>JAZHEH010000431.1:0-274155 GCA_036589455.1 Ateles fusciceps | reverse complement strand
AAAGAGCTCCCTAGCAAGAGAGATGCAGAAACCGAGAAGGACTCACAATTTCACAATGAGGTACCAGGTTCATTTTTGTGGGTCTGGGGTTAGACAGTGGGTATAAACCAAAATAAGGGCAAGCTGAGGCAAGGCGAGGGCACTGTCCTACCGAGGACTGCGCATGCCAACTCCAACTGGAGAACCAGGGGATCTCCCCACTCTGGGACATTGGTTTGGATACAGCGCTCCACCCAAGCCCTCTACAACCCACAGAACAGGAGATCTTCACCGGGCTCAAAAGCCTTAGCGAGCTGCCTGAACAGGGTAGAGACAGGCAAGTTTAGCCAGCACTGGAGCTGTCAGCATAGATCTGGGTGGAGCACTGGCTGACGCAAAGCCAGAAAGCCGACTGGACAACATGTGCCTCCCCCCAGAGGGAAGGGGAACTAAAACAGGGAAACAGCCCCCTACCTCTTCTACAAAGCCCTAGCAGACTGAAAAAACTCTCATGCCAGAGTTTCACACCTAGAGTGACCAGGAATGATCCAGCTCAGTGAGGGGAGGGACAGCTGCCATTGCAGAAGCCTTGCTTAACCTTCCTGAGTAAATAAAGACGCTGCAGCTCCCACTTAACCTCTGGCAGCCCAACAGGCCGCCTCTTGCAGGCAGGCAAGGAAGGCGGCCGCTCAAGAGTAGCTACCTAGATCAAAACTATATACATCCAATGAAGATGGGAAAAGTCTAGCGCAGGAAGAACTAAGTCATCAAAAACAAGTAACGTCCCCCACTACGCGTACACCACACAACTCCTAACCTAGCAAGGGAACAAGCTGGACAGAACGAATTGACGAACTTACAGAGCAGGCTTCAGAATGTGGGTAATGACAAACTTCCGAGCTTAGGAACATGTTCTCAACCCAATGCAAAGAAACTAAAAACCTTGAGAAAAGGTTAGATAAACTGGTAACTAGAATAACCGGCTTAGAGAAGAACATAACGATTTGATGGAGCTGAAGGACACACACACAAGAACTTCATGAACCATACACAAGTTTCAATAGCTGAATGGATTAAGCAGAAGAAAGGATATCAAGATTGAAGATCAACTCAATGAAACAAAATGAGAAAGCAAAAAAAGAGAACAGTGAAAAAAATGAACAAAGCCTTCAAGAGAAGATGGGATTCCATGTGAAAGACCTAATTTATGCTTGATCGGTGTACAGGAAGATGGATGGGGAGACTGAATCCAAGCTGGAAACAACTCTTCAGCGATATCCATGATTACTTCCCCTAACGCTGCAAGGCAGGGCAACATTCAAATAGAGGAAATAGATAGAACACCACAATGATACTCCTCTATAAGAGTAACCACAAGGCACATAATCGCTAGATTCACCAAGAGTTGAAATGAAGGAAAAATATGAGGGCAGCCAGAGACAAAATGTCGGGTCACTCACAAAGGGAAGCACATCAGACTCGCAGCATATCTCTCGGCAGAAACCCTACAAGCCAGAAGAGAGTGGGGGCCAATATTCAATTTCCTTAAGGAAAAGGCCTTGGAACCCAGAATTTCATATCCAGCCAAACTAAGCTTTATAAGTGATGGAGAAATAAACTCTTTCATGGACTAGCAATTGCTGATTTTGTCATGACCACACCTGCCCTAGCAAGCCTAGGGAAGCACTAAACACAGGAAAGGAAAAACCAGTACCAGCTACTGCAATAACGAACCAAATGGTAAAGACCAACAACGCAATGAAGAAATTATGCCAACTAAAGGGCAAAACAGTTGGCACAACAATATTAACATGAAATGTAAATGGACTAAATGCTCCAATCAAAAGACACAGACTGGCAAATTGGATAAAAGGCCAAGAACCGATTGGTTGTGCTGTATTCAGGAGACCCATCTCATGTGCAGAGACACACATAGACTCAAAATAAAGGGATGGAAGATTTACCAAGCAAATGGAGAGCAAAAAAAAGCAAGGGTGGCAATCCTAGTTTCTGATAAAATGGACTTTAAACCAATAAGGATCAAAAAGACAAAGAAGGGCATTACATAATGGTAAAGGATCAGTACAAGAAGAAGAACTAACTATCCTATATATATGCACCCAATACAGGAGCACCCAGATGACATAAATCAAGTCCTTACGCGACCTACAAAGAGACTTGGACTCCTGCACAATAACAGTGGGGGTACGGTGTAAGACTCCTCTGTCAATATTGGGGAGATCAATGAGACAGAAAATCAACAAGGAAATCCAGGACTTGAACACAGATCTGGACCAAGTGAACCTAATAGACATTTACAGAACTCTCAACCCAAAATCCACAGAGACAAACACTATCTTCATCACCACATTGCACTTGCTCTAAAATTAACCACATAATTGGAAATAAATCACTCCTCAGCAAATACAAAACAGAAATCATAACACAGTCTCTCAGACCACAGTGCAATCAAATTAGAACTCAGGATTAAGAAACAAACTGAAACCTGCACAACTTCATGGAAACTGAACAACTGGCTCTTGAATGTTGACTGGATAAACAAGAAATGAAGGCAAAAATAAAGATGTCTTGAAACCAACGACGAACGAAGACACAACATACTACAGAATCTCTGGGACACATTTAAAGCAGTGTCTAGAGGGAAATGCATATGGCAATAAATGCCGACATGAGGAGCAAGGAAAGGTCTAGAAAGTCAACACCCCTACTCATCAAAATTGAAAGAGAAGAGGCAAGATAAAAACAAAAACAAAACTCAAAAGCTAGCAGAAAACAAGAAAATAACTAAGATGGGAACAAGAACTGAAGGAGATAGACACAAAAACTCTTCAAAAAATCAAAAATCCAGGGGCTGGTTTTTTGAAAAGATCAACAAAATAGACAGACCACTAGACCAGATTAATAAAGAAAGAGAGAAATAATCAAATAGATGCAATAAAAACGATAAAGCGGACATCACCACCAACTCCACAGAAATACAAACCACCACGACGAGATTACTGCAAACAACTTTATCCACACAAACCAGTAAATCTCAAGAAAGAGACAAATGGACATTACACCCTCCAAATGTCATCACCATCAAAGTTGAACCCCTATATAGACCGATAACAAAGGCTGAAGTTGAGGCAGCAAATTAATAGCGTGACACCCCAAAAAAGTCCCGTGCCATATTGCTTTACGGCTGAATTCTACCAGATGTACAAAGAGGAGAGCAAGACCAACTGAACCAGAGATGTTAGTTACACAACATGCATTGCTATTAGAACATTAACATGAAAAGTTAAGGCCATAACGTTCCTATAACACAAATAGAAGAATATCTTTGCACCTTTGGATTAGGAAACAAATCTTAAAATGCAAAAAAAAAAAAAAAAAAAAAACCACATACACACACACACACACACACACACACACACTGGACCTCATCATTTAAAACGTTTGTTCATTGAATTGCAAGATTACAAAAATAAATAGGCAACACACAGACAAGGAGAAACTATTTACTCTCTCTCTCCATATATATATGTACATACATGAACCATAATTTGTATGTATGTATGTATATACACATAATTTGTATGTATCTATGTGCATATACACATACATGTATCTGACAAGGAATGTGACATCAGCAAAATGAAAGAGTAGGCAGCTCCAGGCTCTTGTCCCTCATAGAAGCAGAACAAGTGGATTCTTTGGAACCAGTTTTTTCAGAATTCTGAAAAGCAGTCAAAATTTACAATAACCAAATGAACTCTGAAGAAAGAAAAAACCTCCTCAAAACAGTAGGAAGAATGTGATTATTTTACTTACTTTTTTCCCACCCTCTTCCTGGCACGATAATAGTCTTGGTTCAGAAGCAAGCACAGCCTGAATTCCCAGTGTGGCACCCTTTCCCTGGTTCAAGAGTAAGAAGAGCAGAATTATTTTATATGGTTGTTCTAATTTTTTTGAGCACTACTGGATGACTGACACAAGGCTTTCATCTTTCTTTTACCTAAATCAAACTCAGGCCAAGAAAAGAATAAGCATTGCTTAAAAATACTAAAAGTTATACAATCCTCATATGTCTGAAGCAAAAGACTACAATAGAAACAAACAGTAGATTGCTAAGGCAAAAATCTGAGGAGAGCTTTTACTTCCTACAGGATTAAGAAGAGAAATTTATGAAGAATAATTATGAATCTCTATTACTGGATGCACATTGTATAAGTTGTAATTTGTAACAACAACATAAAGGGTGGAGAATGGAGCTGTAAAGGAGCGGAGATTTTCTATGTTATTAAAGTTATGTGGGCATCAAATCAACTAAATTGTTACAAATTTAGGATGTCACATATTAATCCCCATATTAACCAAAAAGAAAATGTCTAAAAATATGTATACAAAAATATAAGAAGGAAATCAGTTCATAACAAAAAATCAACTATTGATTTTTGTTAAGGAGGGAAAACAAAACATTAAGGGAGGGAAAAGAGGATAAAAAATTTAGAAGATATTCTTAAACAGCAAAATGGCAGAGGTAAATCTTTCCTAATCAGTCATTACTTTAAATATCAATGGAATTATCTCTCCAATCAAAAGATATTGATTGGCAGAATGAATTCTTTAAAATGTGATACAACTAAGTGCTGTCTACAAGAGATTAACCTTAGACATAAAAGACACAGACTGAAGTAAAAAAAAAAAAGGAAAATATTTTCTTACAAACAGTAACCAAAAGAAACCTACAGCCACTGTAACAGTATCAGACAAAGTATGCATTAACTCAAAAAAACAAAAAGACAAGAGATCTCATTACTTACTAAGTAAATGGATAACTTGTTAAGAAGATATCAAAATTATAAACATAAATATACTAACAACAGATACCCAAGATTAAAGAATTGACGGGAGCAACAGACAGTCACACAATAATAGTTGGAGACTTCAGCTGAAAATATTCAAAAATGGATAGAGCATGTAGGAATAAGATCGACAGAAAACAGAGGATTTGAACACTACAAACAAACTAGACCTGATAAACTTATAACACCTCATCCAACAAACAGGAGAATACATAATCTTCTCAAGTGCACACAGAACATTCTCTAGGGTAGAAAACATGTTAGGCTACAAAACAATTCTCAATAAATTTTGAAAGATTAAAATAATACAAGGTGTCTTTTCTGATTACAATGGAATGTGGCTGTAAATCAATGACAGAAAACTGAAAAGTTAAGTGTGTTATACATTCAAGATACTGTGTCTTTTGCTCTATGTAATTATACCTCAATGAAATTATATATATATATGTATATGTATATATACATATATATATAATTTGCTATGTTGGCACTATGAAATCATCAACTTAGAAACACTCTTGCTTATGTAGCATAATGAAGATTAATACCAACTTCTATGAAATGAGCTCTCTTTTTGTCACCCGAATTAACAGCACATATGTACCCTTCTAATCCTTTAAATAACATTTATCACATTCTTTTTACTGTGTTCTACATGGTTGTATATCCATCTTTTGCTTCTGCTATTGCTTTAAAGGCTACTTTTTGTCTCTGCTATTGGTTTGAAGGCTACTATATAAAAGACCACATGTTATTCATCTTGCTTTCCCAGCATGGCACCTAGAAAAATTTCTTGCACATTTTATCAGAGGATCCTGGGTTATTATTTCATGAATAAATGAATGATTAAACAAACAAGTGCTAATCAAAGTAACCACAGCAGAAACCCTGATTTATGAGAAGCTTTTATGTTGCTTCCTTTTGCAGTTATCTAGATGTCTTTAAAAATGAACCTAAATATTTTATGGTATGAACACCTAACAAGAGAATGAAGGATACATCTGGAAAATTTGTGAAGGAAAGAAAACATGGATTCCTTACATTTTCAAAAATCCTGAATATAGTTCATACCGTTAAAAGTAAATCCAGGGCTAGGCACGGTTGCTCACACCTGTAATACCAACACTTTGAGAGGCTGAGGCCAGTGGATCACTCTGGGCTCAAGTTCGAGACCAGCCTGGGCAACATGGTGAAACCTCATCTTTATAAAATATCAAAAATTAGATGGGCATGGTGGCTCTTGCCTGTACTCCCAACTACTCAGGAGGCTGAACTGGGAGGACTGCTTGATCCTGGGAGGTCGAGGCTACAGTGAGCTATGATCGCCCACTGCACTTCAACCTGGGTGACACAGCAGGACCCTCCTTAAAAAAACAAAAAAAAGAAGAAATCCATACTTAGAATTAATTAGTTCAGTGGCATTTATAGATAAGAAACATTTTTCTCTTTAAAAAAATATTTTGTCCAAAAAATAGGCAATGTAGACATTTCACACTTCATTCACTTGTTTGAGCCTATTTAGATACAGATGAATATAGAGAAAAAGTAGGACTATTTTACACCTATACTTAACTCATTTAGCTCTTATTCTTGTTTCTTTTAAACTGACTCTTAAAATCTTGTTCATTCCAATACATTAACTCTCTGATTTTTGCAGATAACTCATAATCCTGAAGGCCTTTGATTATTAAGTAGTCACTTTCCTTACAAAATTAATCAGCTACAATATTAATTCCCCCTCACAATGCACCTTAACATTCATTTCTAAAATTATTAGCTTAAAAATTTCTGCCTGAATTACTCCTGTAATCTTCCAGCCAGAATTCTTTGCTCTAGTCTCTGACATTTTTGCCACATCATTTCAGAACATACAGTGGAATTCTGAAGCTACGAAGGCTTGAATGTTCATTTTGATTTCATCTAGCTCTCTTTTGTAACCGCAATCTCTAACAGTCAGAACTAGGGTCAAATCTTGCTCTGAATGACACGTTGTGGGACATCCCCAATTACTATGAGATAATATAAAACCTAAGGGCCAGGGATGTAAGAATGGTGATGGCTGTCTTCCTTTCTCCTTTAGGATGTATGCTCTAAGGCAGCAGTGATTTTGTCTAGATAGTTCACTGTTCTATCTCCAAGCCCTGTCACCATGGGAACAATATAATGCATGGTTTAGGACTTAGGGCCTAGTGTGAGAACAGGAACTAGGAAGCAATAATATTTATCTATGTTTTTGTTATCATTGTCTAAGAAAGGAAGATTTTTGTTTGATCTCCTGCTATGTCCCAAACACTTGAAACCATGGCAGGATTAGGGCTAGCCTCCCTCTGAGTGTCAGAATGTGGGATAACACCAAAATCACCATAAGACAGCATAAGGCCTATGTCTGGCCTAAACGTCAGGGGTGGGTGGTGGGTATATGCCTCCCATAACCAGGAAGCAAGCTCTGTGAGAACTGAGATTTTTGTCATTTTTATTTTAATTAAAATCTCAGGGCCTCAGTTATGACCAAGCCTCTCTGAGTATCAGGAATGGTAAAGTGCCTAAACAGTAACTAGCATTCTAAGTTCAGTGCTGTTGGTTGTGTTGTTACTATCTGTTTTCCAATTGGAAAAACACAGATACTTACAACAAAACACAAAATAATCTCCACGTGGTTTAAAGTTCATCATTCATGGGGGAATTTTAAAAACCACTTAAAAATCAATACTATTATCAGTCATGATGACATTTGTAGTAAATATATAATATATACATCTATAAAATATAGGCAAAAATCATATCAAATTAATTAGTGTTTGCCTATTCAAAGAATGGAAGTGGGATGGTACTGGGAAGAGATTTATTATTTGTAATGTTCTGATTGTTTAATGATATAAATCTCTGTGTAAATCAAATAGGCCAAAATGTTGACACTTATTAATTTCGGGTGGAGGTGAGCAAATGTTTGTCATATCTTTCATGCTTTCCTATATTTTGATTTAATTTTGAAAAATAAATAAAACACAAAGATAATTGAAAACATCATTATAGCTGATGGTTTTATTACACTGTTTTCAGAATTAGACAGATCTAGGTGATATAAAGTATACAAAAGCATAAAGCATCTGAATAGTACAATCAACAAGTAACAACCAGTACAATCAGCAATAAGAGAGACAACTTTTAACTTTGTATGTCACAGAGAATGTATATACCTTTTTAATAAAAAGCTTGAATAAACCAATAACTATTGAAGAAATCACAAAGCTGATTAAAAATCTACCATCAAAAGTGTCATCAGGATTAGACTGATTTACACTTTGTCCTAGCTAACTTTTAACAAACAAATAATCCGAATGCTATTTAAACTATGCCACACCACAGGAAAAAAAATTGAAAACTCACAAATTCGTATCTTTTAAAGCTAGCACAACTTCAATAACAAAACTTGATAAAGATAGCATAAGAAAGACAAAATACAATTTTACTTTGGAATGGAAATGTAATAATTCTATATTAAATTCTGGTAAATAAAATCCAGTAATGTAGCAAATGATTATTTCAGCATGGCCAAGTAGCATTTATTCCAGAAATACAAGTTTGGCTCTGTCATCAAATACCTACCATTCTAATTCATTACATCAGCAAATTAAAGAGAAAACAAAAATCACACAATTTTATCAATAGATGCTGAAAAGACATTTTATAAAATCCAGGAGCCACTTCTAGTAATAACAACAGGAATAGCAGAAACTCTTAAACATGTTAATGACTATCTACTAATAATCAAAAGTAAATGTCATACTAATAGGGAATGCTATTCCCTATTAATATTTTGCATTCTTACATTTCTATGAAAATTAAGAACAAGACAGTCATGTCTGTCATCATCACTATTCAACATTGTTTTGGAAAATCCAGCTAATGTAATAGTAATCAGAATAAACATTAGATGAAATAAAATTATCTATATTTGCAAGTGAAGCAATTTCATATCTAGAAAACCCAAAATATATATTCTTAAAAATCCACTGTAATTCCAATAATTAAATAAGCTTATTAGATAGAAGATAAAAATACAAAAATCTATAGGCTGTCTATATTGCCAAAAATAACAAGTTACAAATGAGGAGAAAAAATAATCAATTCACAATGTCAAAATACGAAATCAAACTGTAAAAATACTTAGAAATAAATTCCATTAGCTATGGTGGACTTACGTGAAGAGTATTACAATAACAAGACCAAAAGATTTCAATGATGTACTAAAACTCTTAAGTGTTAAAGTTTAATATTATTAAAGAATTCTCTAAACAAAAATGCAGGATTTTAATATAATATCATATAATTCTAATTGTGATGTCAGCCGTAGTAATTAGAGTTGTATTAAAATCCTGCATTTCATTTTTTCACATGAAAGAAAGAATGCCTAGGACAGATTATATAAAAGAAAAAAATAAAACTAATTAAGTGGGACTTGCTTTACCAGATTCTAAAACCTATGGTGAAGCCACTATAATTAAATCATGATATTGGCCCAGAAATTTGAAAATGGGTAATATTTTAAATAAATGTCACAATCAGGTATCCAATGTGAACAAAATGTTATAGCTGGATCCCCCGTCTTACACCATATACAAAAATAAATTTCAGATGGATCAAACATTTAAACGTTAAAAATAATAAAGTTATTAGAAGAAAATGTAGGTGAATATTTCGATGACTTTAGGTGGGGGCAGCCATATGATAAAGAAAGGAAACAAAAATCTGTAAAGAGATAGTGGTTCACCTAAAAAGTTTAAAAATTTTAAAGGAAAAGATATCATCAATAAAGTCAAGATTAATAATAAGATGAAAAAAAATCATAACATGTTAGAGCTACAAATGATTAATATGTACTATGTAGTAAGATTCCTACAAATTTATAATGAAAACACTGATAGATACATGATCAAAGGATAAGAACAGCCGAATCAGAGAAAAATCCAAATAGAAACAAGGACAACAACAACAACAACAACAACAACAAGAAACCTCTTTGAAGTCAGATAAAAGGCAATTAAAGTAACAAGCAATACAATGTAATTTTTAGCCTCTCATATTTTCAGTCATTGAAGAGTGCTGGAGAGGATGCTGGAATGAGCGCTTTCATTTTGAATAGTAATCTTGTAACATTTCCTAAACATATGCCCACATAGCATTTCTGGGAATCTAACCTATAGAAATAAAAGCACCAGTACGTATTCCAGCAGTGTTATTTTGAAAAAAAAGGAAATAAAAGATGATCAATAATGAAATGTTTGAATGCCCCTTTGGCATATCAACATGTACTGTGTATTCAGCTGTTAGAGGAAGGGCGTGCAGGGGAGAGCAAGAGTGCAAAGAGAGTGAGAGTGAGGGCCAGGGAGAGCCAGAGGAGCAAGAAAGACTGAAGCTACTGATCAAAATAGATATCATCTACATGTCAAGAGAGAAAAGCACGTGGCTTGCCATTTTACAGAAACTATTAGAACATACTTTCTGTAGGAAGATGGGGAAAACAGGTAGAAGGATGTACTTCGCGTCCTCTAACACTTGTTACCTGGGAAGAAACAAAGTAAAGAAAGGAAGTGGGAAGGACCGGGGCGTGGGTTTACACCATTAATTTTTCTTAATCGATTTTTGCATTGTTTCAATGGTTGCAAACGCTTTTTAATTTTCTATTGGCACCCAAATTAAATGTTAAATTACAGAACTAGGCAATATCAAAAGTACCAAAGTACACTTGAGGCAAAATTGTGAAACTAGTCAAGATTTGGAGGCACAATAAAATTTATCCACTTTCCTAAATTTCTGACACCTAACATGTTCTCTACGTTCACCATTACGAGGACACAAAATAATTTACATGTAAAAGTTCCACAACTTCTGTAAAGAGCACAAAGAATTTAGGGAGTTTTCACCAAACCATAGACATAAATGTGAATATCATCATCAAACTTAATGAAGTAGACAGATGGCTTTGCCACCACTTGATGTATAAAAATGCCAGTTCTCTTGGATCCGTCATCTTTGGCATGCTCCACCTGCTTGCCCACGAGACTGTCGAGCACCTCTCCAGGCTCCCGTTCTGCTGTAGGGAAATAGTAGTTGGAATCTGGAATGATGCGTAGGTCACCATCTTTGTAGTCATCAAGCAGCGTGTACATATAGAGAACAGGATCTTTCTCGTAGGTGATGTAAAACCAAGTATCCATCACAGGAGCTCGCGCCAGGACCATACCCTTCCATTCATCCTTTGTACCATGCTCACCTTCAAACACATGCCCCACTGCCTTGCCAATCAGGGAATCTGCTAGTCGTGAATCGATACGAGGAGTTGGCACTCTCTCAGGAAGGATTTCTAGAGCTAAAACTCTCTTATCGCGGTGCAGTTCTAGTCCATACACACTATCTTTGCCATCATATTTAATGATATAGAGAGTGGGCTTCACGGAAACCTGCTCGAGCACAGTGCCCTTCCACTGCTCCACTGGCTCGTTGCCTTCCTTCCAGCCGTGTTGAATGCGGCAGCCCACGATGTTCCTACGAGTGAGGAAAGTGGGCTTGCGCCGTTGCTTCCTGTGGGTGTGCCTTTTCTTCATCAGGTATGCGGACACGCCATCTACCCCCTATCGGAGGCACAGTCGGAGGAGACATAGCTCAGGGATTAAGAGGGCTTGGAGAAAGCTGCTGCGCTGGTCGATTAAACTGACAAAAAGTCAACACTATGCAATGTGATATTTCTTTTTTTCGCGATCTCAAAGACCTGGTTTGTGCTCCCTTCTCCAAGTGCAAGGCTCTCAACAAGGTTTTGGCAGAAACGCTCGAACTCTAACCGTGAGCACTGGGACAGCGTGTGCCTCTCCACAGTGCTTTCCTCTCTCGCCCTTAGAAGGGTTACTGCAGCAGTGGCGGCTGCCGCAAGAGATGGCGGGCTCGCGTGTGCTGTTCGTGCTTTGCGCCCGCCCCAACCCCGACCCCAAGTCCCGGAATCGGCCACTTAGCTGTTGTCGATGCTGGTGCGGCTGCGGCAAGGCGACAGAGGAGACGACGGGGAAGACAGACAAGGCGTAAGAGGGATGGCTGAAGCGGCAAAGGCGGAGGCGGCGGCACGTCTCTGAGGAGTCCGTGCGGCCTGGGCTTCGCTGCGGTAGTTGGCTTGGCTTCACTCTGGCGACCGGGTTTTTTGCCGCCCAGGGAACCCGCCCCCTCCGAGCCCGCCTGCTCCTCGGCTCCGCCCCCGTCCATCCCGCCTTCCGCTCCGCGGGCTGCAGCCTGGCTGGTCAGCGCGCGTGCCCGCGTTCAGTTTGTATTGACACACGCGCTCTCTCATTTCCTCCTCCGCCCCTCGACCGTTTTCCTCAAACCCTAACCAGACAGGCAGACTCCCCTCCTCCTCCTCTTCTGGCGTTCTGCTGCCCGCCAGCCTCCTACACAGTGGCTCCATCTGCTTTCTGTCTTCCAGGAATGCCTCACTGAAAAAAAAAAGAAAGTAAGACACGCACACACAGAGTTTCTGCATACAAATTATTTTCTTTCAGTTTAAGATATGTAAGACGAGAATAAAAAGCCTGTGTAAAATTCACAGTCCACCATCTTAATCCAAAATCTTTCATATTTTCTACCTGATCTTTTCTGGTAATTATATTTTTCTAATTTTTTTTTGTCAGAATGCAAATGTCATGTACTGACATTGTGGAGATCTTCTAAAATTCAGTGAAATGAAAGATAAAACTACCATTAATTTTACCATCCAGACTGCACCAAAATGTCAACAATGCTGCTTTTTCTTTGTTAATAAACCTGTGCTTATATTTTATAAAATTGCAAGCATATTTCATACTTTCATAACTTGTGTCTTTCATGTATATCATGAACATTTTCCAAAGTTATTAAGTACTCTGAAAACATGATTTTTAATGGTTCCATAGTATTCCTTTGTAATATTCCTTTTGTTGATCTACTATCCTACATGATCTATAACATAAGAATAAATAAAAGGATTTTACCTTCATATATGGGTTTATTTATAGTCTAAACCATTTTTTCAAAGAATGTTTAATAACCCCGGAGATCTGCACATGAGGTGAGAACAATGTTTGAAAAAGTAAAATATTGAAACAATATTGTGGCCTTAATTTTGTAAAGAAGAAAATTTTTTGTGTATATATTTGCTGTTTTCCTGATTATAAAAGTACTGCATGCTTATATTGAAAACCTGAATGAAAAGAAAGTGTCCATAATTTCACTTACATTAAGTCACAGAGCTGCTATGAGGATTAAATGAGAATGTCTGTAAAGCTTTTCACACTATATCCCACTTACGAGAGACATTAAAATCCAGAAAAGTCTAGGGTTCTCATTCTCATTCCTTCACTCTTTGCTGGTGAAAAGAGAAGCCATTATATAATCATGAGTAAAAAAGGCAATTAATTCACCTGGAAACAAACAAAATCAGGGGGCAAAAGCTGCAAGGTGTCAATACTGGTTGCCTCAACATTTCATTAACTTCCAAGTCAGTGACAGAGAGACCTAATCCTCATACTGTTTAATAGCTGGTCACACAGAATGTGTAAGGATCCTTCAATTCACCATGTTTCCCAGGCCAAGGACTTCCGAGATGGGATAATTCTTTAAGGCTGTCTCACAAGAAAGTAATTCTAAGGAAGAAGGTGAACTACATGTATGAACAGTTATTTCCAAACTCTTTAGAATGACATCTTGGTGTATATATATTCACATATACACACAACCTACATGTTCATACTCAAAGTCAGAAGGTGAGTATGTGTAAATGTCATGCCATTATGTTCCACAAATAATGTCTTCCAAATGATACCCCAGACCAAGATGCACCAACCTCTTTTTGCTTAGAAGAGCAGTTGACACGTGAAAGAAGAAAACAGTTTCCTCAGGCCTTTGGTTACATCCTTCAAGGGAATTCTTTCTTACAACCCCACAAAGTGGCCTGAAGAGACCAAAAAAAAAATTCTACTACCCTTTCTTCTCCAAAATTATGATTCTAATGTTCAGACCATCCACTAACATACAGATTCGAAAGGCCTTATCAGGCTGACATAATGTTTACTTTGTATGACTCCCACCAGACAATAAAGTTAATCAGAGAATGGACTTTTATCTTGAATCCCAAGCACCTTACACAGAATAGGTACTCAGATAAACGCTTGTTAAATCAATAAATAATTGCTTTCACCTGCCCTATCCCAATGCAAGGAAATCTTCTCAAGATGAAAAACAAGTAAGTCTTACGCAAGATTTTGAAGACTATAGTTCTGGCAACTCAGACTCTCCACACCAATTTTATCCATTTTAAAACACCTAAATCACTGACCCTGTGAATACATGTGCCCATAAGTCCGAAAATGTTTAGGAGAAAACATTAAAGCAAGGGGGAGCAAGCTTTCATCAGTCTACATATATGGATAACAATAAAACTTACCTCAAAGTATAAGTGTGAGCATTACATTCGATAAATACATACAAATCTCTTAGCACATGAACTGGTACATAATAAGGACTCAGTAGTCCTCCTAACTAGTCATTTCCTAAAACAAGTTATTTTGTCTTATTATGTCTTTTTACAAACCACCCCTGGCTCATATCCCACCTCTAAACCTTTCCTCTATTTTATACACAAGCCTTTTCGGCCAGGGCTTAAGTGTGAATGAAGGAGAACTATGGCATGATTTGTTCCTTATATCCAATTTCAGAGCAGAATTTCAAATACTTGGAAGCTTCTGCGAAGACTTACTTCTTAATAAATAAACATTATTGAAGATATTTAGGATACTTAGTGTTAATTTATATTGGAGGGGTGGTGGAGGTAGGTATAACTACTGTTAATTCCAGTATGCACAAAAGGTTATAATGCATGCTATAAAAGAGGTACAACTCGAAGCATTAGGGGACCCAAAGGAGGTAGTGATTTGTTATGGCTGGGGGAGATCAGACAAAGACTACTTGAATATTTAAAATAACAACAAAGAAGATATTCGGAGGGTGAGAGAATAGTGAGGTCTTTTCAAAGAGCTCAAGGAAATACACAGAGGGATGCATGGTTATAGGACATCTGATAAACTAGTCAGGAGTTTGTGACAAGAGCACAGAGTTTGTTGTGTAGTCTGTGCTGTGGAGAACAAAGTCCAGAAACTTCAAAGGTGACAACTAATATTTCATCCACTGTTGGTGGAAGTCGCTGACATTCCAATTCTCCCTGACAGTGTAATGTTGGCATTAGCAAGTAGAGAGCTGATCTTCTATGCTTCATCTGACAGAAGTAGGCAGTGTTTTTATTCCCCTGGAAGATGAATATTGGTGACAGAGAGCTGTTCGATTACCTCCCTGGCAGAAGTAAGTGGTGCTCTGATTCCCCTGCCAGGATAGCATCAGCAAGGTCTAGCAGTAAGCTTGTTCCACATTCATCTAGCAGTGCAAGTAATTGTTATGAATACACCCTCACCCACACCCCCCATATAAACCTGACAGCAATGAGATTGAATACAGTAGAACAAGGAAGGACTAGTCAGCTCTCTGGTTTCCTATACCACTAATGTCAGTGAAAATCAGGTGAGTAGCTGAGCTCCATCCTCATGCCACAGTCAGTGAGACAAGAACGAAGGGAAACATGATGGGAGTACATGGTACTTAACTTCCCCTAAACCCTTTGTGTCAATGGGGCACAGAGTCAAGATGAGCCTTCACTCCCACTTTGGGGTAATAAGATGGTATGAGCCAGTAACACATTTTTACCATGAGAGCTATCAGCAAATTTGGGATGGGAGCTAGACTTCCCATACTACCCATGTGCAGTGAGGCAGTGTGAGTTAGTGCTGCACTTTTTAAAGGTTGTGTAGGGGAACTCCTAACAGAAGAAGCTGAACATACATAGAAAAGCAGCCCTTCAACCGCAAAACAATAGTGGGGCTCTCTAGCAAATAAGAAGGCAACAGAGAACACAGAGTCTCATGATATAAAATTAAAAAGTGACTAGGATGCAATGAAAAATCATGCAAGGAACAAAGGAAATCACAACTTAAAAGACACAAGACAGTTAACTGATGCCCAAAACTGAGATAAAAATTGATGTTGGAAATATCTGAAATAAATTGTAAAGCAGCCATTATAAAAAAAAAATGATTCAATAAACCCAGGCATTGATGAACGCCTTTAAACTACCAAGAGCATTCAGGGATATATGACCTCACCAAACTAACTGAAGAAGATGCCAGTAACCAACCCTGGAAAGATGGATTTGTGTGATCTCTCAGATAATTCAAAATAGCAGTTTTAAAAAGCTTAGTGAACTTCACGGAGAAGCAATTAAGAAATTTAGAAGAGAAATACAACAAAGAGATTGAAAGAATTAAAAAATCAAACAAATCATATAGGTGAAAAATATAATGGATGGAAAGACAAATGCCTTATGATATTACAACAGTAGATTTGATTAAGTGAAGAAATGATCAGTGAGCTCAAAGACAAACTATTTAAAGATACCCAGTCAAAGGTAATGAAAGAAAAGAAGAATTAAAAGCATTGAAAAATGCTTATGAAGACTTATAAGACAGCCTCAAAAGACCAAATGTAAAAGCCATTGGCCTTAAAGAGGGCATAGAGAAGAGAAAGGGATAGAAAAGCTATGCAAGAAAATAATAAAGAAAACATTCCAAATGTTAGGGGCCAGACACAAATATCCAGGTTCACAAGTAAGACTAAGGTTACCAGGCAGATCCAACCTACTACTCCTATTGTAAGGCACATTATCACCAAAGACTTAAAGACAAGGACAAGACATAAGATTCTAAGCAGGTGGGGAAGCAAATAACATGTAAAGGACCTCTCTGATACATCTAGCTGAGGTTTCTAACAGAAACCTTTCAGGCCAGGAGGGAGTGGGATGACATATTCAAAGTGCTAAAGTAAAGAAACCTGCCAACTAAGAATACTTACTCAGCAAAGCAATCCTTTAGAAAGAAAGGAGAGATAAAGACTTTCACAGACAAACAAATCTGAAGAAATTCATTGCCATCTCACCCATCCAGAAGATGTGCTATAGTTTTTTAATCTGTAAAAGACACTGATATGTAACAACAACAATGACAAATTCAGCATACTTTAATACCGTACAGTTGTAGTATGTAAACCACTCATACCTATAGAATGAAGCAAAAAAGACAAGTCCATTGAAAATAATAAATAACTACAACAATTTGGTTAAAAATCGGCAATATAAAAAGATGTAAGGTGAAATGACAAAAAAGTAAAAATGAGGGGTGGATTAAGTTAAAGTTTAAGTTTCTTCATTTATTTGTGTTTGCTTCTTTCTTATGATTAAAGTTAAGTTGTCATCAGTTTAAAAATAATTTGTTATAAGATTTTTTAAGCCTAATGGTAACCACAAAGCAAAAACCTGTAGCAGATACACAAAAAATAGAAAGCATAGAATTAAAACATACTACCAGAGAAAGTCACTTAACCACAAAGGAGGACAATAAGAAAGGGAGAAAGGAGTTACAAAACAATCAGAAAACAAGTAGCAAAGTGGAAAGTAGTAAGTCCACTAATAGCATTAAATATAAATTGACTAAATTATCTAATTAAAAGACACAGAGTGGTTGAATAAATTTTAAAAGACTCAACTATATGCTGCCTACAGGAAATTCTCTTGACTTATAACGACACACATAACTAAAGGGAGAAGTATGGAAAAGATATTTCATGCACATGGAAATGAAAAAAGATAGATGTTAAATCAAAACCAGTAATAAAAGATAAAGAAGGCCATTATGTAATGATAAAGGGGGTCAATAGAGCAGGAGGATATGAAAACTGTAAACACATATGGCCAAACATTGGAACATGTGGATACATAAAGCAAACATTAAACGTCCTAAAAGGATAGCTAGAATGCAATACAATATTATTAGGGTGCATCAATACACACTTTCAGCAACAAACAGAATATCCAGATAGAAAATCAACAAAGAGATATTGAAGTCAAACTGCACCTTAGACCAAATGTTCCTAACAGACATTTTAAACAACATTTCACCCAACAACTGCAAGATACACACTACTTCTCAAGAGCACAATAGAGAACATTCTCCATAGAAACCATATGCTTGGGCCACAAAACATGTGTAAGATCTTCTTTTAATTGAAATCATATCAAATATTTTTTTCTGACCATAATAGAATAAAGCTATAAGATAAATAACAGGAGAAAACCTAAAACTCCATAAAATATACAGAATTAAACAAAATGTTTATAAACACCCAATGAGTTAATGGGAATTTTAAGAGAAATTTAAAATTCATTGATGCAAATGAAAATAGAAGCACAACACAGAGAATCATATGGATACAACAAAAGCAGTTCTCAAAGGGAACTCATATACAAATAAATGCCTACAGAAAATGAGCACAGAGATGTCAAATAAGCAACCGTATGTTGACACCTTAAGGAAACAGAAAAATAAGAACGATCTAAATCAAAAACAAGTAGAACAAAATAAACAACAAATATCAGAGCAGAAATAGATAAAATAGAAACATAAAAAATATACAAAATTCAACAAAACACAGAGCTTATTTTTTAAGACAAACAGAATCAACAAACCTTTCAATACACTAAGAAAAAGAGAGAATCTTAGCCAGAAATTAAAGAAGATATTATAACTGATAGCACAGAAATAGGATAATAAATTACAACTATGAACTATGCCACAAACTTGGAAAACCTAGAAGAAAAAAATCCAGGACACACACACCTGTCATGATTGAATCTCTAAAAAATTAAAAAATCCTAGAAGATCAATAATGAATAATACAATAGCAACAGTAATAGAAAGTTTGCCATCAAGATAAAGCCCAGGCCATAGCTTCATTACAGAATTATGCCAAACATTTAAAGAACCACCAGCAGCTCCTACCAAGGTATTCTTTTTTTTAATGAAAAGAAGGGAACATTTCTAAATTAATTCTACCAGGCCAGCATTACTCTGACTCCTAAACTAGACAAGCAGAATAAAGAAAGGAAACTCTAGGCCAATATTCTTGATGAATATAGTATGCAAATTCTTCAACAAAACACTACAAATCAAATGTGACACCACATTAAGAAAAAATTCAGGAGATTCAAGATGGCAGAATAGGAACAGCTCTGGATTGCAGTTCCCAGCGAAACACAGAGGGTGAGTGATCACCACATTTCCACAAGAGATATTACTGCCCACAGACCAGGACACTCCCGGGGTGGAAAGCACCATGGGTCCTCCCCAGCATGGCCTGTTTCAGCCAGTGCAGTGGGTCTCTGCACAAAAACTCACACAAATCCAGCGCCATTTCAACTGGACACTGGAATGCCTGGGAACACAGTTGCCCATTCAACTAAAAATGTGGGGCTCAACAGGGAGCCAGGTGATCTGGCTCAGCTGGTCCCCACCCCAACAAAGACCAGCAATCTGAAACGGCTTGGACTTAGAGTTTTACAGCAAGCACAGCTGGACCCGGGATGGTCCAGCTCAGTGGGGGGAAGGTGTTCCACAACCACCAAGGCATCCACCATTACCGAGGTAGACCACCATTACAGAGACAAAGTCCGCCATTACTTGAGGCACACCATTACCGAGGCAGTTCTTAACTATGCCCCCTATAAACAAAACTGCAAGGAAGTTCACACAGCAGCTGGGCAGAGCCCACAGCAGCTCAGCAACACCTCTGCTGCAGACTGTGACTAGGCTAACTCCTTGCTGGGCAGGGCATCTCTGAAAAAGGCAGCAGAATAACAGGAACTTAAAATTAAAGCCCCATCTTCCTGGACAGAGCACCTGGGAAAAAGGTGGTTATGATAACCTGCTGCAGCAGACGTAAATGTACCTGCCCAGCAGCTCTGGAAAAGAACAACAGACCTCACAGCTCAGCACTGGAGCTCCTATAAGGGACAGATTGTATCCCTCAAGCAGCTCCCCAACCCCCATATAACCAAATAGACACCTCTTAAAGGAGAGATCAGGCTGACATCTGCGGGTATCCTGGGACAAAGATAACAGAAGAAGAAACTGGCAGAAACCCCTACTGTTCTGCAGCAGCTGCAGGTGATCCCCAGGCAAGCAGGGTCTGGAAATGGACCTCCAGCAGTCCTACAGCAGGGGCCTGACTGTTAGAAGGAAAACTAGAAACAGAAAGAAATAACTTCATCAGCAACAAAAAGGACGTCCACTCAGAGACACCATCTAAAGCCACCAACCACAAAGGCCAGAGGTAGATAGATCCACAAAGATGGGAAGAAACCAGTGCAAAAAAGGATAAAAATTTCCAAAACTGGAACGCCTTCCTGCTCCAAAGGATCACAACTCCTCACCCGCAGGGAACAAGGCTGGATGGAGAATGAGTTGATGAATTAACAGAAACAGGCTACATGAGGTGGATAATAACAAATTGCTCTGAGCTAAAGATCATGTTTAACCCAGTGCAAAGAAACTAAGAAAGTTGAAAAAAGTTTGATGAAATGCTAACAAGAATAAACAGCTTAGAGAGGAATATAAATGAATTGATGGAGCTGAAAAACACAACAGAAGAACTCCGTGAAGCATATACAAGTTGCAATAGCCAAATCTACCAAACAGAAGAAAGGATATCAGAGATTGAAGATCAACTCAATGAAATAAAATGAGAAGGCAAGATTAGAGAAAAAGGAGTAAAAAGAAGTGAACAAAGCCTCCAAGAAATATGGGATTATGTCGAAAGACCTACTCTTCGTTGGATAGGTCTACCTGAATGTGACGGAGAGAAGGAATCCAAGCCTGGAAAACACTCTTAAGGATATTTTCCCAGGAGAAACTTCCCCAACCTAGCAAAGCAGGCCAACATTCAAGTCCAGGAAATATAGAGAACACCACAAACATATTCCTCAAAAGAGCAACCCCAAGGCACATAATCCTCAGATTCACCAGGGTTGAAATGAAGAAAAAAATGCTAAGGGCAGCCAGACAGAAAGGTTGGGTCGCCGACAAAGGGAAGTCCCTCAGACTCACAGCAGATCTCTCAGCAGAAGCCCTACAAGCCAGAAGAGAGTGGGGGTCAATGCTTAACATCCTTAAGGAAAAGAACTTTCAAACTAAAATTTCATATCCAGCCAAACTAAGCTTCATAAGTGAAGGAGAAATAAAATCCTTTATGAACAAACAATTGCTTAGAGATTTCATCACCACTAGGCCTGCTTTACAAGAGCTCCTGAAAGAGGCACTAAACATAGAAAAGAACAACCAGTACCAGCCACTCCAAAAACGTACCAAATGGTAAAGAACATTGACACAATGAAGAAACTGCATCAACTAATGGGCAAAACAACCAGCTAGCATCAAAATGGCAGGATCAAATTCACACATAACAATATAAAACTTAAAGAGATAAATGGGCTAAATGCCCCAATCAAAAGACACAGACTCGCAAATTGGATAAAATGTCAAAATCCATTGGTGTGCTGTATCCAGGAAACCCATCTCACATGCAAGGATACACATGGGCTCAAAATAAAGGGATGGAGGAGGATCTACCAAGAAATGGAGAGTAAAAGCAAAAGCAGCAGTTGCAATCCTAGTCTCTGATAAAATAGACTTTAAACCAACAAAGATCAAAAGAGACAAAGAAGGACATTACATAATGGTAAAAGGATCAAGGGCTAATGATTTTAAATATATATGCATCCAACAGGGGGACACCCACAGACATAAAGCAAGTTCTTAGTGACCTACAAGGAAAATTAGACTCCTGCACAATAATAGTGGGAGACTTTCAACACTCCAGTGTCAATATTAGACAGATCAACAAGACAGATAAACTAACAAGTATATCCAGAACTTGAACTCAGACCTGGACCAAGCAAACCTAATAGACATTTACAGAACTCTCTACCCCAAATCCACGGAATATACATTCTTCTCAGCACAACATCACACCTACTCTAAAACTGACCACATAATTGGAAGGAGATCACTCCTCAGCAAATGCAAAAGAATGGAAATCATAACAAACAGTCTGTCAGACCACGGTGCAATCAAGTTACAATTCAGAATTCAGAAACTAACTCAGAACCACACAATGTCATGGAAACTGAACAACTGGCTCTTGAATGTTGGCTGGATAAACAATGAAATGAAGACAGAAATAAAGATGTTCTTTGAAACCAACGAGAATGAAGACACAACATACCAGATTCTTCTGGAGACATTTAATGCAGTGTCTAGCGGAAAATATATAACAATAAATGCCCACATAAGAAGGAAGGAAAGTACACCCTATCACCAAAATTGAAAGAGCTAGAGGAGCAAGATCAAAAAAACTCAAAGCTAGCAGAAGACAAGCAATAACTAAGATCAGAGCAGAACTGAAGGAAATAGAGACACAAAAAACCCTTCAAAAAATCAAGAAATCCAGGAGGTGGTTTTTTGAACAGATCAGCAAAATAGACCACTAGCCAGATTAATAAAAAAGAAAAGAGAGCATAATCAAATAGATGCAATAAAAAATGATAAAGGGAATATCACCACAGTTTCCCCAGAAATACAAACTACCATCAGAAATTACTACAAAGAACTCTATGCGCGTAAACCAGTAAACCTGGAAGAAATGGATAAATTTCTGGACACTTACACCCTCCCAAGCCTTAACAAGGAAGCAGTTGTAACCCTTAATAGACCAATAACAAGGGCTTAAGTCTAGGCAGCAATTAAGAGCTTACCAACAAAAAAAAGCCCAGGTCCAGATGGATTCATAGCCAAATTCTACCGGACATACAAAGAGGAGCTGATACCACTCCTTCAGAAACTCTTCCAAACAATACAAAAGTAGGGAACCCTCCCCCAAATCATTTTATGAGACTCAACATCATCCTGATACCAAAACCTGGCAGAGACTTAACAAGAAAAGAAAACTTCAGGCCAATATCCATGATGAACATAGATGCAAAAATCTTCAATAAAATACTGGCAGCCCATTGCAACAGCACATCAAAAGCTTATTCATCACGATCAAGTAGTCTTCATCCCCACGGATGCAAGGCTGGGTCAACATATGCAAGTATAAAACGTACTCACCACATAAACAGAACCAAAGACAAAAACCACATGATTATCTCAATAGATGCAGAGAAGGCCTGCATCTTCTGGTGATTCCTCAAGGACCTAGAAATAGAAATTCCATTGATCCAGCAATCCCATTACTGGGTATATATCCAAAGGATTATAAATAGTTGCATTATAAGGACACATGCACATATATGTTTATTGCAGCACTATTTACAGTAGCAAAGACTTGGAACCAATCCAAATTCCCATCGATGATAGACTGGACAGGAAAATATGGCACATATACACCATGGAATACTATGCAGCCATAAAAACCGATGAGTTTGTATCCTTTGTAGGTACATGGATGAACCTGGAAAATAATCATTCTCAGCAAACTAACACAAGAGCAGAAAATCAAACACTGCATGTTCTCACTCATAGGAAGGTGTTGAACAGTAACACATGGACACAGGGAGGGAAGCATCGCACACTGAAGTCTGCAGGGGGGCACTAGGGGAGGAACAGTGGGGGGTAGGGAGTTGGGGATCGATAACATGGGGGAGAAATGCCAGATATAGGTGACAGGGATGGAGGTAGACAACCACATTGCCATGTATGTACCTATGCAACAATCCTGCATGTTCTTTACATGTACCCCAGAACCTAAAATGCAATTATATATATACATACATATATATATATATATATATATATATATATATATAATTCAATATGATCAAGTGGGGTTATATACCTGGCATGCACGGATGGTTCAACATATGCAAATCAATAAACATAATACATCATGTTGGCAGAATAGAGGACAAAATCTATATGATCATTTCAGTAGATGCTGAAAAAGCATTTAGTATAAAGTATTTTATCTATCTTTTATGATAAAAAACTCTAATGAAATTTGGTATTAAAAAAATGTACTTCAACACATAAAGAGCACATATGAAAAATCTACAGGTAACATTGCAGTGAATGAGAGCAAGTTGAATGGGAGAAAGTTTCTCTAAAACTGAAACAAGGATATCTACTTTCACTAATTTTATTCAACATATACTGGAATTTTTAGCTAAAGCAATTGGACAAGTGAAATAACTTAAGGACATTGAAATTGGGGAATAGGATGTGATTTTTTTTCAGCTTGCAGAAGACATGTTCTTATTTATTTATTTAACCTTGTACACTCCATCAAAAATTGTTAGAATAAATGAGTTTAGTAAAGTTGCAGGATACAGGTCAACATTTGAAAATCAGTAGTTTCTCTATATACCCATAGCAAACTGTCTTAAAAAGGAATCAAAGAAACAATTTTCCCTTACAAAAGCTACAAAAAATATACCTAGAAATAAACTTAACCAAGGAGATAAAAGTTTTCTACAATTAAAAATATTAAATATTGGTGGAAACGTTGGAAGATAATATAAATAAATGGAAAGATATTCCTTATTTATGAATTGGAAAGATTTGTGTTAATGTGTTTGTATTACCCATAAAAATCTACAGATTCAATGCAATCCTAATCAAAATACTAATGGCAATCTTTCTAGAAATAGAAAAAATAGACACAGATATTTCCAAATAAATATAGATAAAATTGAAATAGATACTTCAGATACTTTGGCAATACAGAAAAAAAAAACCCTTGATAGCTAAAGCTACCTTGATAAAAAAATAACTAAGCTAGAGGCAACACACTATTAGACTTCAAAATATACCACAAAGCTATAGTAACCATAACAATATGTAACTGGCATAACCCACAGATCAATTGAACAGAATGTAGAACCCAGAAATAAGTTGGTGCATTTACCATCAATTTTCAAAAAAGGCACCAAGAATGCACATTGAGGAAAAGAAAGCTTTTTAGTAAGTGGTGCCCGAACAACTGTATATCCACATGCAAAAGAATGAGACTACACGCTCTTTCTCATGACATCAAATTATCAACTCTAAATAAAGACATAAATATAAGTCCTTCAACTATGAAACTACTGGAAGAAAACATGGGGGAAGTGCTTCATGAAATTGGACTGGGCAAAGTGTTTTTGAATAAGACCTTAAAAGTGTAGGTAAGAAAAATAAAATTTCATTAAACCAGAAAGCTTCTGAACAGCAATGGAAACAGGGTAAAGGGACAACCTACAGAATGGTAGAAGGTATTTGCAAACTATGCATCTGACAAGGGGTTAATAACCAGAATACATAAGAAACTAAAACTCAATAGCAGTTTGAAAAAGAAAACACACACACACACAAGCACACACACAGAGACGCAACGAAACAAATAAGCCAATTAATGAATGTGCAAAAGACCTGAATAGGTATTTCTCAAAGGAAGATACTCGACTGGGTGTGGTGGTTCACGCATGTAAACCTAGCACTTCGGGAGGTCAAGGTGGGTGGATAATGAGATCAGGAGATCAAGACCATCCTGGCCAACATGGTAAAACCCCGTCTCACTAAACATACAAAAAAATTAACTGGGTGTGGTGGCGTGCCTGTGGTCCCAGTTACTCAGGAGGCTGAGGCAGGAGAATTCAGGAAGCAGAGGTTGCAGTGAGCCAAGATCGTGCCACTACACTCCAGCCTAGCGGATAGAGCAAGACTCTGTCTCAACAGAAAAAAAAAAAAAAAGAACACACAAATGGCCAACAGATATATGGAAAAATGCTCAACACCACTAATCATCAGGGAAATGAAAATCAAAACCAAAATGATATATCTTTGCACCCTAATTGGAATAGCTATTATCAAAAAGACAAAAAAAATGTAATAAATGCTGGTGAGAATGTGGAGAAAGGGGAACTCTTATGCACTGTTGGCAGGAATGTAAATTATTACAGCCATTTTTGAAAACAGCATGGTGTTTCCTGAAAAAATTATAAATAGAGTTACTATATTATCCAGCAATTCCACCACTGGATATATATCTACAAAAATAAAATTAGTATGTCAATTTGGAATCTAAAAATGTTGATTTCAGAGAATAGAGAACAGAATAGTGATTACTAGAGATTGGGATGTGGAGAGCAGACAGTGTCACCAGCTGTGAGACAGGAAGAATATCTATTACATGGTAGGATGAGTATAGCAAATAAGAATGTAATGTATATTTCAGAATAGCTAGAATTGAAAAATGGTTGAAGTGATAGATATGGTCATTACCAAGATTTGATCATTATACAATGCATACCTACATTGGAACATCATACTGTATCCCCATAAATGTGTACAATTATTTGTTCCAATTATACATTTTAAAATTACTTAACAGAAAAGAAAAAAGCTTCAATAAGTAATTAGTTTGAAACAAATTAAAAATATTTGTAAAGAAATAGAATGATGTACAAAGAAAAGAACGATATGGAAATTCTTAGAACTGGAAAATGAAATAACAAAAATAAAAACCACCTGTGGAAATGGTCAATGTCAGACTAGACATAACAGAAGATAGTAATCAACAAACTTGAGGACAGAAAAATAGAATTTACATCGCATGAACAACAGAGAAAATAGACTGAGAAAAATAATGAACTGTCTCTAGGAACTTGTGAAACAATAATTAAAAGAGCCTAACATTTATAATTGCATCAAATAAAGTTAAATTCTGAAGTAAAATCTGTCAAAACATGTCAAGTATCTGTGTCCTAAAGATTTCAAATATTTCAAATATTAATGGAAGAAATTAAAGAAGAGTTAAATAAATGTAAATATATATCATACTTATAGATTAGAAGACCCAACATATTAAAGATGTCAACTCTCCTATTTGATCTATAGGTTTCATGTAACATTTATGAAAATTTGAGCAAAGTTTTTATAGACATACATAATGTGCATCTTAGATTTATATGCAAATGCACGATATCTAGAATAGCTAAAATAATTTTAAAAGTGAAGTATATGGCTGAAAAAAATCATTCTACCCAACGTTAAAGCTTACAGTATAGCAATAATAATCAAGAAAGCACATTGTTTGTAGAATGACAGAGATAACCCAGAAATATCCTCACACAAATATGTCCAACTAATTTTTTTTTCATTCTTTCCAACTAATTTTTGACAGAGGTGCAAAAGCAATTCAATGAAGAAAAGACAGTTTATTCAACAAATATCAACAAATGGAGGAATTGGACACACATCAGAAAAATAAAATTCCCACAAACTATCACACTGTACCACATAAATATGTACAATTATTATACTTCAATTTAAAATTTAAAAATTTAAAATCTTAGACATAAACCTCATGTATAAATATTAACTCAAAATGGAAAACTGGCTAAAATGTATAGCTAATTTTTTTTTTTTTTTTAAGACAGAGCTTTGCTCTTGTTGCCCAGGCTGGAGTGCAATGATGTGATCTCTGTCACTGCAAGCTCCTTCTCTGGATTCAAACGATTCCCCTGCCTCAGCCTCCCTAGTAGCTGGGAATACAGGCATGCACCACTATGTTGGGCAAATTTTGTATTTTTGGTAGAGACGGGATTTCTCCATGTTGGTCAGGCTGGACTTGAACCCCAATCTAAGGTGATCTGCTTGCCTTGGTCTCCCAAAGCTACAAAATTTTTACAAATTTATGAGAAAGTATTTCAGATTTTGTTTTAGATGAAGGGTTCATACACTGAACACCAAAATCAGAATTTTTAAAAGAAATAATTGATAAATTTGGTAAATTTAACCTCATCAAAATGAAACAAATTGCTCTGTGAAAGACCCTCTTAAGAGGATTAATAGCAAGCTTCAGAAAGGAAAAATATATTGAAAACTATATATCCAACAAAAGTTTTTTGTTTTGTTTTGTTTTTATTGTTGTTGTTGTTGCTTTTTTGAAACAGTGTCTTACTCTGTCGACCAGGCTGAAGTGAAATGGATGATCTCAGTTTACTGCAACCTCTGCCTCTCAGGGTTAAGCGATTCCCCTGCCTCAGCCTCCTGAGAAGGTGGGATTACAGGAATCTGCCACTACACCCAGTTAATTTTTGTATTAGTAGTAGAGACAGTTTCACTATGTTGGCCAGGCCAGTCTCCAACTCCTGACCTTAGGTGTCTACCCACTTTGGCATCCCAAAGTTCTGAGATTACAGGCATGAACCACCATGCCCAGCCCAACAAAAGCTTTGTATCTGAAAAATACAAAGAACTCTAAAAATTTAATTGTAAAATAGTCAACAATACAGTCAGAAAATAACAAAAGACATGATCAAATTGTTCACCAAGGAGGATATACAGATAGCAAATGAGCATATCAAGAAATCATAACCCATTAAGTAATTGTAAATTAGGATCACAATTAGTTATCACTCTACATCTATTAAAATAGCTAAAATTTAAAACGGTGGCAATATAAAATATTGGCCAAGATACCAAAAAACTACTCCAGCCAGGGTTTTATGGACAAAACTCTAATCTCCCTGGGATGGATCCCCCAAGGGGAGGGGCAGCTACAGTCTCTGATGTTCAACTGACTTAGCCTTTTCTGCCTGCTGTCTCTGGTGTGTCTGGACAGTCTGGACAAGGGAAGTTCCCTCCAGCATAGCACATCTGCCCCATCAAGGGGCAGCCAGAGTGCTTCTTCAGGTGGTCTCTGATCCCGTTCCTTGTGACTAGGTGAGACCTCCCAACAGTGGTCTTCAGTTACCTCCTATAGCAGCGTTTGAGCTGGCATCAGGTCAGTGCCCCTCTGGGATGGAGCTTCCAGAGGAATTAGCAGGCTGATATCTCTACTATTTTGCAACCTTCACTAGTGATAACTCCAGGTGTGGGAGGGACCCAGGTGATTAGGGTCCCCCGAGTAAACCACAGAAACCTTATAAAAGAGGCACCTTACTGTTAAAAAAAAAAAAAACCAGTAAGTAACAACAACATAAACAAAAAATACCCCACAAAAAAAAACCCATTCAAATGTCAGCAACCTGAAAGATCAATGGTAGATAAGCGCACAAGATGAGAAAAAAAATCAATGCAAAAATGCAGAAAACTAAAAGAGCCAGAGTGCTTCTTCCCCTCGAAATGATTACAACATGTCTTTAGCAAGGGCACAAACTAGACTTAGGCAGCGATGGCTGAACTGACAGAAGTAAGCTCCAGAAGGTGGGTAATAGCAAACTTTGCTGAGCTAAAGGAGCATGTTCTAACCCAATACAAAGAAGCTAAGAATCATGATAAAACATTACAGGAGTTGATAACCAGAACAGCCAGATTCAAGAGTAACATAAATGACCTGATGGAGCTGAAAAACACAATGCAAGAACTTCACAATGCAATCACAAATATCAATAGCCAATAGACCAAGAAGAGGAAAGAATCTCAGAGCTTGAAGACTATCTTTCAGAAAAAAGGTAGACAGACAAAAATAGAGAAAAAAACAATAAAAAGGAACAAGCAAAACCTTCTAAGAATATGGAATTATGTAAAAAGACTGAACCTGCAACTGATTGGTATACCTGAAAGAGATGGTGAGAATGGAACCAAGTTGGAAAACATACTTTATAATATCCCCACCCAGAAGAATTTCCCTAACCTAGGCCAACATTCAAATTCAAGAAATCCCAAGAACCCCAGTAAGATACTCCCCCAAGAAGATCAACCCAAGATATATAATCATCAGATTATCCAAGGTTGAAATGAAAACAAAATGTTAATGGCAGTTAGACAGAAAGTCTAGGTCACCTACAAAGGGAAGCCCATCAGACTAACAGCAGACCTCTCAGCAAAAACCCTACAAGACAGAAGAGACTGGGGTCCAATATTCAACATTCATAGTGAAAAGAATTTTCAAGGAAGAATTTCATATCTGGCCAAACTAAGTTTTAAAGCAAAGGAGAAATGAGATACTTTTCAGACAAGAAAATGCTGAGGGAATTTATTACCACCAGGCCTGCTTTGCAAGAGCTCCTGAAGGAAGCACTAAATATGGACAGGAAAAAAACAAAAGAGAAAATAAAATTAAAAAAAAAAAAACATTACCAGCCACTACAAAAACACACTGAAGTTCACAGACCAGTGACACTATGAAGCAACTTTATAAACAAGTCTGAAAAACAACCAGTTAGCATCATGATGACAGAATCAGCATCACACATAACAATATTAACTTTAAATGTAAATGGGCTGAATGACCCTATTAAAAAGACATAGAATGGCAAGCTGGATGAAGAGTCAAGACGCACCAGTAGAGTGTATTCAAGAGACTGATCTCATGTGCAAGGACACACATAGGCTCAAAGTAAAGAGATGGAGGAACATTTACCAAGCAAATGGAAAACAGGAAAAAAAAAGTGAACTGCAATCCTAGTATCTGACAAAGCAACAAGCAGATTTTAAACCAACAAAGATCAAAAAAGACAAAGAAGGGGATTACATAATAGTAAAGGATTCAATTCAACAAGAAGCACTAACTATCCTAAATATATATGCACCCAATATGGGAGCACCCCACATCCATAAAGCAGGTTCTTAGAGACCTACAAAGAGAAACTTCACAATAATAGTGGGAGACTTAAACACCCCACTGACAATATCAGACAGATTATTGAAACAGAAAATTAACAAAGACAATCAGGACTCAAACACAGGTCTGGATCTAGTGGATCTGATAGACATCTACAGAACTCTCCACTCATCAACAACAAAATATACATTCTTCTCATCACAACAGGGCACATACTTTAAAATTGATCACATTTCTTAGAGAAAATGCAAAAGTAAAACACTCCTCAGCAAATCCAGAAGAACTGAAATCATAACAGTCTCTCAGACCACAGCACAAACAAATTAGAACTCAAGATTAAGAAACACACACAAAACCACACAACTACATGGAAAATGACCAACCTGCTCCTTAATGACTTCTGGGTAAATAATGAAATTAAGGCAGAAATCAAGAAATTGTTTGAAACTAATTGGAAAAAAAAAGACAATGTACCAAAAGCTCTGGGATACAGCTAAAGCAGTGTAAGAGGGAAATTTATAGTACTAAATGCCTACATCAAAAAGCTAGAAAGATCTCAAATCAACAACCTAACATCACAACTAAGAGAACTAGAGAGCCAACAGCAAATCCCAAAGCTAGCAGAAGACAAAAAATAACCAGGCTCAGAGAAGAACTGAATGAGATAAGGACATTAAAAAAACCTTCAAAAAATCAATGAATCCAGTATCTGTTTTTATGAAAAAGAAAATAATAATAAGATAGAACACTGGCTAGATTAATAAAGAAGAAAAAAAGAATTAAATGGACACTGTACAAGCAACCATAGGGAATATTATAAACAGTTCTATGCACATAAACTAGAAAATCTAGAAGAAATGGATAAATTCCTGGATGCATACACCCTCAAACACTGAATCAGGAAAAAATTGAATCCCCAGAATAGATGAGTAATGAGTCCTAAAATTGAGGCATAATAAATAGCATAGTAACCAACCAACGAACCAAGCAAATAAACCAACCACTGGACCAGATGGATTTACAACTGAATTTTACAAGAGGTACAAACAGGAGCTTTTTAATGTTGTCAGGATTCCCTATTTAATAAATGGTGCTGGCTAGCTATGTATAAAAAATTTAAACTGGACCCCTAAATTATATTTTATACAAGAAATTATCTCAAAATGGTTTAACACCTTAAATGTAAAACCCAATATTATAAAAACCCTAGAAGAAAATCTAAGCAATACCACTCAGGACATAGGCACTAGCAAATGTTTCACAATGAAAATGCCAAAAGCAATTGCACCAAAACAAAAACATTGACAAATGAGATCTAATTAAACTAAAAAGTTTCTGTATAGCAAAACAAAACAAAACAAAAATGTCATCAGAGTGAACAGACAACCCATAGAATTAATGAAAAGTTTTGAAATCTATCCATCTGGTTCCTTGTGGCCAATATCCCAAGACCACAAGGAACTTAAACAAATTTACTTACAAGAAGCAAACAATACCATTAAAAATTTGACAAAGGACATGAACAGAGACTGCTCAAAAGAAGACATTCATAACCCTACAAGCCAGAAGAAAGCAAGGGCCAATACTGAACATTCTTAAAGAAAATAATTTTCAACCAAAATTTAATATCCAGCCAAACTAAGTTTCATAAGTGAAGGAGAAATAAAATCCTTTACAGACAAGCAAGTGCTGAGAGATTTAGTCACCACCAGGCCTGCCTTACAAGAGTGCCTGAAAATAGTGCTAAATATGGAAAGAAAAAATCAGTACTAGCAACTTCAAAAAGATACCAAATTGTAAAGACCATCGACACTATGAAGAAACTGCATCAACTGGCAGTCAAACAGCTAGCATCATAATGAAAGGATCAAAGTCACACATAACAATATTAGCCTTAAATATAAACATGCTAAATGCCCCAATTAAAAGACACAGAGTGCCAAATTGGATAGAGTCAAGACCCATCTGTATGCTGTATTCAGGAGACCCATCTTACATGCAAGGGTACACATAGGCTCAAAATAAAGGGATGGAGGAAGTTTTAACAAGCAAATGGAAAGAAAAAAAAAAAAGCAGGGGTTGCAATCCTAGTCTCTGATAAAACAGACTTCAAACCAACAAATATCAAAAAAAGACAAAGTAGAATATTACATATCGGTAAAGGGATCAAGGCAACAAGAAGAGCTGACTCTCCTAAATATATATGTATCCAATACAGGAGCACCCAGATTTATAAAGTAAGTTCTTAGAGACCTACAAACAGACTTAGACTCCCACACAATAAGAGTGGGGGACTTTAACACCCCACTCTCAATATTACACAGATCAAAGAGACAGAAAGTTAACAAGGATATTCAGGACTCGATCTCAGTTCTGGACCAAGTGAACCTAATAGACATCTACAGAACTCTCCACCCCAAATCAACAGAATGTACATTCTTCTCAGTATCACGTAGTACTTATTTTAAAATTGACCACATAATTGGAAGTAAAACACTCCTCAGAAAATGCAAATAATGGAAATCATAACAGTTTCTCAGACCACAGTGCAATCAAATTAGAACTCAAGATTAAGAAACTCACTTAAAACTGCACAACTACATGGAAACTGAACAACCTGCTCCTGAATGACTACTGGGTACATTACAAAATTATGGTAGAAATAAATAAGTTCTTCAAACAAATGAGAACAAAGACACAACATACCAGAATCTCTGGGACACAGCTACAGCAGTGTTTTATTTTTTTATTTGTGTTTATTTATATTTTTTGAGACCGAGTTTCACTCTTGTTGCCCAGGCTGGAGTGCAATGGCATGATTTTGGCTCACCACAACCTCTGCCTCCTGGATTCAAGTGCCTCAACCTCCTGAGTAGTTGGGATTACAGACATATGCCACCATGCCCAGCTAATTTTGTGTTTTTAGTAGAGACGGGGTTTCTCCATGTTGGTCAGACTGGTCTCGAGCTCCCAACCTCAGGTGATCCGCCCTCCTTGGCCTCCCAAAGTGCTGGGATTACAGGCGTGAGCCTCTGCACCCGGCCTACAGCAGTGTTTATAGAAAAATTTATAGCACTAAATCCCCAAGGAGAAAGCAGGAAAGATCTAGAATCGAGACCCTAAGATCACAATTTAAAGAACTAGAGATGCAAGAACAAAAAAAAAAAAAAAAAAAAAAAAACTAAAAGCTAGCAGAAGATAAGAAGTAACTAATATCAGAGCAGAACTGAAGGAGATAGAGACATGAAAAACCCTTCAAAAAAATCAATAAATCCAGGAGCTGGTTTTTGAAAAGATTAAAAAACAGATAGATCTCTAGCCAGGCTAATAAAGAAAACAAAAGACAGAATCAAATAGACACAATAAAAAATTATAAAGATCACCACTGATCCCACAGAAATATAAACTACCATCAGAGAATTGTATAAACACTTCTATGCAAATAAACTGAAAAATCTAGAAAAAAAATGAATAAATTCCTGGACACATACACTCTCCCAAGATTAAACCAGGAAGAAGTCAAATCCCTGAATAGACCAATAACAAGTTCTAAAGTTGAGGCAGTAATTAATAACCTACCAACCAAGAAAAGCCCAGGATCAGACGAATTCACAGCCGAATTTTATCTGAGGTACAAAGAGGAGCTGGTAGCATTCTCCTGAAACTATTCCACACAATAGAAAAGAGGGACTCCTCCCTAACTCCTTTTATGAGACAAGCATCATTCTGATACAAAAACCTGGCAGAGACACAAAACCAAAATAAAATTTCAGGCCACTATCCCTGTTGAACATTGATGCAAAAATCCTCTATAAAATACTGGCAAACCGAATCCAGCAGTACATCAAAGAGCTTATCCATCACAATCAAGTTGGCTTCATCCTGGGAATCCAAGGCTCATTCAACACATGCAAATCAATAAACGTAATCTATCACATAAACAGAACCAATGACAACAACCACATGATCATCTCAGTAGATGCAGAAAGGTCTTCGACAAAATTCAACACTGCCTCATGATAAAAACTCTCAATAAACTAGATATTGATGGAATGTATCTCAAAATAATAAGAGCTATTTATGACAAATCCACAGCCAATATCATACTGAATGGGCAAAAGCTGAAAGCATTCCCTTTGAAAACTGGCACAAGACAAGGATGCCCTGTCTCACCACTCCTATTCAACATAGTAGTGGAAGTTCTGGCTAGTACACTAAGACAAGAGAAAGAAATGAAGGGTATTCAAATATGAATAGAGGAAGTAAAATTGTCTCTATTTGCAGATGACAGATTGTACATTTCGAAAATCCCATCATCTCATCCCAAAATCTCCTTAAGCTGATAAGCAACTTCAGCAAAGTCTCAAGATAAAAAATTAATGTGCAAAAATCACAAGCATTCCTATACAACTAATAGACAAACAGCCAAATCATGAGTGAACTCCCATTCACAATTGCCACCAAAAGAATAAAATACCTAGGAATACAACTTACAAAGGATGTGAAGGACCTCCTTAAGGATAAATAAAAAGCATTGCTCAAGGAAATAAGAGAGGACACAAATAAATGAAAAAACATTCCATGCTCATGAATAGGAAGAATCAATATTATAAAAATGACCATATTGCCCAAAGTAACTTATAGATTCAATGCTATCCTCATCAAGCTTCCATTGACTTTCTTCACAGATTTGGAAAAAAACTACTTTAAATTTCATATGGAACCGAAAAAGATCCCATATAGCCAAGACAATCCTAAGCAGAAAGAACAAAGCTGGAGGCATCATGCTACCTGACTTCAAACTATACTACAAGTCTACAGTAACCAAAACAGCATGGCACTGGTACCAAAGCAGATATATGGACCAATAAAACAGAACAGAGGCCTCAGAAATAACACCGCACACCTATGACCATCTGATCTTTGACAAACCTGACAAAAACAAGCATAAGGAAGGATATTTAATGGATGCTGGGCTTAATACCTAGTTGATGGGTTCATCACTGCAGCAAACCACCACGGCACACATTTACTGATGTAACAAACCTGCACATCCTGCACATGTACCCCATAACTTAAAATAAAATTGAAGAAAATAAAAGAGTACTATTCAGAAATGAAAAAGAAACAAACTATTGATGTATTTCACAATTTGGATGAATCTGAAGGGAATTATGCTGAGTTTTTTAAAAGCAATAATCTCTAAATGTAACATAGTGTATTATCATATTTCCTTAGCATTCTTGAAATGACAAAATTATAGTTTAGCAGTTTCAAAGAATTAGCATGCTTGGTTGAGGAGGAGGTGGCTGAAGCTACAATGGGTAGCATAGGGAATCCCTGCAATGAATTTCTTCTTTATAACAACCATGGTAGTTGTCACACTCATCTATACACATGATAAAATTGGAAAGTACTAAATACACATGCACATAAATGAATTCATGTGTAAGTGGTGAAATGTCAATGTTTGATAGATTTTATCAATGTAAATTTTCTGTTACAACACTGTACTACAGTAATGCCAGATGTTACCATTGGGAAAATTGTGTAAAAAGTACGCAGGATCTTTCTGTATCATTTCTTACAACTGCATGGCATCTACAATTATCTCAAAGACAGAAGCTGTAATATATAATAAAGTATACATGTATTTCTGAGTAACAAATAAGGTGTTAGAAATTATATATAATTCATATATTTCTTACTAAAGCAAATAACAATAAATATTTTATGTACAGGAAAATTAATTATTTAACTTTTGGCAAGTAATTGAATCTCCCTGTGCTTCCATTTCATCAAAAATATGTAGAATAATTAACTGCAAAGTCACTTCTTTCTCAAAAATTCTGAGTCAATGAAAATACACAGCTGGGAAAGAGAGGCAGAAAAAAATGGGTGTGAGATGAAATTAATCAATTAACCCATAAGTGGAAATTGCATATATGGAGAAAACACCATTAGTTAAGCTGAGGACAAAGTGACAGAGCATCTTAACACCTACAGATTGAAATTTTTGTTTTCACTTTTGGGTAATTCAGAAAAGTAGAGATTTGTGGAGCTGTTTAATTGCTTGTAAAAAATCTAATTTTCTTGTAGCATTTGGCTTGGTTGAATGTGAGAGCTAATGAGAAAAGTAAAATTGGGTGACTTGGTCATTTTTAATCATGTATTGCACTCCTGAGGAGACATGTTCCACCAAAATATTAAAGATTTTATTCAACTGGAATCATCAGGAGTTCAAGACCCACCTGGCCAACATGGTGAAATTCTGTCTCTTCTAAAAATACAAAAATTAGCTGGGTATGGTGGTGCACACCTGTAATCAAGCTACTCGGGAGGCTGAGGCATGAGAATCATTTGAACCCTGGAGGCAGAGGCTGCAGTGAGCTTAGATCAGACCACTGCACTCCAGCCTGGTTGATAGAAAGAAACTATGTCTCAAAAAAAAAAAAAAAAAAAAAAAAAGATTTATTTTAACAATGGATTGAAAATGGAGACCAGTAATTAAATAACAACCAAATTTTTTGTTAATTTATTGCTTTTTGTATATAATCCATAATTTTTCTACTTTTGCAAAGTAGCTATTTTTTTTAATGCTTTCTTCTTCTTCTTTTTTTTTTTTTTTTGAATTGTACTTTAGGTTCTGGGATACACGTGCAGATCCTGCAGGGTTGTTGCATAGATATATACTTGGCAAGGTGGTTTGCTACCTCCATTCCCCCATCATTTATATCTGGCATTTCTCCCCATGTTATCCCCTCCCCAACCTCCTCACCCACTGCCACTGTCCCTCCCCCCAGTCCCCCCCAACTAACCCCAGTGTGTGATGCTCCCATCCCTGTGTCCATGTGTCTCATTGTTCAACACCACCTATGAGTAAGAACATGCAGTGTTTGATTTTCTATTCTTGTGACACTTTGCTGAGAATGATGGTTTCCAGATTCATCAATGTCCCTACAAAGGAAACAAACTCATCGTTTTTTATGGCTACATAGTATTCCATGGTATATATATGCCACGTTTTCTTTGTCAAGGTCTTTGCTATTGTAAACAGTGTCATGATGAACATACGTGTGCATATGTCTTTACGATAGAAAGATTTATAATCCTTTGGAAGTATACCCAGTAATGAGATTGCTGGGTCAAAGGGAATTTTTATTTCTAGATGCTTGAGGAATCACCACACTGTCTTCCACAATTGTTGGACTAATTTACACTCCCACCAACAGAGTAAAAGTGTTCCTATTTCTTCACAACCTCTTCACATCCTTGTCTCCAGACTTTTTAATGATCCCCATTCTAACTGGTGTGAGATGATATCTCAATGTGGTTTTGATTTGCATTCCTCTAATGACCAGTGAAGATGAGCATTTTTTCATATGTTTGCTGGCCTCATAGATGTCTTATTTTGAGATGTGTCTGTTCATATCCTTTACCCACTTTTGAATGGGTTTGTTTGTTTTTTTCTTGTAAATCTGTTTTAGCTCTTTGTAGATTCTGGATATTAGATCTTTGTCAGATGGGTAGATTGCAAAAATTTTTTTCCCATTCTGTTGGTTGCTGGTTCACTCTAATGATTGTTTCTTTTGCTATACAGAAGATCTGAAATTTAATTAGACCCCATTTGTCTATTTTGGCATTTGTTGCCAATGCTTTTGGTGTTTTAGTCATGAATTCCTTGCCTATGCCTATGTCCTGGATGGTTTTGCCTAAGTTTTCTTCTACAGTTTTCATGGTTTTAGGTCTTTTGCTTAAATCTTTAATCCATCTGGAGTTAATTTTAGTGTAAGGTAACAGAAAGGGGTCTAGTTTGTGCTTTCTGCACATTGCTAGCCAGTTTTCCAAACACCATTTATTAAACAGGGAATCCTTTCCCCATTGCTTGTTTTTGTCAGGTTTGTCAAAATTCAGATGGTTGTAGATGTGTGGCATTGCCTCCAAGGCCTCTCTTCTGTTCCATTGGTCTATATCTCTGTTTTGGTACCAGTACCATGCTGTTTTGATTACTGTAGCATTGTAGTATAGTTTGAAGTAAGGCAGCATGATGCCTCCAGCTTTGTTCTTTTTTCTTAGGATTGTCTTGGCTATGTGGGCTCTCTTTGGTTCCATATGAAGTTTAAGGTGATTTTTTCTAGTTCTTGTGAAGAAGGTCATTGGTAGCTTGATGGGGATAGCATTGAATCTCTAAATTACCTTGAGCAGTATGGCCATTTTCATGATATTGATTCTACCTAACCATAAGCATGGAATGTTTTTCCATCTGTTTGTGTCCTCTCTTATTTACTTGAGCAGTGGTTTGTTAGTTCTCCTTGAAGAAGTCCTTTATATTCATTGTAAGTTGTATTCCTAGGTATTTTATCCTCTTTGTAGCAATTGTGAATGGGAGTTCTCTCTTCATTTGGCTCTCTGTTTGTCTGCTATTGGTGTATAGGAATGCTTGTGATTTCTGTACATTGATTTTGTATCCTGAGACTTTGCTGAAGTTGCTTATCAGTTTCAGGAGATTCTGGGCTGAGACAATGGGGTTTTCTAAAATATACAATCATGTCGTCTGCAAGTAGAGACAATTTGACTTCCTCATTTCCTAATTGAATACGCTTTATTTCTCTTTCTTGCCTTTGCTCTGGCTAGAACTTCCAATACTACATTGAATAGGAGTGGTGAGAGAGGCCATCCTTGCCTAGTGCCAGATTTCAAAGGGAATGTTTCCAGTTTTTGCCCATTCAGTATGATATTAGCTGTGGGTTTGTTTTAAATAGCTTTTATTATTTTGTTATATGTTCCATTAATACCTAGTTTATTAAGGGTTTTTAGCATGAAGGGCTGTTGAAATTTGTCAAAATCTTCTCTGCATCTATTTACATAATCATGTGGTTTTTGTTTTTCATTCTGTTTATGTGATGGATTACATTTATAAACTTGCATATGTTGAACCAGCCTTGCATCCCCAGGGTGAAGCCTACTTGATGGTTATGAATAAGCTTTTTGATGTGCTGTTGCATTTGGTTTGCCAGTATTTTATTGAAGATTTCTGCATTGATGTTCATCATGGATATTTGCCTGAAGTTTTCTTTTTATTGAGTCTCTGCCAGGTTTTGGTATCAGGATGATGTTGGTCTCATAAAATTAGTTAAGGAGAATTCCCTTTTTTTTTGAATTGTTTGGAAGAGTTTCAGAAGGAATGGTAGCAACTCTTCCTTGTACATCTGGTAAAAATCGGCCCTGAACCCATCTGGAACTGGACTTTTTTTGGTTGGTAAGCTATTAATTGTTGTCTCAACTTCAGCCATTGTTATTGTTCTTTACGCTTTCAACTTCTTCCCTGGTTTAGGTCTTGGGAGAGTACAAGTCCAAAGGAATTTATCAATTTCTTCCAGATTTACCAGTTTGTGTGTATAGAGTTGTTTGTAAGTAATCTCTGATGATAGTTTGTATTTCTGTGGAATCAGTGGTGATATCCTCTTTATTGTTTTTTTTATTGCATCTATTTGATTATTCTCTCTTGTCTTTTTTATTAGTCTGGCTAATGGTCTGTATATTTTGTTCATCTTTTCAAAAGACCAACTCCTTGTATTTATTGATTTTGGGAAGGGTTTATGCTGATCTCCTTCAGTCTCTGTTTTGATTTTAGTTATTTCTTGCTCTTCTGCTAGCTTTTGCATTTTTTTGATCTTGCTCCTCTAGCTCTTTCAATTTTGATGATAGGTGTCATTTTTAGCTCTTTCCTTGTTTTTCATGTGGACATTTATTTCTATAAATTTCCCTCCAGATAGTGCTTTAAATATGTCCCAGTGATTCTGATATGTCTGTGTCTTTGTTCTCATTGGTTTTGAAAAACCATCTTTATTCTGCCTTTATTTCATTGTTTATCCAGTTGATACTCAGAAGCAAGTCATTGAGTTTCCATGTAGTTGTGCAGTTTTGAGTGAGTTTCTTAATTTTGAGTTCTAATTTGATTGTGCTGTGGTCTGATAGACTGTTCGTTATCATGTCCATTCTTTTGCATTTGCTGAGGAGTGATTTACTTCCAACTATATGGTCAATTTTAGAGTAAGTGCGATGGGAGTGGTGAGAAGAATGTATATTCTCTGGATTTGGGGTGGAGCATTTCTGTAGATGTCTGTTAGGTCTGCTTGGTCCAGATCTCTATTCAAGTCCTAGATGTCTTTGTTAATTTTCCTGTCTCATTGATCTGTCTAATATTGACAGTGGAGTGTTAAAGTCTCCCACTATTATTGTGTGGGAGTCTAAATCTCATTTAGGATGTTTAAGAACTTGCTTTATGTATCTGGGTGCTCCTGTGTTGGGTGCATATATATTTAGGATAGTTAGTTCTTCTTGTTGGATTGATACTTTTACCATTATGTAATACTCTTCTTTGTCTCTTTTTATCTTTGTTGATTTAAATTCCTTTTTATCAGAAGCTACAATTGCAACCTCCGCTTCTTTTTTTTTTTTTTTGTTCTCCATTTGCTTGGTAAATCTCTTCCATCCCTTTCTTTTGAGTCTACGTGTGTCTTTGCACATGAGATGGGTTTCCTGAAATAAAGGACACTGATGGGTCTTGACTTTTTATCCAGTTTGCCAGTCTGTGTCTTTTAATTGGGGCATTTAGGCAGTTTACATTCAACGTTAATATTGTTATGTGTGAATTTGATCCTGCCATTTTGTTACTGGCTGGGTTTTTTGCACTTTAGTTTACTCGGTTTCATTATTGCGTTATTGATCTTCACCATTTGGTATGTTTTTGCAGCAGCTGGTACTTGTTGTTCCTTTCTGTGGTTAGTGTTTCCTTCAGGAGCTCTTGTAAGGCAGGTCTGGTGGTGATGGAATCTCTCAGTAATTGCTTGTCTGTAAAGAATTTTATTTCTTCCTTCACTTATGAAGCTTAGTTTGGCTGGATATAAAATTCTGGGTTGAAAGTTCTTTTCTTTAAAGATGTTGAACATTGGCCCCCACTCTCTTCTGGCTTGTAGGGTTCTACCAAAGAGATCTGTTGTGAGTCTGATGGTCTTCCCTTTGTGGGTTACCTGACCTTTCTCTCTGACTGCCTTAACATTTTTTCCTTCACTTCAACCCTTGTGAATCTGACTATTATGTGCCTTGGGGTTGCTCTTCTTGAGGAGATATCTTTGTGGAGTTCTCTGTATTTCTTGCATTTGAATGTTGGCCTGACTTGCTAGACTGGGGAAGTTCTCCTGGATAATATCCTGGAGAGTGTTTTCCAGCTTGGATTCATTCTCCCCCATCACATTCAGGTACACCGATCAAGCATAGATTAGGTCTTTTCATATAATCCCATATTTCTTGGAGGCTTTGTTCATTTCTTTTCACTCTTTTTTCTCTTATCTTGCCTTCCCTTTTTATTTCATTGAGTTGATCTTCAATCTCTGATATCCTTTCTTCTGCTTGATTGATTCAGCTATTTAAATTTGTGTTTGCTTTGAGTAGTTCTTGTGTTGCGTTTTTCAGCCTCATCAAGTCCTTTATGTTATTCTCTAATCTGGTTATTCTAGTTAGCATTTTGTCTAACATTTTTTCAAGGTTTTTAGTTTCTTTACATTGGGGTAGAACATGTTCCTTTATCTCAGAGAAGTTTGTTATTACCCGCCTTCTGACGCCTGTTTCTGTCAATTCATCAGACTCATTTTCCATGGTGTTGTGTTCCCTTTTTGATGAGGAGTTGTGATTTCTTGAAGGAGAAGGGGCATTCTGGTCTTTGATGATTTCATCCTTTTTGTTCTTGTTTCTTCCCATGTTCATGGATTTATCTAGTTTTGATCTCAGGGTGCTGCTTAATGTGGTCACTTGTCTGCCTGTCCAGGTGCTGCTGGGTTGACAGGGACTCCATCTGGTTGCTACATAGGCTTCCTGTGACTTTTTGTTTACACAGGGTGGTTAGGCCCGCCTCTTTAATGGTGGGTACCCCCTCCTTCTGCTGACCTGGAGGCGCTGCTGGGTTGTCAAGACTCTGTCCAGTTGCTACCTAGACTTCCTGTGTTTCTTGTTTACATGAAGACTAGGCCCACCTCTTTAATGGCAGATGCCCTTTCCTCCATGGAGCTGAATCATTCAGGCTTTAGATTGGACTGAGGCACTGGCTGCAAAACCCCCAAGTGTTAGTGCTTCAGCCCGCTGGGATTTGTGGTGGAGGGACCCACCTAGCCACACCATCTCTTGCCCCACTTTCAGCTCCCTTTCTCTCCTGTCAGGGGGATGGGGCAGCAACTTGGTCTGCTTATGGGCTTATGTGTTTGCTTGGATCTGTGCTATCGGCCCATGACACCAGTCTGGATTATTATTCCATGGCACCGGCCCAGATTATTATTCAACTCTGCACTTGCAATTCCTAGTGCTTGACCAGTGAAGATCCTCTGTTCTGTGGATTGCTGAGACTTTGGGGAAGTGCCGTATCTGGACCAGGGTGCCAGGGAGGAGCCCCCGATTGTCTGGTCAGATGCACTTTCTGGGTGAGTTAGCACCCCATCCCATCTTGATCTGCCCTGCCTGGGCTATGCTCACCATCTGACAGGCCTGTTGAAATGAATCTGGTACCTCAGTTGGTGTTAGGAGATCTCTCACTTCCTGCTTCTCTCTCACTGGGTTTTGCATACCGAAGCTGCCTCTCATTTGGCCAACTTGTTGGCCCATCAAATTCAAGATTTTATGCAAATTTCAAAACAAAGCTAATGTGTATAGATGACTTTTCTGTTTTTTTTTTTTAATTTAATTTTCATGGACTTTTAATTACAAGTCATTAGGAATCAATTTCAACAGGAAACATTTAGAGACCTAGCTCAAAAAAGTCTAGTTCCTGAGTCACACTTCCCTTAGATATTTAGCATTTTCTCCATAACTCCTCAGAAATTCTTATTTAAAATACTTTAATTTGTTGCACAAATGTTCAATTGGGTGTAGTCCATGAAATCACTTCATTCCATGCATAACTATGCATCCTCTGAGCAGCATGGGCATGGGCTCATCTGTGGTATGGCTCACTAAATAGCTATTTAAGGCTACAAAGAGTTGGCTGAAATCACTGTGCAGAGAAAAAAACCTCATGGAGGTTTTATGACAGGTAATAAACCAACACTAAACATGTTGGGATTTGTTATTTGGTTCTTTTACTAACTTATTGTATTACTCATACCTTCTGTGCCATAGTTTAGAATATATAAACAAGGATAATATGATGTACCTACTACTTATCAGAAAAAAATATCAAATTTAACTACATAAAAAGTGATGTTTAATGGTTTAAGCTACTTAAGGGAAAATGTGATGTAAATATAGGATCACCTAAGTTTTTTAAAATATAGAGGAATATGAAATGAACTTTTTAAAATGACCTTCCAAACTAGAATTTCAAACCTTATTCTACTGAGTCACTAAGAGTAATTAATTTCACCGCTGCTTTTTTAAAAGTCTTTATTTATCACAAAATTAGGTTCAAACACTATGAAATCATGAATATAATTCTATTTTCTATGTAATATATCACAAAGCTATTACCATTCTAAAGTTTAATTTAAGGTAAATTATAAAATGAAACTTTTATTTTTAATATAAGTTTTCTGAAGAAGAATATTTTGATAGCAACATATTCTGTGACTAATGAGAATTACCTTAGAGACTAGATCTTGGAAATTTTTCTTCCTTTGATACATACATTATCTTTCATTAAAAAACAATATCACAATAGACCCCCACCATAACTCTGTAAGTGGCTTAAAAAATCTTTTAAAATGAATGCAGGGATTATTACGAGATTAATTTAAAAAAAAAAATTTGTTGGTCTGTCTGTGAAAGTTATACTGGGCACGACAGAACTGACAGCTTCCAAAATGATCACTGAGGAGTTGGTTCCCAATCATATAGTTGAGATAAAAACTTTAGCCCATACACCCTTCTGGATGCTAGGTGTAGAAAGGGAGATACAAGTTTATTGTAAGACGCTTGAGCTATACATATGTGTAAAGATGACCAAAAAGAAAAAATAAGAGATCACTCCAAATCACATCACCCATAAATGTTTTCCAGGATAAATGGCAATAACTTTATATTCCCATGTCATTTAGAACTTTGTGTTAGAATTTCTCAATGGATCCAAGATGGCCGATTAGGAGCCACTCAGGATTGCAACTCCCAGTGAAAGCGCAGAGGGTGAGTGGACTCCGCATTTCCAGACAGATTTTTGTTGCCCACAGACCAGGAGATTTTGAGGCAGAGGAGCCCCACGGGTCACCAGCGCAGCTGGTTTGGCCAGCGTGGCTGTTTTGGCTGGCGCCCTGGTGCGGCGGTTCTCCATACAAATACATGGGTCCAGGCGCCCTTTAAGCTGGTGATTGGAGCTCCTGAGAGACAGAGTCACCCATTCAACTGATTAAAAGGGGGAATGAAACAGGGAGCCAGGCCAGCAGATTCCCAGGCAAAAAAGCACCATGAATCTTAGTGTGGCTGTTTCAGCCGGCACAGTGGGTCACTGCACTGGAAATCACACAGATCCCAGCACCTTTTAAACAGGCAACTGGAACACCTGGGAGACAGAGTCGACCATTCAACTAAAAAAAAAAAAAAGGAAGGGCTCTGAGGCAGGGAACCAGGTGATCAGGCTCGGCTAATCCCACCCCCACAAAAAACAGCAATCAGAAATGTTCTGGATTGAGAGTTTCACAGCAAGCACAGCTGAACCCGGGATGGTCCAGCTCTGTGGAGGAGGGGCGTCCACCATTACTGAGGCAGTCCACCACTACAGAAGGGGTTTGCCATTGCCGAGGTAGCCCACCATTGCAGAGAGAGTCCACCATTACAGAGGTGGGCCGCCATTGCTGAGGCAGTTCTAACTATACCCATATAAACAGGACCACAGAGAAGTTCACACAACAGCTGGATGGAGCCCACAGCAGCTCAGCACAGCCTCTGCAGGCAGACAGTGACTAGGCTGCCTCCTTGCTGGGCAGGGAAGCCCTGAAAAAAGGCAGCAGAACAGTAGAAATTCATAAATAAAGTCCTAACTCCCTGGGACAGAGCACCGGGGAAAATTTTAAAAGGGGTTTATGAGTTCTGCTGCAGCAGACTTAAACGTACCTGCCCAGCAACTCTGAATGAACAACGGAGCTCATGGCCCAGCACTTGAGCTCCTATAAAGGACAAGACTGTCTCCTCAACAGCTCTCTGAGCCCCATATATCCAAAGAGTCACCTCATAAAGGAGACCTAGATTGACATCTGGCAGGTATCCTTCTGGGACAAAGACAACAGAAAAAGAAACTGGCAGCAACCCTTACTGTTCTGCAGCCGCTGCAGGTGAACTCCAGGTAAACAGGGCCTGGAGTGGACCTCAGCAGTCCAACGGTACAGGGGCCAGATTGTTAGAAGAAAAACTAAGAAACAGAAAGAAATAACTTCATCATCAAAAAACTGGATGTCCACTCAGAGACCCAATCTGAAAATCAACAACTACAAAGACGACAGGTGGATAAATCCACAAAGATGGAAAGAAACCAGCGCAGAAAGGAGGAAAACACCCAAAACCAGAACACCTCTCTTCCTACAAGGGATCACAACTCCAAACCAGCAAGGGAACAAGGCCGGATGGAGAATGAGTGTGATGAATTGACAGAATCAGGCTTCAGAAGGTGGGTAATAAGAAAGTTCTGTGAGCTAAAAGAACATGTTCTAACCTAATGCAAAGAAACTAAGAACCTTGAAAAAAGATTTGATGAAATGCTAACGACAATAAACAACTTAGAGAGGAATATATGTGAATTGACAGAGCTGTAAAACACAACGTGAGAACTTCACAAAGCATACACAAGTTTCAACAGCCAAATTGACCAAGCAGAAGAAAGGATGTCAGAGGTCGAAGATCAACACAATGAAATAAAACGAGAAGGCAAGAGTAGAGAAAAAAGGGTAAAAAGGAATGAACAAATTCTCCAAGAAATACGGAACTATGTGAAAAGACCTAATTTACATTTGATAAGTGTACCTGAATGTGATGGAGAGAATGAATCCAAGCTGGAAAATACTCTTCAGGATATTATCCAGGAAAACTTCCCCAACCTAGCAAGGCAGGCTGATATTCAAGTCCAGGAAATACAGAGAACACCACAAAGATATTCCTCAAGAAGAGCAACCCCAAGGCACATAATCCTCAGATTCACCAGGGTTGAAATGAAGGAGAAAATGCTAAGGGCAGCCAGAGAGAAAGGTCGGGTTACCCACAAAGGGAAGCCCATCAGACTCACAGCAGATCTCTCAGCAGAAACCCTACAAGCCAGAAGAGAGTGGGGGCCAATATTCAACATTCTCAAAGAAAAGAACTTTCAATTCCATTTGATCCAGCAATCCCATTACTGGGTATATATCCAAAAGACTATAAATCGTTCTACTATAAGGACACATGCACACGAATGTTCATTGCAGCACAGTTTACAATAGCAAAGACCTGGAACCAACCCAAATGCCCATCGATGATAGACTGGACAGGGAAAATGTGGCACATATACACCATGGAATATTATGCAGCCATCAAAAACGATGAGTTCGTGTCCTTTGTAGGGACATGGATGAACCTGGAAACCATCATTCTCAGCAAACTGACACAAGAACAGAAAATCAAACACCAAATGTTCTCACTCATAGGCGGGTGTTGAACAATGCAAACACATGGAAACAGGGAGGGGAGTATCACACACTGGGGTCTGTCAGGGGAAAAGGGGAGGGATAGTGGGGGGTGGGGAGTTGGGGAGGGATAGCACGGGGAGAAATGCCAGATATAGGTGATGGGGAGGAAGGCAGCAAATCACACTGCCATGTATGTACCTATGCAACAATCTTCCATGTTCTTCACATGTACCCCCAAACCCAAAATGCAATAAAAAATAATAATAATAATAATAATAATAATAAAAGAAAAGAACTTTCAACCCAGAATTTCATATCCAGCCAAACTAAGCTTCATCAGTGAAGGAAAAATAAAATCCTTTGCGAGCAAGCAAATACTCAGAGTTTTCATCACCACCAGGCCTGCTTTAAAAGAGCTCCTGAAAGAGGCACTAAACATAGACAGGAACAACCAGTACCAGCCACTCCAAAAACATACCAAATGGCAAAGAGCATCAACACAATGAAGAAACTGCATCAACTAATGGGCAAAACAGCCACCTAGCATCAAAATGGCAGGATCAAATTCACACATAACAATATTAACCCTAAATGTAAATGGGCTAAATGCCCCAATCAAAAGACACAGTCTGGCAAATTGGATAAAAGCCGAAACCATCAGTGTGCTCTATCCAGGAAACCTGTCTCACATAGAAGGATACACAAAGGTTCAAAATAAAGGAATGGAGGAAGATTTACCAAGCAAATGGAGAACAAAAAAAAGCAGGAGTTACAATTCTCGTCCCTGATAAAATAGACTTTAAGCCAACAAAGATCAAAAGAGACAAAGAAGGATATTACATAATGATAAAAAGATCAATGCAACAAGATGAGCTAACAATCCTAAATACATACACACCCAATACAGGAGCACCCAGATACATAAGGCAAGTTCTTAATGACTTACAAAGAGACATAGACACCCACACAATAATAGTGGGAGACTTGAACACCCTATTGTCAATATTAGACAGATCAATGAGACAGAAAACTAACCAGGATATGCAAGACTTGAACTCAGACGTGGACCAAGCAAACCTAATAGACATTTACAGAACTCTCCACCCCAAATCCACAGAATATACATTCTTCTCAGCACCATATCACACCTACTCTAAAATTGACCACATATTTGGAAGTAAATCACACCTCAGCAAATGCAAAAGAACGGAAATCATAACAAACAGTCTCTCAGACCACAGTGCAATCAAGTTAGAACTCAGAATTCAGAAACTAACTCAGAACCACATATCTTCATGGAAACTGAACAATTGGCTTTTGAATGTTGACTGGATAAACAATGAAATGAAGGCAGAATTAAAGATGTTCTTCAAAACCAATGAGAATGAAAACAAAACATACCAGAATCCCTGGGACACATTTAAAGCACTCTCTAGAGGAAAATATATAGCAATAAATGCCCACATGAGAAGCAAGGAGAGATCTAAAATCGATTTGAAAGAGCTAGAAGAGCAAGATCAAAACTGAAAAGCTAGCAGAAGACAAGAAATAACTAAGATCAGAGCAGAACTGAAGGAGATAGAGACACAAAAAACCCTCCAAAAAATCAATAAATCCAGGAGCTGGTTTTTTGAAAAGATCAACAAAATAGACCACTAGCCAGATTAATAAGAAAAGAGAGAATAATCAAATAGATGCAATAAAAAACGATACAGGGGATATCACCACAGATTCCACAGAAATTCAAATAATCATCAGAGATTATTACAAACAACTCTATGCACATAAACTAGTAAACCTGGAAGAAATGGATAAATTCCTGGACACTTGCATCCTCCCAAGCCAAAACCAGGAAGAAGTTGAAACCCTGAATGGAACAATAACAAGTTCTGAAGTTGAGGCAGCAATTAAGAGCCTACCACCCAAAAAAGCCCAGGTTCAGATGGGTTCACAACCGAATTCTACCAGACATACAAAGAGGAGCTGGTACCATTCCTTCTGAAACTATTTCAAACAATCCAAACAGAGGGAATCCTTCCCAAATCATTTCATGAGACCAACATCATCCTGATACCAAAACCCGGCAGAGACTCAGCAAGAAAAGAATACTTCAGGCCAATATTCATGATGAACATAGATGCAAAAATCTTTAATAAAATACTGGCAAACCGATTGCCACAGCACATCAAAAAGCTTATCCACCATGATCAAGTAGGCTTCATCCCGGGGATGCAAGGCTGGTTCAATATACACAAGTTTGTAAATGTAATTCATCACATTAACAGAACCAAAGACAAAAACCACATGATTATCTCAATTCATGCAGAGAAGGCCTTTGACAAAATTCAACAGCCCTTTATGCTAAAAACCCTCAATAAACTAGGTATTGACAAACCGTATCTCAAAATAATAAAAGCTATTTAGTACAAACCAACAGCCAATATCATACTGAATGGGCAAAAACTGGAAGCATTCCTTTTGAAATCTGGCACTAGACAAGGATGCCCTCTCTCACCACTCCTATTCGATATAGTATTGGAAGTTCTAGCCAGAGCAATCAGGCAAGAAAAAGAAATAAAAGGTATTCAAATATGAAAGGAGGAAGTCAAATTGTCTCTATTTGCAGATGACATGATTGTATATCTAGAAGACCCCATCGTCTCCACCCAAAATCTCCTGAAACTGGTAAGCAACTTCAGCAAAGTCTCAGGATACAAAACCAATGTACAAAAACCTCAAGCATTCCTATACACCAATAACAGACTTAAAGACAGCCAAATCAAGAATGAACTGCCATTCACAATTGCTACAAAGAGAATAAAATACCAAGGAATACAACTAACAAAGAACGTAAAAGACCTCTTCGAGGAGAACTACAAACCACTGCTCAACGAAATAAGAGAGGACACAAACAGATGGAGAAACATTCTATGTTCATGAATAGGAAGAATCAATATCGTGAAAATGGCCATACTGCCCCAAAGTAACTTACAGATTCAACGCTATCCCCATCAAGCTACCAATGACCTTCTTCACAGAACTGGAAAAAACCACCTTAAACTTCATATGGAACCAAAAGAGAGCCCACATAGCCAAGTCAATTCTAAGCACAAAGAACAAAGCACAAGGCATCACACTACCTGACTTCAAACTACACTACAAGGCTACAGTAATCAAAACAGCATGGTACTGGTACAAAAACAGAGATATAGACCAATGGAACAGAACAGAGGCCTCCAAGGCAACACAACACAACACGTCTGCAACCATCCGTTCTTTGACAAATCTGACAAAAACAAGTAATGGAAAAAGGAGTCCCTGTTCAATAAATGGTGTTTTGAAAACTGGCTAGCCATATGCAGAAAGCAGAAACTGGACCCCTTCCTGACACCTTACACTAAAATTAACTCCAGATGGATTAAAGACTTAAACATAAGACCTAACACCATAAAAACCCTAGAAGAAAATCTAGGCAAAACCATTCAGGACATAAGCGTAGGCAAGGACTTCATGACCAAAACACCAAAAGCATTGGCAACAAAAGCCAAAATAGGCTAATGGTACCTAATCAAACTCCACAGCTTCTGAACAGCAAAAGAAACAGTCATTAGAGTGAATCGCCAACCAATAGAATGGGAAAAAATTTTTGCAGTCTATGCATCTGACAAAGGGCTGATATTCAGAATCTACAAAGAACTAAAACAGATTTACAAGAAAAATACAAACAAGCCGATTCAAAAGTGGGCGAAGGATATGAAGAGACACTTTACAAAAGAAGACATACATGAGGCCAACAAACATAAAAAAATGCTCATCATCACTGGTCATTAGAGAAATGCAAATCAAAACTACATTGAGATACCATCTCACACCAGTTAGAATGGTGATCATTAAAAAATCTGGAGACAACAGATGCTGGAGAGGATGTGGACAAATAGGAACACTTTTACACTGTTGGTGGGAGTGTAAATTAGTTCAACCATTGTGGAAGACAGTGTGGCAATTCCTCAAGGGCCTAGAAATAGAAATTCCATTTGATCCAGCAATCTCATTACTGGGTATATATCCAAAGGGTTATAAATCATTCTACTATAAGGACACATGCAAATGAATGTTCACTGTGGCACTGTTTACAATATCAAAGACCTGGAACCAACCCAAATGCCCATCGATGATAGACTGGACAGGGAAAATGTGGCACATATACACCATAGAATACTATGCAGTCATTAAAAATGATGAATTTGTGTCCTTTGTAGGGACATGGATGAACCTGGAAACCATCATTCTCAGCAAACTGACACAAGAACAGAAAATCAAACACGGCATGTTCTCACTCATAGGTGGGTGTTGAACAATGAGAACACATGGACACAGGGAGGGGGAGAATCACACACTGGGGTCTGTCAGGGGGAAAAAGGGGAGGGATAGTGGGGGGGTGGGGAGTTGGGGAGGGATAGCACGGGGAGAAATGCCAGATATAGGTGATTGGTAGGAAGGCAGCAAATCACACTGCCATGTGTGTACCCATGCAACAATCTTGTATGTTCTTCACATGTACTCCAAAACCTAAAATGCAATTAAAAAAAAAGTCTCCTCCATGAATACTGTTAAAAAGAAATATTGAGAAGATAACTTTAATATCAAAGGCAATACAATTCAGATAAAAATATGAAGCAGAGATAATATGAGAACCAGATATTTTGAATAAACCAGTGAGTTTTATATTACTATATTTATCATAGTCATGATTGAAATTTCAGAATAAAAGCTACAGTCTCTATTTGTACTTGTCTGTATGTTTGGGTATGTATGTATATTATCTATATGCAATATTTTTAATTTCCAAATAGCATTACCAATTTAATTTCTAAAATCATATAGTCCTTTCTGATTATCTTAAAGATAATCACATACATAAATTAAACATTCATTAAACTCCCAGAAATATAGAAACTAATGGAAATGTTTTTCAAGTATATGCAACTTACATAATTATTGGTAAATATGACTAGTTTAATATTATTAGTATAACTAATACGAGTATGCCTTCTGAGTTATCAGAATTAAGTAGATAGGGGAAGAAAAATATCATGACTTTCTACCCTTTGAAGTTCTCAGGTGGGGCTCTAACAACAGAAATATTGACAGATAAAGGCATAAAAATGCATTTAATGTTAGTTTTATGTGACATGAAAACCTGCTTAATGAAATTAACACCTGAAGAAATAATTAAACCTGAGTGTTTTTATGATAGGTTTGATGAAGAGTGGAAAGTTTTGGAAGAATGTCGTAAGATAAAGAGTATGAGCTAAGTGTAGTAAACCAAAAGGATCTTAACAGGGATTGTTCATTCAAATTCCTCTCACTGTCCCTCCATTTTCAGAGATGTGGATGCTCCTTTCCTTTGGATATTGGGAGAGAATCTCTTATGTAAGTCTATCATGATATACATTAGTGGAGAAGGACAGAGGAAGGTCAGGGAGTCCTTCCTGACATTTCTCAGGTTCCTTTAGCTTAAAAGAGTTAACACGACAAGGAGTCATGAGAGATCTGCTGTGAGTCTGATGGGCTTCCCTTTGTGTATAACCCGACCTTTCTCTCTGGCTGCCCTTAGCATTTTTTCTCTCATTACAACCCTGGTGAATCTGATGATTATGTGTCTTGGGGTTGCTCTTCTCTAGGAGTATCTTTATAGTGTTCTCTGTATTTCCTGAATTTGAATGTTGGCCTCCCTTGCTAGGTTTGAGAAGTTCTTCTGGGTAATATCCTGAAGAGTGTTTTCCAACTTGGCTTCATTCTCCCCCGTCACTTTCAGGTATACCGATCAAACATAGATTTGGCCTTTTCACATAATTCCATGTTTCTTGGAGGCATTGGTTATTTCTTTTCACTCTTTTTTCTCTAATCTTGTCTTCTCACTTTATTTCATTGAGCTGATCTTCAATCTCTGATACCCTTTCTTCCACTTGATTGATTCAGCTATTTAAACTTGTGTATGCTTCATGAAGTTCTCATACTGTGTTTTTCAGCTCCATCAAGTTGTTTACATTCTTCTCTATGCTGGTTATTCTGGTTAGCCTTTTGTCTAACCTTTTAAGCAAGGTTCTTAGCTTCCTTGCATAGGGTTAGAACATGCTGCTTTAGCTAGGAGAAGTTTGTTATTACCCACTTTCTGAAGCCTGCTTCTGTCAATCCATCAAACTCACTCTCCATCCAGTTTTGTTCCTTTACTTTTGAGGAGTTGCAATCCCTTGGAGGAGAAGATGCATTCTGGTTTTTGGAGTTTTCAGCCTTTTTGTGCTGGTTTCTTCCCATCTTTGTGGATTTATCTACCTTTGGTTTTTGAAGTCGGTGACCTTTGAATGGAGTCTCTGAGTGGACATCCTTTCTGTTGATGTTGAAACTATTTCTTTCTGCTTGTTAGTTTTCCTTCTAACAGTCAGTGCCCTCTGCTGCAGGTCTGATGGAGTTTTCTGGAGGCTCACTCCAGACACTGCTTGCCTGGAAATCACCAGCAAGGGTGATTGCTGCCTGTTCCTTTCTCTGGTAACTTTGTCTCAGAAGGGTACCTGTGAGATGCCAGCCAGAGCTTTCCTGTATGAGGTGTCTATTAGCCTCTGCTGGGAGATGTCTCCTAGTCAGGATACATGGTGGTCAGGGAGCCACTTGAGGCAGTCAGTCCCTTATCAGAGCTCGAGTGCTTTGCTGGGAGCTCCACTTCTCCCTTCAGATCTGCCAGGCAGGGACATTTAAGTCTGCTGAAGCTGTACCCACAACTGTCCCTTTTCCCAGGTGCTCCGTCCCAGGAAGGTGGGGACTTTATTTGTAAGTCCCTGACGGGCTGCTGCCTTTTTTCAGAGATGCCTTTCCGAGCAAGGAGGCAGTCTAGTTACACAGTCTACATGCAGTGGCCTTGCTGAGCTGCCATGAGCTCCACCCAGTCACTGTGTAAACTTCCCAGTGACTTTGTTTACACAGGTGAGCCTCAGCAATGGTGGAAGCCCATCCCTCCGCAGAGCTAGAACAGCCCAGGTCGAGCTCAGACTGCTGTGCTGACTGCAAGAATTTCAAGCCAGTGGATCTTAGCTTGCTGTTCTTCATGGGAGTGGGACCCACCAAACCAGATCACTTAGCTCCCTGTCTTCAGCCCCCTTTTTCAGGGGAATGAGGGGTTCTTTCTCCCTGGTGTTCCAGGTGTCAATGTGGTATGGAAAAAAAAGAAAAGAAAAGCTGCTGTGGCTAGCTCAGTGTCTTCCCAAACAGTTGCCCAGTTTTATGTTGGAGACCCAGGGTGCTGGTGTTGTAGGTACCAGAGGGGGATCTCCTGATTTGTGGGTTGTGAAGACTGTGGGAAAAGTGCAGTAACTGAGCCAGAGCACCAGAGTGCCAGGAAAAGTCCCTAATGACTTCCCTTGGTTAGGAGAGAAAGTTTTCCAGTGGCTTGCACTTCCCAGGTGAGGTGATGCCCCACCCTGCTTCAGCTCCCCCTCCTTGGGCTTCTCCCATTGTCTAACCAGTCCCATTGACATGAACCAGGTAACTCAGTTGGAAATGCAGAGATCACCCACCTTCTGCGTCACTCTCACTGGGAGCTGCACACTGAAGCTGTTCCTATTTGGCCATCTTTCCACTGCTTCCTATAGTTCAACTTTAAAGCAAGGATAATAATAATATCTTTTCTAATGTTAACCCCCCAAAGGAAATAAGAAAGTATGTACATACAATGATTGCTGCTGCCCAGATGTCTGTGGTCATTGGTCACCTCTTGCCCTCACCCCCCCACTTCTCCCCCTTCCTCATAGGAGGAGCCTAAAATTCATATTACCTTAAGATGGTTCTTTAGGAAACGAATTCTGCTACCTTTTCAGTTTGCTGGCTCTGAATAAAGTTGCTTTCCTTGTCCAAATACCTTGTCTACCAACTTACTGCCTGTCATGAAGTGAGTGATACAACCATTGGACTTGGTTACTAGATGTTCAAGATTATAAAAATATAGATTCAACCTAAGAACAGACCTACAAGTAAAAGCAGTAAAAAAGAAAAACTATGTAAGTTTTTTGGTTTTTACTTTTTCATATGTGTCTAACATATAAGTGCTGTAAAAATAGTTAACAGATGAGAACACATGGACATAGAGAGGGGGAGTATCACACACTGGGGACTGTTGGGGGGGATTAGGTGAGGGACAGTGGGGGTAGGGAGTTGGGGAGGGATAACATGGGGAGAAATGCCAGATATTGGTGATGGAGATGGAGGCAGTAAACCACATTGCCATGTATGTACCTATGCAACAATCCTGCATGTTCTTCACATGTAGCCCAGAACCTAAAGTGCAATTATATATATATATATATATATATATATATATATATATACAGGAAAATAATTTGAGAGGATGACTAGCTGTGTTTAATGTAATAATACATTTGCATAAAAATAATTTTTAAAATATTTTTGGTAATTTGCAAACTTAAAGTTATGCTAAGTAACATTAATTAAATATTTAGATCAATTCTAAGTAAGATAAAATACAAAAGTATTTGTAAGTTTAAGTCTGTATACGTTTGGCCTCTTAATTTTATATAATACAAACAAATTACTGTATTTAAGTCTCCTATTAAAATGTTTTTATTGTCAATTTGAAAAATTGTAGTATGAGAAATCATCTACCTATACAATTGTCAAATATGTTTATGAAATTTGCTAGTCTGCTACAGAATCCTGTTATACAGCAGACAATTTATAATTGTATACTTCCTAGTTTTCCCTGTAAAAAATACATTACTAATAGTAAAAATTATAAACAATATGTGAAAATAAACCTACTAGAAACTATAAAGATCAAAGAAAATAAGCTTTTTTGCTAAGTATACAAGAAAAATAGAACGTGTTTACATGTATAAGCAATACAAAACATGAAGAATGTGTTTTTATTAAGGAAAAATATACAGTAATTTTATCCCTAGTAAAATGTATATTGGAGCAAGAGTTTTTTCTTTACTTTTTTTTTTTTTTTTTTTGAGACACATTTTCCCTCTGTTGCCCAGGCTGGAGTGCAGTGGCGCAAACTTCGCCTACCAGGGTCAAGCGATTCTCCTGCCTCAGCTGTCCAAGTAGCTGGGATTACAGGCACCCACCACTACACACAGCTAATTTTTGCAATTTTTTTTATACTTTAAGTTCGGGGTTACATGTTGAGAACGTGCAAGTTTGTTACATAGTTATAAGTGTGACATGGTGGTTTGCTACATCCATCACCCTGTCATCCACATTAGGTATTTTAGGTATTTTTCCTAATCTTATTCCTCCCCTAGTCCCCCACCCACTGACAGGCCCCAGTGTGTGATGTTCCCCTCCTTGTGTCCATGTGTTCTCATTGTTCAACTCCCACTTATGAGTAAGAACATGTGGTATTTGATTTTCTGTTCTTCTGTTAGTTTGCTGAGAATGATGGTTTCCAGCTTCATCCATGTCCCTGCAAAGGACATAAACTCATCCTTTTTTATGTCTGCATAGTATTCCACAGTGTATATGTGTCACATTTTCTTTACCCAGTCTATCATTGATGAGCATTTGGGTTGGTTCCAAGACTTTGCTCTTGTGAACAGTGCCACAATAAACATATGCGTGCATGTGTCCTTATAATAGAATGATTTATAATTCTTTGGGTATATACCCAGTAATTGGATTGCCAGGTCAAATTTTGTTTCTCGTTCTAGATCCTTTAGGAATCACCACCCTGTCTTCCACAATGGTTGAACTAATTTACACTCCCACCAACAGTGTAAAAGCATTCCCATTTCTCCACATCCTCTCCAGCATCTGTTGTCTCCTGACATTTTAATGATCACCATTGTAACTGGCCTGAGATGGTATCACATTGTAGTTTTGATTTGCATTTGTCTAATGACCAGTGATGATGAGCTTTTTTTCATGTTTGTTGGCTGCATAAATGTTTCTTTTTGTAAAGTGTCTTTTTATATCCTTCACATACTTTCTGATGGGGTTGTTTATTTTTTAATTGTAGATCTATTTAGGTTCTTGTAGATTCTGGATTTGAGCCCTTTGTCAAATGGGTAGATTGCAAAAATTTTCTCACATTCTATAGGTTACCTGTTCACTGTGATGATACTTTCTTTTGCTGTGCAGAAGCTCTTTAGTTTAATTAGATTTCATTTGTCTATTTTGGCTTTTGTTGTCATTGCTTTTGGTATTTTAGTCATGAAGTCCTTGCCCATGCCTATGTACTGTATGGTATTGCCTAGGATTTCTTCCAGGGTTTTTATGGTTTTAGGTCTTAGGTTTCAATCTTCAATCCACCTGGAGTTAATTTTTCTATAAGATGTTAGGAAGGTAACCAATTTAAGCTTCCTGCATGTGGCTAGCCAGTTTTCCCAACCTCATTTATTAAATAGGGAATCCTTTCCCCATTGCCTGTTTTTGTCAGGTGTTTCAAAGATCAGATGGTTGTAAGTGTGTGGCATTACTTCTGAGGCTTCTGTTCTCTTCCATTGGTCTATATCTCTGTTTTCGTACCAGTACCATTCTGCTTTGATTACTGTAGCCTTGCAGTATAGTTTGAAGTAAGGTAGTGTGATGCCTCCAGCTTTTTTTTTTTTTTTCCTTAGGATTTTCTTTGCTATGTGGGCTCTTTTTTGGTTCCATATAAAATTTAAGGTGGTTTTCTCCAATTCTGTGAAGAAAGTCAATGATAGCTTGATGAGGATAGCATTGAATGCATACAGTACTTTGGGCAGTATGGACATTTTTACGATATTGATTCTTACTAACCATGAGCATGGAATATTTTCCCATCTTTTTGTGTCCTCTCTTATTTCCTAGAGCAGTGGTTTGTAGTTCTCCTTGAAGAGGTCCTTCACATCTCTTGTTAATTGTATTCCTAGGTATTTTAATCTCTTTGTAGCAATTGTGAATGGGGGTTCACTCATGATTTGGCAGTCTATTTGTTAGTGGTGTATAGGAATGCTTGTGATGTTTGCACATTTATTTTGCATCCTGAGATTTTGCTGAAGTTGCTTATCAGACTAAGGAGATTTTGGGCTGAGATGATGGGGTTTTCTAAATATATAATCATATGGCCTGTAATTGGATATGATTTGACTTCCTTTTTTCCTAATTGAATAACCTTTATTTCATTTCCTTGCCTGATTGCCCTGCCCAGAACTTCCAATACTATGTTGAATAGGAGTGGTGAGAGAGGGTATCCTTGTCTTGTGCCAGTTTTGAAAGGGGAATGCTTCCAGTTTTTGCCCATTCACTATGATATTGGCTGTGTGTTTGTCATATATAGCTCTTATAATTTTGAGACACATTGAATCAATACTTAGCATATTTAGAGTTTTTAGTTTAAAGGGCTGTCCAATTTTGTCGAAGGCTTTCTAAGCATCTATTGAGATAATCATGTGATTTTTGTCATTGGTTCTGTTTATGTGATGGATTACATTTACTGATTTGCTTATGCTGAATCAGCCTTGCATCCCAGGGATGAAGCCGACTTGATCGTGATGAATAAGCTTTTTGATGTACTGTTGGATTCGATTTGCCAGTATTTTTTTGAGGATTTTCACATTGATGTTCATCATGGATATTGGCCTGCAATTTTCTTTTTTAGTTGTGCCTCTTTCAGGTTTTGGTATCAGGAGGATTTTGGTCTAATAAAATGGGTTAGGGAGGATTCCCTCCTTTTTATTGCTTTGAATAGTTTCAGAAGGAATGGTACCAGCTCCTCTTTGTACCTCTGGTAGAATTTGGCTGTGAACCCTTCTGGTCCTGGACTTTTTTCGTTTGGTGGGCTATTAATTGTTGCCTCAATTACAGAACTTGTTATGGTTCTATTCAGGAATTCAACTTCCTGGTTTAGTCTTGGGAGGGTGTAAGTGTCTAGGTGTTTATCCATTTCTTCTAGATTTTCTGGTTTATTTGCATAAAGGTGTTTATAGTATTCTCTGATGGTAGTTTGTGTAACTGTGGGATTAGTGGTGATATCCCCTTCATCATTTTTTATTGCTTCTATTTGATTCTTCTCTCTTTTATTCTTTATTGGTCTGGTTATCAGTTTATCTATTTTGTTGATCTTTTCAAATAACTAGCTTCTGGATTAATTGATTTTTTGAAGGGTTTTTTTGTGTGTGTATTTATCTCCTTCAATTCTGCTCTGCTCTTAGTTATTTCTTGTCTTCTGCTAGCTTTTAAATTTGTTTGATCTTTCTCATCTAGTTCTTGTAATTGTGACATTAGAGTATGGATTCTATATCTTTCCTCTTTTCTCTTTGGGCATTTAGCGCTGTAAGTTTCCCTCTAGACACTGCTTTATATGTGTTCCAGAGCTTCTGGTACATAGAGACTGTTTTTTATGATTCTCATCCTTTTGCATTTGCTGAGGTGTGTTTTACTTCCAATTATGTGGTCTATTTTAAGAATAAGTGTGACATGATGCTGAGAAGAATGTATATTCTGTGGATTTGGGGTGGAGAGTTCTTTAGATGTCTATTAGGTCCCCTTGGTCTAAGATCTGAGTTCAAGTTCTGGATATCCTTGTTAATTTTCTGTCTCGTTGATCTATCTAATATTGACAGTGGAGTGTTAAAATCTACCACTATTATTGTGTGGGAGTCTAGATCTCTTTGTCGGTCACTAAGAACTTGCTCTGTGTATCTGGGTGCTCTTGTATTGGATGCATATATATTTAGGATAGTTAGCTCTTCTTGTTGCATTGATCCCTTTACCCTTATGTAATACCCTTCTTTGTCTCTTTTGATCTTTGTTGGTTTAAAGTCTGTTTTATCAGAGACTAGGATTATGAATCCTGCTTTTTTTGCTTTACATTTTCTTGATAAATCTTCCTCTGTGCCTTTATTTTGAGCCTATGCATGTCTTTGCATGTCAGATTGGTCTCCTGAATACAGTACACCAATAGGTCTTGGCTTTTTATCCAATTTACCAGTCTGTGTCTTTTAATTGGGGCATTTAGCCCATTTATATTTAAGGTTAATAATGTTATGTGTGAATTTGAACCTGCCATTTTGATGCTAGCTGGTTGTTTTGACCATTAGTTGATGCAGTTTCTTCATAGTGTCGATGGTCTTTAAATTTGGTATGTTTTTGCAGTGACTGGTACTGGTTGTTCCTTTTCATGTTTAGTGCTTCCTTCAGGATCTCTTCTAAGGCAGGCCTGGTGGGGACAAAATCTCTCAGCATTTTCTTGCTTGTAAAGGATTTTATTTCTCATTTGCTTATGAAGCTTAGTTTCACTGGATATGAAATTTTGGGTTGAAAATTCTTTTCTTTAACAATGTTGAATAATGGCCCCCGCTCTCTTCTGGCTTGTAAGGTTTCTGCCAAGAGATCCACTGTGAGTCTGATGGGCTTCTTTTTGTGGGTGACCTGACCTTTCTCTCTGGTTGCCCTTAGCTTTTTTCTCTTTTATTTTAACCCTGGCGAATCTGACAATTATGTTTCTTTGGGTGCTCTTCTCAAGGAGTATCTTTGTGTTTTCTCTATATTTCCTAAATTTGAATGCTGGCTTGCCTTGCTAGGTTGGGGGAAGTTCTTCTAGATAATATCCTGAAGTATTTTCCAACTTGGTTTTATTCTCCCAGTCACTTTCAGGTACACTGATCAAATGTAGATTTGGTGTTTTTACATAATCCCATATTTCTTGGAGGCTTTGTTCATTTCTTTTCACTCTATTTTTCTCTAATCTTGTCTTCTCACTTTATTTCATTGAGTTGATCTTCAATCTCTGATATCTTTCATCCACTTGATTGATTTGGCTATTTAAACTTGTGTATGCATCACAAAGTTCTCATGTTGTGTTTTTCAGCTCCATCAGGTCATTTATGTTCTTCTTTTAACTGGTTATTCTAGTTAGCATTTCATCTAACCTTTTTTCAAGGTTGTTATCTTTTTTGCATTGGGTTAGAGCATGCTCCTTTAGCTCAGAGAAATTTCTTACTCCCCCACCTTTAAGAAGTCTGCTTCTGTCAATTCATCAAACTCATTCTCCATCCAGTTTTGTTCCCTTGCTGGTGGGGAGTTGTGATCTCTCAGAGAAGAGGCATTCTGGTTTTTGGAATTTTCAGCCTTTTTGCTCTAGTTTCTTCCTATCTTCATGGATTTATCTACATTTGGTCTTTGAGGTTGGTGACCTTTGGATAGGGTCTCTGAGTGGACATCTTTTTGTTGATGTTGAAACTATTTCTTTATGTTTTTAAGTTTTTCTTCTAACAGTCAGTGCCCTCTGCTGCAGGTCTGATGAAGTTTGCTGGAGGTCCACTCCAGACCCTGCTTGCCTGGGAATCACCACTGGTGACTGCAGAACAGCAAAGATTATTGCCTGTTCTTTCCTCTGGTATCTTCATCCTAGAAGGGTATCCAGCAGATGCCAGCCAGAGCTTTTCTCTATGAGGTGTCTGTCTGCCCCTACTGGGAAGTGTCTCCCAGTCAGGATACACCTGGGTCAGGAAACCACTTGAGGAGGCAATCTGTCCCTTATCAGAGCTCAAACACTGTCCTAGAAGATCTGCTGCTCTCTTCAGAGCTTCCAGGCAGGGACTTTATGTCTGCTGAAGCTCTAGTTCTTGTAATGTTTAGTAGAGACTGGGTTTCACCATGTTGGTCAGGCTGGTCTCGGACTCCTGACCTCATGTGATTTACTCACCTTGGCCTCCCAAAGTGTTGGAGTTACAGGCCTGAGGCACCATACCTGGCTGTCTTTACCTTTTTTAGTAGTCTTCTTAGGAAACCAAGATCTGTGTGTTATTAGAATAATTTTCTGTGCTTTATTTTACTAAGTCTTTTCACTTTACAAAAAAGGTTTTATAACCATGTTATCTCCTGCAGTTACTTTTGAATTATTTTACTGTCATTCTGTTTAATAGGTAGCTAAGTACTGTTTTACAGTGAGCTAGATTCCTATTTAGTCAAATATTCAAACCTTTTGATATTTTTCACAACTTTAGATATGTTGCCTTTCCAAAGTCAAATGCTAAATGAAACCTTGCTCTCTAATTGACCTTGAGATTTCCCAGGGGGCCCCTGAAAAATCTCAAATAATGTTATTTTCCTTATTGAAAGAGATGTTACAGATAATTAGGTTTATTTAATATGTTGAATTGCACAAAAGCAATGTCAAATAAGAAAAGATGTTTATACTACTACAGGTTATCATTGTATGGACAAATGTTATAAATATTTTAGAACAAGCATGGTGGATCACCCCTGTAATGCCAGCACTTTGGGAGGTCAAGGCCACCTGAGGTCAGGAGTTTGAGACTAACCTGGCCAATATGTCAAAATCTTGTCTCTACTAAAAATACAAAAATTAGTCCCAGCTGCTTGGGAGGCTGAAGCATGAGAATCACTTGAACACAGAAGACGGAGGTTACAGTGAGCTGAGATCAGGCCACTGCACTCCATCCTGGGTGACAGAGCAAGACTCCACCTCAAAAATAAATAAATAAATAAATAAAAGTGTGGGAGACAGAAAGGATTTCAACAGAGAGGGAGTATCTAAAAGACTCATAGAAAGGACTATGACTAGTATTACAGGGTACAGGCTTCTGAAGGCATTGCTTAAATAACTTGGAAACCATATTACTGGACTGCATGAGGATTTCCACAATTTTAGTAGAGAAGATGATTAGTTCATCAAACTGCTAACCCAAGGTTGAGCAGAATAGGAAGTAATTTCATGGGATTGGATGGATTTATAAAGAATGTTTACAATTTATTATGGCTTTTTCATTGGAAACTGGCTGGTTGTTTAATGTCAATACTCTGGTTATAAGGAAGCTGTTTCTCTTTTCTCTTTAATTATTTCTAATAATTAACAATTAGTAAATTATATATTTTTAAACAGAAATGCAACATTTATCTTCGTCCCTGTCTCGTTCTCTCCCAGAATTTTGAAATTCTTACTGAGTTATCTCATTTTTATTGTAATATAATTATTTTCATAAAGTAAATAAGTTCCACTTGTAAAAGACATAATTGGAAACGTTGATTACATAACCAAGGCTTTGACTGCAACGTCATTTTGAGAAAGATGTGCATAGAGTCAGATATGACCAGACAGTTTTAACAAACTAAGGTCGATGTCATGGAGCCAGTCCTTACAAACTTTCTGGGATAATCCAGCCTGGTTTCTGGCTTACAGAGTTTCCAGCCTCTTGGCAGACCTTTGAACCTTGAAATATTTGAGAGATCTCAAAAGGAGAGGACTTCTCCTAGATCTAAACATTAAATCTGGCAGGTAAAATCTGGTGGTGTATTCTGGGCTTGGCTTTCTAGCCTGGAGAAGATTTTGAAAGTCTAATCAGAGATTCCTTGTGAAAAGTTCCAGCAATGCAGACTCAAGAAGACTTATGTGGTCAATTACCATTTTTGTCACCATTATGTAAATAATCAAGCCAAATCTAATAAGTCTAGACTTATTAACTAAAGAAGAATCAAAAAGACTGGGGGGAAAATTAAGAGGGAAACTTTGTGATTCAATGGAAAACTGTAACACATCTTTGTATGTTATTAGATTTGAGTCCTATTAAATTGTCTTTGAGGTTTTATTACTGACTTACAAACTGTACTGGATCTTTCAATCTTCCCCACTCAATTAGTTCTTATCAACTTGCCAATTCTTCTAATTTTCTCTAATATCCTGCTACAACCGAAAAAACTAATGTTTTCTTTTTTTCTTCCACTTTCCTGACTCAGAGTCACTAAGAATTGAAATCTTACTGTTCAGATTAAGACTATCTAAAAAAGCCGTGCTAGCAAAAGCTGGATGTTTCCATGCTCTGCTCTAGGGAAATAAACATGACTGTGACACTGATGTTTATAACACCACCAGAGACATTCATACTGCGGAGCAGGAAACCTACAGATGGTTCCTGCTGTCTCACTTTGTCATCTAAAGATCTAAAGATGCTTTAATCCCAATATCTAGGAGCGTTTACCCAACATCAAGAAATCTTCTCGACTGGCTGCTCTCTGGACTCAGACACTGGGCTTCTAGTCTGCTCCAACTATTAATCATTGTTATTTTATTTTCATATAACTTTTCTCATTTAAATGCCTGATGGCTTGTACCAGCAACTGCCACATTCCAATAGACGATTTAGTAACTAAACTTTCATTGGTCCCTAATGAAGCAAAGGTGACCAAATGAATAATGAAATTATATCCTTGAACTCTTCTTTTTATATCCTTGTACTCTTCCATTAACAACAGGAAGACTGACAAAGATTCTCTCCCTGACCAAACATTAAATAGGCTTCTCTGAGCCAAGCCATCTTTTCAACTTAGCCTTATCATTGGGCCCTGTCTTCAACCTGCTTAGTGTGGTTGTAGCAAGAATTTTGCTAAGTTAGTCTAGAGATGTTAAATTAAGTTTGGCCTAAAGCTGCCTCCTTAAATATTTTAAGTTTGGCCTAAATGTTTCTCTGTACACAATGAACTATAACCTAACTTTTATAAATACACCATAACCCTCCCTTGTAAAAACTAGCCAGTCTCAGCCAGTCACAACAACTGAACTTCACTCAAGCACAGACAGCCAATTGTTCAAACCAGATTGAAATATGTTAATGCCCAACTGTACTCAATCCAGCTGCTTCTGTAGTTCACTTCCATTTTCTTTACATCATTTTCTTTTTTCTGTCCATAAATGTTATATGACCATGTGGCTATACTGGAGTTTGTCTGAACCTATTCTGATTCTAAAGGGTTTCCTGATTTGTGAATTTTTCTTTGGTTTTTCTTTTCACAGAGAGAATCCTCTACCTTTTCTATCTTATCAACCTGACCTGTTAAATCAGTGTAGCAAGAGTAATCTCTATTCTTGATGTCTTCTTAATATTTTTTCATCTACTGACCACTTCTTTCTGTTCTACAACTATAAGTTCCCAAATGATTTTACTGCGTTAATAGTTGAGCCTGACCCCTCTTCACTGTAAGGATAATCATGACAACTAATAGTCCTGAACATAGTCTTCCTTACCATTTTAACAAGTGACAAAATAATTTTTCTTTAACAATTGAAAAAAAGTATATCATAGAGCTGTCTACTGGGTTTTCAGGATGAATGAAGAAAATGTGATTTTGAATGAACTCACACTGAACATATTGTATTAAATAACAATTGTGTGTACGAATCAATGCTATATGCAAGCAAGGAACACATTTGCCAAATAAACCACATAGTTTTCAATTTAAAGAAAATTGTCACAGATGCATTCTAAGATGACAACCTAGAAAATCAGTCAAGAGCAAGAGTTAGGATTGAACCAAATCATGGAGCAGAAAAAGTCAGTTGCCTGACTTCACACTCTGCTTAGTGTCAGAATATTTCTTCTTGGTATTAATCAAAACCTTGGTTTTGACAAAGAGATATCCATGAAATTATGCAAAGGGCTTTTTAAAGTTAAGCTGTCCTAACTTATATTCCACAAAGTTTACTTGAGTTGTTTTTTTCCTTCATCAACTCAGACACTCATTCCTTATAATATTTTAAATTATTGCTAGCTCATGAATTTGAAATTCTCCTAAAATACTTTAAAATTCCATGACACTTAACCTATTTGTCACCTTTTGTGGTAAATCTGTAAGAGACTAGACACTTAGCATATTTTAACATAAACCATTCATATGTGTTCATTCAAGACAGGAAAATGCAATTCTCATGGACATGTTGCTACCCTTAGTAGTTATTTCTGAACAAAAGTTTAAGTTTTTGGATGAGATTTTCATTTATTCACAACTGCCAAATCATGCAAAGAAGAAGAAATTAAATGAATTAAATATATGCCCAAACTCTGTTTTCAAAATTAACTGGGAAGTGCTAATGAAATCTCATGAGTGATATGCACTTAAGTCTGGCTCAGGATGAAAGGAAGAGGGGGAAGAGATCGACTTGAAGCTGTCAAACAGGAAAGAATTCACTACAGAGTCAGTGCTCAAAAAGCAGTTTTCTGATTCAAATGCCTAGAACTTAAATCAATGGATCAAAAGATTTGTGCATTTTAAAATCTGATACATATAAACTTGTCAAATTTAATTCCAAAGAATTTATACCAATTTACAAATGCCATTGACAGTGTAAAAGCCTTTGTTGATCAAAGTGAACATTATCAAATTTTTGAAAATGTGTGATTCTAATGTTTGAACATTGTAATTGTTACTGGAAAAGGGTCCCAATCCAGACGGCAAGAGAGGGTTCTTGGATCTTGTACAAGAAAGAATTCAAGGTAAATTCATAAAGTGAAAGCAAGTTTATTTAAAAAGTGAAGGAATAAAGAATGATTACTCCACAGGCAAAACAGCAGCTTGGGCTGCCGATTGGCTATTTTCATGGTTGTTTCTTATACGCTAAATAAAGGGTGGATTATTTATAAATTTTCTGGGAAAGGGGTGGGCAATTCTCAGAACTGAGGCTTCCTTCCCCTTTTATACCATATAGGGTAACTTTCTGGCATTGCCATGACATCTGTAAACTGTCATGGGAATGCTGGTGGGAGTGTCTTTTAGCATGCTAATGCATTATAATTAGTGTGTAATGAGCAGTGAGAACGACCAGAGGTCACTTTTATTGTCATCTTGGTTTTGGTGGGTTTTGACTGGTTTCTTTATCACAACCTGTTTTATCAGCAAGGTATTTGTGACCTGTACCTTGTGCCAACCTCCTATCCCATCTTGTAACTTAGAATGCCTAACCCCCTGGAAATGCAACCCAGTAGATCTCAGCTTCATTTTACCCAGCCCCTATTTAGGATGAAGTTGCTCTGGTTCAAACACCTCTTACATAATATTATGTGTGAGTATGCATATATTTAACAAGAATGGTTTTTGAGCTTATGTACCTATATCAATACAGTTCTCTCTATATATTAAACAAGTCATTAAACATGATTACTGGCTTACCCTTTGCCTGTCATATGTGTTGTAAATATTTTTCCACTTTATTATTTATTTTTGATTCTTCTTATTCTATCTTGCTCTTGCAAAAAAATTAAATTTCTCAATTTAAAAGGAAAAGAAAAGCACTTGTTTGAGAAAGAGAAGGAAAACAACAAACCTGGTCTCAAGGCCAGCAGCTGTGATGTGGAAGAAAAAGATAACAGAGAAATTAAAATTACCCAAACCTTATAAAATAGAAAATTGTGGGGGTTGGATAAATACTAGGGGAAAAAAAAAAAAAAGAAACGAGAGTGGTAAGGGAGTAAAACTCCAAAGCAAACCCATGATGATACTATCCAATTTTCAAAACAATATAGCATTCATTATGTTCTACTATTTTTCTCATAATTTTATGACAGAGACTAGAAGAAACTTTAAATTGGCTATATCAAGTCCTCAGACTGCCCTACCAGATTAAAACAATTATTTTCTTTTGGCCTGTTCTTGTTTGATATATACACAGTCTACTCAAAATTGCAATTCTCACTCTGAATCTTTGCAATGAATGATGTCAGCTACCTAATCGTTCAGACTCTGTTCTTTCTCTTAAGGGATACTGCAAGTTCTATAAATATTTGGTGCATTGAAACAAAAAACATGTGTTCAAAATCAGACCCTATTAACGGGAATTTTCATTCTCACATCTCCCCTCTCCTAACTCAAGTCAATTCCTTGCATATTCCATTTTCTTGTTGTTTTGTGTCAGGAGAAGCTATTGATATTAACTCCTATCTGTACTTTCCTATAACCAGAGGGAGAAGAAAACAAACAAAAAAGCAAGTGAGGCAATAACTCCAATAACAAACATTCCTAAGTCAACAAAAGTTTTTTTCGCTTTTCTTTGGCTACAACGTCCACTCCACGTATTAATTCCAGAAGTATATCTGATAATATTAAGAAGACTTATATTCCCGTTCAAAAAGCCTCCAAAGAAAAGACTCCAATAACTTCTGAACTTAATATCAAAACTTATATTTTAAAATGATACAATAACTTTTGAATAAATGCGCTTCCTTGACATTTCTTGCTAATCTAGTAACAAATATAAAAATTTAACCTTACACGTGACCTTTTAAAAACATTCTCTAGTAACTAAAATAGCTGATATTTGTCTGGGGCTGAGATTACTTTCTGCCAGTTTACTCTCACCCATTGGGATACTAGTATAAAAGGTCTTCCTATTTATCACTGTGGCTCATCCGGGCTGTTTTGTCTCAGGAAGCAATGCATTGACTGCTCTACTTAACAGCCTGCAGTTGCTGAGGAATTTTGCATGAATTACTTCAGAGGAGAGTTACTATTGTTTCTACAGAGAAGATACCAGAACTAGGAAGAAAAGAAAAAGAAAGACCTCAAAGTTTTATCCTACGTTTAGCAAATATAACCTCTCCCCTCACTCTTCATCCCTATTTGGAAATAATTCACTTTTTAGTTTTCCTTTCCCAGTATTCTCAATATATATGCTATTTAGAAAAATTTGAATATAAGGCTTAACTGATTTATTAGCTATCAGCTAAACTTTGGTTGTCCTAAAAACACTTACAAATTTAAATTTGCACCTGTAACAACTCAATTAGATTACCAAGAAAGCCCTTATAAACAAATAGTTTGTTTCTCTGAGGAAATATAAATTAACCAAGCAGAAATTTTAGAGATGAAGTTTCATTGAGTCCTAACTCTATACTTCATGGAAGATGTATGATGGTACTTGAAATGTTTTGAAATCTTAGTATTTCACATTTATTAAAATTCAAATACAATTTCTAAAAAATTATTCAAACTACAAATGGATATTACTTTTCAGTTATTCACTCTTTTACTTTCTTTAAATGTGAATCCTCCACTACTAATGTGAAAAGTTGAGAGGCACCTAGATATCTCATCACTGGGTTTTCTGTATTATCTAGAACATAAAATCTTTGGTTTTTTACAAGAGATTATTTTTCTAAAGATCTTTCCAAAAATTATTGTACATAGAGTTGTTTCAGATATAGTTAAAATAATTCAAATGTACAGTTTCAATAGTTTTTACAATTTGAGAAATCATCACCAACTGTCAAAAGAGTGAAGATATACATCACCTCCAAAAGATTCCTTATAGCCCTTTGCAATCCCTCTCTCCAGCCTTGCTCCCCAAGAAGAAGGAAATGTACTTTATGTTATTATAGATTAGTTTGAATTTTCTAGAGGTTTATATTAATGGAATTAAATAATATGTACTCTTTCTTTTCAGGCTTCATTCATTAGGGATAGTTATTTTTATATTTATCCACATTATTGGCAATTTATTTCTCTTTATGGCTGAGTATTATTCCATCCTATGAATATACCACAATTTGTTTATCTATTCATCTCTTGATAGACAATTAAATTATTTCTAGTTTTGGGTTTTTACATGCAAAAATGCTATGAATATTCATGTACACGTATTTTTATGGACTGATATTTCATTTCTCCTTAGGTAAATATCTAGGAGTAGAAGAGCTGGATCAGATGTTAACTATATGTTTAAATTTATAGGAAATTGTGAAACTGTCAGAGATGTTTGAACCAGAATGACTCCATCTTGAATAGGGGCTGGGTGAAATAAGGCTGAGACCTACTGGGCTGCATTCCCAAGAGGTTAGGCATTCTAATCACAGGATGAGATAGGAGGTCAGCACAAGATACAGGTCACAAAGACCCTGTTGATAAAACAGGTTGTGGTAAAGAAGCTGACCAAAACTCATGAAAATCAAAAAAAAAGGACAAAAGTCTGGTCATCCTCACTGCTTATTATAAGCTAATTATAATGCATTAGCATGCTAAAAGACACTTCCACCAGCACCATGACAGTTTACTGATGTCCTGGGAACACCAGCAAGTTACCCTGTATGGTCTAAAAATGGAAAGGAACCCTCAGTTCCAGAAATTGCTCACACTTTTCTTGGAAAACTCATGAATAATCCACCCCTTATTTAGCATATAATAAAGAAATAGCTGTAAGTATACTCAGTTGAGCAGCCCATGCTGCTGCTCCACCTATGCAGTAACCATTCTTTCATTCCTTTGTTTTCTTAATAAACTTGCTTTCACTTTATAGACTCACCCTGAATTATTTATTGTGCAAGGTCCAAGAGGCTTCTTTTGGGATCAGGATCAGGACATGTTTCTGGTAACAAAACTATTTTCCAGAAGGTTTGTACCATTTTATATTCTGACAGTTTAGAGTTCATGTTTCTTCACACATCTTTAACAACACTTGGTATGTATGGTCAGTTTTTTTCAATGTTAGCTATTCTAGTAAGTTTGCAGTGTTATGTCATTGCAATTTAATTTGCATTTTCACTATGCCTAATGATGTGTTTTTTTTAGGTGTTTGTTTGCCATTTATGTATTTTTTTAGGTAAAGTATTTATTCAAATATTTTACTGACTTTTTATTAGGTTATTTGTTTTCTTATTGTTGTACGTATTCTAGACACAAGACCTTCACAATTGTATAATTTTCAAAGATCTTTTCTTAGTCTGTGGCTTTTCTTTTAATTTTCTTAATAGCGTCTTTCAAAAAGCAACACTTTTAAATTCTGATAAAGTCAAATATATTAATTTTTGTTTTATATATTGTATTTTTTGTGTGGAATTAAAAATCTTTTCGTAACTCAAGGTTGCAAACATTTTTGTTTTTTTTCTGAAGCTTTCTAGTTTTAGGATTTACATTTAAATCTGTAATCTGTTTAGAAGAATTTTGGTATATGGTGTGAGAGTGGATCAAAGTTTATAATATTTGCAAATGACAGGATCACATTTCCTTTTTTATGGATGAATAGTACTCCATAAGACCTAATATCTATAAGACCTACTACCTGATAGTACAACAGGGTGACTATAGTCAATAATAATTTAATTGTACATTTTAAATAACTATAACAATATAATTGGATTGTTTGTAACACAAAGAATAAATGCTTGAGGGGGATTGATACCTCAGTTTCCATGATGTGAATACTATATGTTGCATGCTTGTATCAAAATAACTCATATACCCCATAAATATATATACTAAGTACCCAAAACATTAAAATTTTTTTAAGTTTATAATATTTACATAGAGATAACCAATGACTCCATCCTCATTTGTTTACAAAACTATATTTCCTCCATTTAATGGTTAATTGACTTTAAACCTTTGTAAAAATCAGTTGTCTCTATAGGTGTGGGTTCATTTCTAGACTATTTTTTTGTTCCATGGATGTATTTCTCTGTCATTAGGCTAATACCATACTGTTTTGATAACCATAGCTTTATAATAATTATTGAAATTAAGTAGATTTAGCCCTCCAACTTTGTTTTTTTCAAAATTTATTCATTTATTGTAGGGGCTTTACATTTTCATATAAATTGTATAATCAGTTTGTTAATTTCTGTAAAAACATGTTAGAAATTTAACTTGGATTGCATTGAAGTTATACATAAATTTAAAAAGAAATTAATCTTAACAGTATTAAAACATCTGACTAGTTAACAAAGTGTATTTCTCAGTTTATTTAGGTCTTATTTCATTTCTTTACCATGTTTCAGTAGTTTTGTTTGTTTGTTTGTTTTAGACAGAGTCACACTCTGTCACCCAGGAGTGCAGTGGCCTCACTGCTACCTCTGCCTCCTGGGTTCAAGTGATTCTCCTGTTTCAGTCTACCAAGCAGCTGGGTTTATAGGCACTCGCCACCACGCCTGGCTGGTTTTTGTATATTTAGTAGAGACGGAGTTTCACTATGTTGATTAGGCAGGTCTCAAACTCCTGACCTGTGATCCACCCACCTCAACCTCCCAAAGTGCTGGGATTACAGACGTGAGCCACTGCGCCCGGTTGGTTCAGTGGTTTTAAATGTATATGTCTCTCACATATTTTCTCAGATTTACTTTTAAGTATCTTATATTTTTGATTCCACTATGAATAGTAATTTTTAAAATTTCAGTATCTCATTTCGTTGTTAGTATACTCAAATACAATTTAAAATCTTATCAATCTTGCACCCTGCAACTTTGCTAAACACACAAATTAGTATATTCCATTAGATTTGTAAAATATATGATCATGTTGACTGAGAAAAAAACAGTTTTACTTCTTTCTTCTAAATATAGTTGCCCTTTATTTATGTGTCTTGTTATATGCCACTGTCCAGAATTTCTGATTTAATGCTGAATTGAAGGGAAGAGCAAAATATTGTTGCATTCAATTTGCTAATTTTTTAAAATAATTTTATATCAGTGTTCTTATGGGGTATCTACCTGTATTTTTTTTTAACTTTTTTTTTCTTATAATGCCTTTGATTAATTTTGGTATCAGGATTGAGGAAATAAAATAACTTCTATCTGAGGAATGTGAATTCTTTTAGTTAACAGGTCCAGAGAGACATTAAAATGTAACTGAAATCATGTTTTACTTTCCTCTTGAAACTGTGTATTCACTACTTGAAAGTGCATGCTACTGTCACAAGTAGCTATAAATTCACCTAGGACATTGTAACCCACACCCTATAGTTTAGCAATGTATAGCCAATCACTAATCAATGTTATCTCTGTAACCACTGAGAATTCCTGAAAAACAATATTGTATCATCCTATTTCCTGTCACCCATATTTGTCTTTAAAAAGTAAAGTGTTACTGCTGTTAATCAGAGTGCATATTTGGCAACTTTAATCTACGCTCCAGGGTTGCAATGTTCAAGTTTGGCCCAAATAAACTCTCTCCTTATATTAATTTTTTTCCAGCTTCTTCCCTTTATATTGACAGGGTGATGCTCTTCTCATAAAATGTTTGGAGAAGTATTTCCTCTGATTCATTATTTGGACAAGTTAAAGTAAGAATTTGTATTAAATATTTGGTAAAATCCATCAGTGTTTGACTCAGTGTTTTCTTGGTAAGATTTTTCAGTACAATTTTAATTTATTAAATAGCTGTAAGTTATGTATTTCTTTTTGACTAAGTTTACTAGTTTCTGTATTTCAAGTAATTTACCCATTTCATCTAAGTTTTCAAATTAATTGGCATAACGTTATCTGTATAGTACTCCCTTAATATCTTCAAAACGTTACTATAGAATATACATAACTTGTACTATTTTAACTGTTTCTAAATGACCAGTTTAGCTGCATTAAGTACTTGCACATCATTGTGCAACTATCACAACCATCCATATCAGGAAGATTTTTATATCCCCAAACTGCAACCCTGCACCATTAATCAAAAAACTTCCCATTTATCCCTCTTTTTAGACCTTGGAAACCAACTTTACACATTTTTATTCTGTGAATTTGACTACATTAGGAACCACATATGTGTGAAACAAAACACTGTCCTTTTGTGTCTGGCTTTTTTCACTTAGCTTAATATTTTCAAGGTTAATCCATATTGTAACATATAACAAAACTCCACGTTCTTTTGAAGGCTAAATAATATTCATTGTATATACATAGCACATTTTGTTTATCCATTTATCTGTCCTTGGGTATTTGGATTGCTTCAACCTTTGAGCTATTATGAATAATGCTGCTATGAACAGTGCTATACAAATATCTGTTTGAGTCTCTGTTTTTAATTCTTTGAGATATGTATATACCCAGAAGTGGAATTGCTGGGCCATATGGTAATTCTATGTTTATTTTTTTTGAAGAACCACCATATGGTTTTCCATAGTGGATCCACCAATTTACATTTCCATCAGCAAAGCACAAGAGTTCCAATTTCTACGTATCATTACCAACAATTATTTTCTGATTTTTAAATTATAACTGTAGAGGCCAAGGGAAAACTTCCACTTTGTCCTCCAAAGGTTCACTAAAAGTCAACTAACAAAAGAAAGGTTAATGGGAGAAAGGTGTACAGAATTTATTAATGTGCACACATGTCCATGGAAGTCATACAAAATATGAACAACTCAGAGTAAGGGCCAGATTGTTAATGTTTTATATTCACTTCTGGTTACAGAAAGAAGACAGGCTTGAGGCATGGCAAGACAGGTTATAGGAGGAAGGGACTAGGAAAGTTATGGCTAGCAGAGGTGGTATTGTTATGCAGATGAAACTTCACAGGTAGCAACTCTCTGAAAGGATAGTAGTCTATGGTGAAGTTTATCTTTCTTAGATCCAGACCAGGGAGGGAGACCTCACAGAAAGCCTACCTGTTTATTTTACCAATGTAGATTTTATCTACAGAAGCAAATATCCCATACAAAAAGCAGCTTTTCAAGGCTATTTCTAGTTGAAGGCTCTCTAAATAGCCACCTCAAAACATGTCGAAAAAACTATGTTTTGGAGTAAAATAAATTATTTTTGGTTTACTTTACAGCCATTCAAATGACTAATTTGTGAAAAAATGTTATTCCTCTGTGATTCTTGACTTGCATTTACATAACATTTAATGATGTAGAGCAACTTTTTATGTACTTATCACCCATATGCATATATTATCTGGAGAAATGTCTATTTAAGTCTTTCACTTATTTCTACAATGAGTTCTTTCTTTGTTGCTGCTGTTGAGTTTTAAGTGTTCTTTACGTATTCTGCATATAAACTCTTATATGATTTCAAAACATTTTCTGCCATTATGTTGTTGGCTTTCTCACTTTATTAATACTGGTCTTTGGTGCACAAAAGTTTTGAATTTTGATGAAATCTTACATATCTATTATTTCTTTGTTGCCTGTGTTTTCTGTTGTCAAATCCAAGAAAACACTGCTGATTCCAATGGCATGAAGTTTTTTCTGTTTTGTTGTTTTTTTTTTTAACAAGATATTTATACTTTTATCTCTGGTGCTTAGGCCTTTGATCGAAATTGAGTTAAATGTAATATATTTTATAAAATGAGAATCCAGCATTAGCCTTTTGTATGTATATATCTAGTATTCTCAGCACCATTTTTTAAAAAGACAGCCATATTCCAATTGAATACTCTTGGCATCCATATTGAAAATCCTTTTAGAACATAAAAATAGATTTATTTCTTGGCTCTCTATTCTATTCCATTTGTCTGTATTTTTTGTATTTATGCCAGTACCACACTGTTTTGATTATTGTAGCAATTTTTGTAATTAGGAAGTGTAAGACCTAAAATTTTATATTTATTTTTATTTTATGTTATTTTTGGAGATGGTGTCTCATTCTGTCACCAAGCTGGAGTGCAGTGGCATGAACACGACATACTGCAGCCTTAACCTACTGGGCTCATGCAAGCCTCCCGCCTCAGACTTTTGAGTAGCTGGAACTATAGGCACATGCCACCATGATAGGTTAATTTCTTAATTTTTTAGTAGAAATGGATTCTTGCCATGTTGCCCAGGCTGGTCTTGAACTCCTAGGCTCAAGATCCTCTTGCTGCAGCCTCTCAAAATGCTGGGATTACATGTGTGAGCCACTGTGCCCAGCAAATATTGTTTTTGTTTTTCAAGACAGTTTGGCAATTGGAATCCTTGAAGATTCCAGATGAATTATTGAATGGATTTTTGTATTTTTCCAAAAAAAATGTTGGCATTTTGATAGAAATTGCATTGGATCTGTAGATCACTTTGGGTAGTATTGGCATCTTAACAATATTAAGTCCTCCAATCCATGAACTCTGGATGTCATTTCATTTATTTTCTGTTTTTTGATTTTTTGAAAAAGCAATTCTATATGGTTTTTATTGTGTAAGATTTTTACCACCTTAAGTATATTGTCTTAGTTCATTTTGTGTTGCTGTAACAGAACACTTGAGGTTGTACAATTTATAAAGAAAATACGTTTATTTGCTTCATAATTCTAGTGGCTAAAAGTTCAAGATTGGACAGCTGCATCTGATGAGGGTTTCAGACTTGAGGTATGGCAAGACAAGTTATAGGAGGAAAGAAATAGGAAAAGTATGACTAGCACTCATGGCAGAAAGAGGCACAGGAGAGGGTGTTTGCAGAAAGCACCTGGCAACAGAGGAAGCAAGATACATAAACTAAAGAAGCCAGATATTTTAACCACACAATCTCTTAGAAACTAGTCCATTCCCATGAGAGGGAGAACTCATTCATCCCCATGGAAAGGCATTAATCTATCAATGAGGGATTCACTAGCATGGCTCAAATGCCTCTCACTAGAATCCACCTTCCAGCAGTGCTACATTGGGGAACAAATTTCAACATGAGTTTCAACAGAACAAACTATACCCAAAGCATAGCATTCTGTTCCTGGCCCCTTAAAACTCATGTTCTTTTCCAATGCAAAATACAATCATTCCATCAGTCCCCAAAGTCTTTTCCTTTTTTTTTTCCTTTTTTCTTTTTGAGTTTCGCTCTTGTTGCCCAGGCTGGAGTGCAATGGCATGATCTCGGCTCACCACAACCTCCACCTCCCAGGTTCAAACGATACTCCTGCCTCAGTCTCCCAAGTAGCTAGGATTACAGACATGCACCACCATGGCTAATTTTGTGTTTTTACTAGAGATGGTGTTCTCCGCATTGGTCAAGCTGGTCTGGAACACCTGACCTCAGTTGATCCACCCACCTTGACCTCCCAAAGTGCTGGGATTACAGGCATGAGCCACAGTGCCCGGTTCCTAAATTCTTGTTTCAGCACCAACTCAAAAGGCCAAAGTCCAGTTATAAGCCTATAAAAAAACTTACTTAGTTCTGATATAAAATGGTGGAATGCACATAGCATGGATATTTCCATTCCAAAATGAAGAAATAAACCAAATAAAGAAGAAGAGCCTCTAAGCAAGGATAAAACCCAGCAGAGAGGTATTGAGTCTTAAAGCTCCAGAATAATGTTATTTTTCAAAATTTCAACTTTTATTTTAGATTCAGGAGATAGATGTGCAGGTTTGCTGCATGGCTAGATTGTGCGAAGTTAAGGTTTGGGGTATGATTAATTTCATCAATTTAGGAGAAACTTGATTTAAGTATTTCCTCCTTTCGGACATTCTCTAAATTGTGAGAGATTGACCAAAACTTTAGTCATTGATTTCACTATCACCATTGTAAAAGTACTTATTTCCTCTTGAAACTCACTGAGAAATAGCAGAACAGTGGATTTTGTAAGGTGAAAACAAGGACTTCAGGTTTGTGTTTGTGTGTGTGTAGAGTAGAGGGTACCTCCTTATGTTGGAACATCCTGTTTACAAGAGAAAAAATACCAAAACCTGGTCTTTTCTGGGATTTGCTTGTTTCCTTAAAGTCTTAGTTTGATTATGTTACATTTAGCAAGAGTGACTCTATTTTGGTTTGGTCTGGGTGTACAGTTCCAAGAGTGTAGATGTGGAGGGACTCTTCTCAGTTGTGAAATTATGAACCCAGCATTCAAGGTCCTGAAGTTTCACTGCGGTGTGGATGGCAAGGGCAGTCTTTTTCTGATGTTCTCAGAAGATCCAATCTTTAGGTTCTCGATTAAGAAGAGGTTTAATGTTCTCAGTGAGTGAGCCATGAAAAGCTTTCTTTTATCTGGTAAAATACACTGTGGCATAACACGATTCTGGTGTAAAATTAGACCTCTTGCATTGGAAAGCTTTCATAAAACCAGAAAACATGCATTGGAAATGACAATTAAATAAAATCCTTCTATAAATGTTTCAGTGGCCCATGAGGTAACAGAGTGTACCCGAAGCTTTTTCTTCCCAGCAACATAGGTTTGACAAACCAAACACTGCTCATGAACTGTTTTAGCAATTGAGAAGTCACCACACCAATATATATTTAATTTGGATCATTTTGTATTTTTCCCAATGAGTCATAAAATGCATAATTTTTAAAAACGTAAACTTTAAGATCTCAGGAAGGACAAGGCAGCTGTCCTGGTTCTCCAAAGTCCATGCTTAACATTGGACTTATGTTCTCTTGAATACCAGTTGATTTTTCAATTTAGGTTCATAGCACTGATAGCTGATGGGTTATCACAGGTAATTTGACTTACACCATGGTGTTCAATTTCAGTATTGTCTCATTTAGCATGAAAATCTGGCAAAGTATTTTCTTGGTATTCGATTAATTTTTGCAGTACTTGGGTTGGCAGTTTTATAAACCAGTTTTTTTTTCTTTTTGAGACAGAGTTTCACTCTTGTTACCCAGGCTGGAGTGCAGTGGCTTGATCTCGGCTCATCGCAACCTCTGCCTCCTGGGTTCAAGCAATTCTCCTGCCTCAGCCTCTAGAGTAGATGGGACTACAGGCGTGCGCCACCATGCCCAGCTAATTTTTGTATTTTTAGTAGAGACGAGGTTTCACCATGTTGAGCAGGATGGTCTCGATCTTTGACCTCGTGGTCCACCTGCCTCGGCCTCCCAAAGTGCTGGGATTATAGGTGTGAGCCACCACGCCTGGCCTATAAACCAGTCTTTTTATACAAGTTCCAGGAATTCTTACCCAGTGCAAATTATATGATTCTGAAGTTATCAGAAACCTGTATTCAAGATTGCTTTTCATGGTCCTTTCCATCCTTTCAGAAGCCTTCTAAAAGGCACCATATTCTAGGATTCTGTATGCTTGTGAAGTTTTCAGAAACTGCATCAGCATTAAGCAATTAACTGTGAAAATGACTTTAAATGATTATAGTTAAAGACACAAATGACAAGAAAATTTGGTTATTTCTATGGTCTACAATAACTTAACATAATAATCATAATCACGATTGATAGTATATACTCGGACAGATTAGAATTTGATAAACCACATACAATTTTGTAACATATATTAATAGCATTTACTGAAATATAACCTGAAGAAGATTAAACATTATTTATTATTTTGAAAATGCTTCTCTTTTATAATTTAACATGTCAAATAATTCTGTTTACCTCTTTTTTTTTTTTTTTTTTTTTTTGTTTCGAGATGGAGTTTGGCTCTTGTTACCCAGGGTGGAGTGCAATGGCGCGATCTCAGCTCACGGCAACCTCCGCCTCCTGGGTTCAAGCAATTCTCCTGCCTCAGCCTCCCGAGTAGCTGGGACTACAGGCGCACACCACCATGCCCAGCTAATTTTTGCATTTTCAGTAGAGACAGGGTTTCACCATGTTGAGCCGGATGGTCTCGATCTCTTGACCTCGTGATCCACCCGCCTCGGCCTCCCAAAGTGCTGGGATTATAGGTGTGAGCCACCGCGCCAGGCCTGTTTAACCAAAATGATAAAGGCAAAAACATTTACTCATCAATAGAGGAAAGACTTAGTTTTCCAAACAATCTTTTCTCTTTTTTTTTCTTTTTCTCTTTAGTTTATTCAAAAGGCAAACAAAAATATTTCATTATTCTTTAATATTACATGAAAATCTTGTTCAAGAGAGAAAGCCAAATTTTATCCTTGCATTATTGCCATTTACTACTGCTTTGCTTCTGACCCAGTCAGATGTAAGTGTCCTTTAACTGGATCCAAACCACTTAATTACCAGATCTAATTTGATTCTGGACCCAGTCCAGTTCCTGTCATGACTTCCAAACACAGTAAGGATTATACATGGGCTCACAGAAACTTGGAGAGCTCGAAACACAAAATCAGTGGATCTTCTGAATTTGAGAGAGAATATACCATGATCACCAGGTTTTCCAAGGGAGCAATGGATGTAATGGGCCTGGCAGATACCTTGCCTGGTCACTCAGCACTACTGGGGGGTCATTAGAAGCTCTAATTTGGATCCCCGGTTCTGATGTCCTCTGTTATAACAAAAACAACAAACGAACAAAAGACTTCAACTGAGTTAAATTTTGAAAAGTTTAATTCAGCAATGAATGATTTGTCAATCAGGCAGCCTCCTGAGCCAGAGTAGGCTAAAAGACTCCAGTGCAGCTACATGGTAAAAGAAGATTTATGGACAGAAATGGAAAAGTGATGTACAGAAAATGAAAGTGAGGTACAGAAACAACTGGATTGGTTATAGTTTGGCTTTTGCCTTATTCGAACATAGTTCAAACATCTGGCCACATTTGATTGATCAAAACCTGATGATTGACACAAGAGTAGGCTATAGTTCATGATATACACAGAAACATGTAGATCAAACTTAAAATATGTAAGGAGGCAGCTTTAGGCAAAATATGATCTAACAAGCCCCACATTTTTGCTTGGTATTGTCCTAGTAGAAGCTCTCTGTTGTGGCTTCACATCTGTGAAAAGTCTCTGCCTGGGCATTTCTATACATGCTTTTTCATCTGCCACATGCATTTCTATACATGCTTTTTAATCTCAATGGAGAATATAAATCCTCTGATAGATGCAGGAGGCATATAACGGGGAGGGTCCCCAGAGAATCTCTGACCTGCCTGCACACTAGGAGAATGGGGTGGAGCCACGAGAAGTTTTTGCTGTGTGCAGTGGGGGAGGATTCTGCTCTCTTCAGTTCCTTTGTGTTTCCTAGAATTAATCCTCTTGCTTTACTGGGAGATTTTTTTTTCTTTTTTTTCTTTGCCAATAAATACTGTTCCCCTCACCCTTCAATGTGTCTGCATTCCTAATTCTTCCTGATGATGTAATGAGAACCCAGTTTTAGCTGAACTAAAGGGCAAAATTCTACATCACCTCCACATCCTCATAACTCTTGTATTCTTCTATCCAGTGGAATTAACACCATATATATATGAATGCTGCCAAGACTTAGACCTGCACCCTTCAGAGAAATAACCCAAGTAGTTCCTGGAGTCAAATAAGTGAGAACTAAGCTCCGATTTTTTTTTTTTTAATCTTTCCCAAATTCCTTTCTAAAGGATCTGGGGAGTCATGCCCTACAAAACATAAATTCTCATCATATGGGTTTTATTTAACCCTGTATATTGTGATTTACTTTCCAAACTAACTCTAGCATACAAGGAAAAAAAATCAAAATGTTTGAACCCAAAATATATTTTCTTGCCATACCTTGGAATTTCCCTGCAAAGTCTTTTGTCAGAAAAATCCACGTTCTATAGAGATCCCCCTTCCTCTTGATTTTCCTTCCTTCCTTTCTAGATCCAGGAGATAATCAACTAAGAGCCAGGCACCCTCTTAAGTCTAAAAGAAACATTTTACAATCTGCTGTCTCTGAAGTCTGCTATTCTGAGAAGCTTTCCCTCACAATAAAACTTGATCTCCACAATCCTTTATTTTAACCAGAATATTTCCTTTCATCCCAGGCTTCAGATAAACTCAACCAATTGTCAACCAGAAAATGTTTCAATTTACCTATACCCTAGAAGCCCCCACTATGAGTTGTCCTGAGTTTCTGAACTAAACCAATGTATTTTTTAAATGTATTTGATTGGCATCCCATGCCTCCCTAAAATATATAAAACCAAGCTGCACCCTGACCGCCTTGGACATATGTTCTCAGGGCCTCCTAAGGGCTGTGTCATCAGCCATGGTCACTCATATTTGGCTCAGAATAACTCTCTTCAAATATTTTATGGAGTTTGACTCTTTTCATCAACATAAACCACAGCTGTTTCAGTTAGTGTGGCCAAAATGTGGGGAACAGAGTTTCAAGGCAGCACAGGGCAGTAGCATCTCAATTTGTTCCTTGAAACAGTTCTGTCCTACTAGGCCTCTAGGCCTCTGCATCCTCAAAGATTTCTGAAATGACTCCAGGGCCTTTTCTTCATTGCTTTGAGCATTAACACTTAGGTTCCTTTTCTCTTTGTTAATCTCTTTATCAAGTGGTTGCTCTGCCACAACCCTGGATTACTCTTCTGAAAATTCTTTTTCATTTTCTACCACATATCCAGGCTTGGAATATTTCAAAGCCATATAAATTATAACTTTAGGTGATGCCTTTGCTCCCAAATCTTAACTATATGAAGTTAAAAGTAAAAAAGCAGCTGTCTGAATGCTTTTCTGCTTAGAAATTTACTCTGCAAAATATTCATCACATTTACATTGGCCTTCCACCATGTTCTTGGCCATGGGTAATGCAGTCAATTGGTAAGGTATAATAAGGGTGACTTTTCTCTGGTTTCCAGTAAGTTTCTCCTTATTTCCATTTGAGTCCTTGTTAAAATGGCTTTCACTGTCTACACTTCTAACAGCATTTTGGTCACAATCACTTAATAATTATCTAGAAGTCCCAGCTCATTTTTGAAGCCCCGACCAGAATCTCCATTAATGCTCTATTCATTGCAATATAGGCTTTTTTCACCATGCTCTTCTAAATTCATTCAGCCCCTGTATGTCACTCAGTTCAAGGCCACTTCCACATTTTCAGGTATGTGTGTAGGTATACTCCATTCCTCAGTACTAACTTTTGTAGTCCAGTTTGTGTTGCTGTAACAGAGTAGTTAGAGTCGGGTATTTTAAAAGAAAAAAAAGATTTATTTGGCTAACAATTCTGGTGACTGAGAAGTCCAAGATCTTGCAGCTGCATCTGGTCAGGGCCTCAGGCAGCTTTCCCTCATAGCAGAAAACAGAACAGGAGCAGATGCATGCAAAGGTTTCACATTGGGAAAGAGCAAAGAATAGAGACAGCTAAAGAGTCATATTCTTTTCAACAACTCATTCATTTGGGAATTAAACCATTTCTGTGAGAGGGATCACTTACTTGACCCCACAGAAATGTATTGATCTATTAATGTGGAATCTGCCTCCATGACCCAAACTCCAAACTCCTTTCACTATGTCCCACTTCCTAACACTGTCATATTGGAGATCAAATTCCAGAATGACTTTTGGTGAACAAAAACCACATCTAAACCATATCAATTCCTAAGTAAGTTTTTTTTTTTTCTTTTCCAATTGAGGATGGAATTGTTCTAGTAGCTTTTTTTTTGGATTGTTTATGTTAATGTAAAGAAATGCCACTGACATTTGTTTAATAATTTTGTATCCTGCAACTCTGCTGATTTGATAAATGAATTCTGACAGATTTTGTGTGTGTCCACAATCTTTAGAGTTTTCTACAAATAAGATTTGTTATTCATGAAAAGAGATCATGTTACTTTATATATATATATATATATATGTATATATATAGACACATGACATTTTATGTCTGGTTGCTCTTACTAGATTTTCAAAACTTTGTTAGACAGGAGTGGCAAAAGCAAGAATCCTTGTCTTATTTCTGATCTCAAAGAAAAAAAAATATATATATATTTAACATTAAGTATAATTTTAGCGGTAGGATTTTCCTATGTGAATTTTATTATTTTGAGGTAGTTTTCTTCTATTCTTAGTTTGTTGAGTGCTTTTGTCATGAAATGGTTTTTAATTTTGTCAAATTTTTTCTACACTAATGAAGATAATCATGTGTTTCTTTTCTCTTAACACTATCCATATGGTATTGCCTTGACTGATTTTTTATTGTTGAATCATTTTTGCATCCAATAAATAAATCCCAATTAGTCATGCTGCATATGCTTTCAATATGCTGCTGAATTAGGTTTGCTAGTATTTTGTTGAGGATTTCTGCATCAACATTTATAAGGAATATTAGTCTGAAGTTTTTTTCTCTTGTAGTATTTTTATCTTGCTTTGTTCCGAGAGCAATCCTGGCTTCCTAGAATGAGTTAGAAAATGTTCCCTCCTCTTCACATTGTTGAAACAGTTTGAGAAAGATTGATGTTATTTCGGCCAAGCACGGTGGCTCACGCCTGTAATCCCAGCACTTTAGGAGGCCAAGGTGAGTGGATCACAAGGTCAGAAGATTGAGACCATCCTGGCTAACACGGTGAAACCCCGTCTCTACTAAAAATACAAAAACATCACCTGGGCATAGTGACATGCACCTGTAGTCCTAGCTACTAGGGAGGCTGAGGCAGGAGAATTGCTTGAACCCCAGAGCAGAAGATTGCAGTGAGCTGAGATAGTGCCACTGCACTCCAGCCTGGGTGAGAGAGCAAGACTCCATCTCAAAAAAAAAAAAAAAAGATTGATATTATTTCTTTAAACATCAAATAGAATTGACCAGTAAAGAAATCTGGTTCAAGAATTTTTCTTTGTGGAGTTTTAAATAAATAATTCAATCTCTATTCATTAAAGGTCTATTAAGATTTCCTGTGTTTTCTAAGTTAGCTAATGTAATTTGTGTTCTTCTAGGAATTTGTCCATTTTATGTAGATTAACCAATTTATTGGTGTGCAATTCTTCATAGTGATACCTTATAATCTTTTTTATTCCTGTAAAATTGGTTGTCAAGTCTCCCCCTTCATTTATGATTCTAGCAGTTTATTCCTCACTATTTTTTCTTAATCTAGCTAAAGATCTGTCAATTTTGTTATCTTTTGGAAGAATGAACCTTTGGTTTCATTGATTTTTCTCTATTGCTTTTTCATTTTTGATTTTATTTTCCTGTGTTTTAGTATTTATTATTTTCATCTTACTAGCTTTCAACTTAGTTTGTTTTATTTCTTATTTTCTTAAGATGTACATTTGGATTATAGATATAGATCTTTCTTTTTAAATGTGTTTACAGTTAAAATTTTTCTTCTCTTACAATTTCACCAATGCACCACAATATAGCAGTCTCTTGTTCTGAAGTATCACTCAGAGTTTCTTGTCTCATAACCAAGAGAATTAAGGCATGTGGACAGAAAATGTGAAGTTGGAGCAAAAGTTTAATAAGCAAAAGAGAAAAACTCTCTGCAGCAGAGAGAGGACCTGGAAGAGGTTTGCCATTTTTACAGTTGAATGCAAAGGCTTTTATAGGAAACCAATGAGGGCTGGAAATCTCATTTGCATAAAGGACAAATTTCTGGTAGCTCCACCCCATTCTCCTAGTGCATATGCAGGCCCTTAGCCTGAGTTACTGCTCAAGCCATACTGCCTTTTTCCCCTTTCTGAGCATGTGTTAGGGGACAAAATTTTCCATTGTGAGCATGTCTGAGCAAGTTACCTGTGTAGCAGCTGTGGGTATGTCTTAGACAAGCCTCCCTATGCAAGTTCTCTTATCTGTGTCTGCAGGCTGTTCTTTGAAAGAATTCAACCAAAGACCCATCCTAACTGCCTTCCTAACTGGTTTCTTCCCTTCTCCTTTCTCTTTAGCACTTCTGCCTCTTTTTCTTATATTTGTGGTGTGTTTTTAGTTTTATTCATTTCAAGGTATTTTAAAATTTTGCCTGAAATTTCTTCTTTGGCACATTGCTAGTTTAAAAATGTATTATTTAATACCCACATATTTGTAACTTTTCCAGTTTTTCTTCTGCTGTTAATTTCTAGTTTCATTACATTGTCACCAGGAAAGATAATTTGTATAATTTCAGCATTTTTAAATGTATTAAGACTTTTCATGTGGCCTACCATAATGTATCCTGAAGAATGTTTTATGTGCACTTGGGAAAAATATGTTTTCTGTAGTAAAGTGGAGCATTTTCTGTATGTCCTTCAGGTTTAATTGGTTCACAATGTTATTTAAGTCCTGTATTTTCTCATGGTTCCTCTTTTAGGTTTTTCTATCCATTATTGAAAGTGAGATGTCCAGAGAGTATTACTATTATTGTAGAGCTTTCTACTTTGTCCTTTGAATCTGTCACTTTTTGCTTCATATGTTTTTGGAGCTTTGATATTTTGTGCATGTATATTTCTAATTGTTGTACCTTCTTGGTGAATTTACACATGTATCAATAGATAATGCCCTTATTTGTGTCCCATAGCACATGCTGACTAAGATTCTATTTTGTCAGATGTTGGGATAGCCAGTCCTGCTCTCCTTAGATAACTATTTACATGGAATATTGTTGTTCATTCTTTCACTTTTAACCTGTGTTCATCCTTAGTACTAAAGTGAGTCTCATGTAGACCACAAATAGCTAGATCCAGTGTTTTTTAAAGTCCATTTACATCTCTGAAACTTTTAAATATTTAATAGCTACATATTTGTACATATTTATGGGGCACATGTAATATTTTGGTACACAAATAAAGTGAGCCATGATCAGGTCAGGGTATTCAGAATATTATTTCACCTCCACTGTCATTCTTATGTTTTGGGAACATTTCAAGTTTTTTCTTACAGCTATTTTAAGATATATAATACATTGCTATTTATTATAGTTACCCTACTCTGCTATCAAACATTAAAATTTATCCCATTTACCTAATTGTATTTACCCATTAACCAAACTCTCTACATATCCTCCTCAAGCACGCCAATCCCAGCCTCTCATAATAATCATTTTCTCTAACTCCACGAGGTCAACTTTTGTAGCTCCCACAAATGCGTGAGTACATGAGATTTTTTTTTTCCTCTGCCTGGCTTATTTTACTTCACAGAATGACTTCCAGTTCAATCCATGTTGCTGCAAAAGACAGAACTTCATTCTTTGTTCTGTACAAATGGTATTCCATAGTGTATATATAATGCATTTTCTTTATCCATTTATCTGTGAATCTATGCAGACTGATTTCTTATCTTTGTTTTAAATAGTGCTACAATAAACATAGAAGTAATGGAATCTCTTTGATATACTGAGTTATTTTAGTTTGGAAAAATACCCAGTAGTAGGATTGCTAGATCATATGGTAGTCCTATTTTTACTTGTTTGAGAAATATCTGTACTCTTTACCATAATGGCTGTACTAATTTATATTCCTGCCAACAGTGTAAAAGAATTCCTTTTCCTGGAAGTTCTGCTCAGGGCAATCAGGGAAGAAAAATAAATAAAGGGTATTCAATTAGGAAAGAGGCGGTCAAATTGTCTCTATTTGCAGATGACATGATTGTATATTTAGAAGACCTCATCGTCTTGGCCTAAAATCTCCTTAAGCTGATAAGCAACTTCAACAAACTCTCAAGATGAAAAACCAACATGCAAAAATCACAAGCATTCCTATACACCAATAACAGACAGAGAGCCAAATCATGAGTGAACTCCCATTCACAACTGCTGGAAAGAGAATAAAATGCCTAGGAATATAATACAAGGGATATGAAGGACCTCTTAAGAAGAACTACAAACCACTGCTCAAGGAAATAAGAGAGGACACAAACAGATGGAAAATCACTCCATGCTCATGGTTAGGAAGAAACAACATCATGAAAATGGCCATATTGCCCAAAGTAATTTAGAGCTTCAGTGCTATCCCCATCAAGATACTATTGACTTTCTTCACAGAATTGAAAAAAAAATCACCTTAAATTCATATGGAAGCAAAAGAGAGCTTGAATAGCTAAGACAGTCCTAAGCAAAATGCAAAGCTGGAGGCATCATGCTACCTGACTTCCAGCTATACTACAAAGCTGCAGTAATCAAAACAGCATGGTACTGGTACCAAAACAGAGATATAGACCAATGGAACAGAACAGAGGCCTCAGAAGCAACACCACACATCTACAGCCATCTGATCTTTGACAAACCTGACAAAAACAAGTAATAGGAAAATCATTTCCTATTTAATAAATGGTGTTGGGAAAACTGGCTAGCCATATGCAGAAAGTTGAAACTGGATACCTTCCTTATACCTTATAGAAAAATTAACTCCAGATGGATTAAAGATTTAAACATAAGACCTAACACCACAAAAACCCTAGAAGAAAACCTAGGCAATATCATTTAGGACATAGGCATAGGCAAGGACTTCCTGACTAAAACACCAAAAGCAATGGCAACAAAAGCCAAAACAGACAAATGGGATATAATTAAACTAAAGAGCTTCTGCACAGCAAAAGAATCTATCATTAGAGTGAACCGGTAACCAACAGAATGGGGAAAATAATTGCAAGCTACCCATCTGACAAAGGGCTAATAACCAGAATCTACAAAGAACTTAAACAAATTTACAAGAAAAAAAAAAAAACCCATCAAAAAGTGGGTGAAGGATATGAACAGACACTTTTCAAAAGAAGACATTTGTGCAGCCAACAAACAAATGAAAAAAGCTAGTCATCACTGGTCACTAGAGAAATGCAAATTGAAACCACATTGAGATACCATCTCATGCCAGTTAGAATGGTGATTATTAAAAAATCAGGAGACAACAGATATTGGAGAGCATGTGGAGAAATAGGAATGCTTTTACATTGTTGGTGGGAGTGTAAATTACTGCAACCATTGTGGAAGACAGTGTGGTGATTCCTCAAGGATCTAGAACTAGAAAAACCTTTTGACCCAGCAATCCTATTGTGAGGTATATACCCAAAGGATTATAAAACATTCAACTATAAAGAGACATGCCCATGTATGTTCACTGTGGCACTGTTTTTACTAGCAAAAACTTGCAACCAATCCAAATGCCCATCAATGATAGACTGGATAAAGAAAATGTGGCACATATACACCATGGAATGCTATGCAGCCATAAAAAAGGATAAGTTCATGTTCTTTGCAGGGACATGGATGAAGCTGGAATCCATCATTCTCAGCAAACTGACACAGAACAGAAAACCAAACATCACATGTTCTCACTCATAAGTGGATGTTGAACAATGAGAACACATGGACACAGGGAGAGGAACATCATACAGCAGAGCCTGTCAGGAAGTGGGGGACTAGGGGAGGGATTGCAGAGGGTGGGAGACTGGGGAGGGCTAACATTTGGAGAAATACCTAATGTAGCTGACGGCGGTATAGATGCAGCAAACCACCATGGCATGTGTATACCTACGTAACAAACCTGCACGTTCTGCACATTTTCCCCAGAACTTAAAGTATAATAAAAGAAAGTAAGAAAAGAATTCCCCTCTCTCTGCATCTTCAGCAGCATCTGTTATGTTTTCTTTTTCTTTTTTTTTTTTTAATTTTTCTTTAGTTTTTTGAGACAGAGTCTTACTCCATCACCCAGGCTGGAGTGCAGTGGTGCAGTGGTATGATCTTGCCTCACTGCAATCTCCACCTTCCAGGTTCAAGCAATTCTCCTGCCTCAGCCTCCTGAGTAGCTGGGATTACAGGCACACACTGACCTGCTCAGCTAATTTTTGTATTTTTAGTAGAGACGGAGTTTCTCCATGTTAGTCAGGCTAGTTTTGGACTCCTGACCTCGTGATGCATCTGCCTTGGCCTCCCAAAATGCTGGGATTACAGGTGTAAGCCACCATGCAGTTTTATTTTTATTTTCATAGTAGCCATTATAATTGGGATTAGGTGATATCTCACGATGGTTTAGTTATGCATTTTTCTGTTGATTAGTGATGTTGAGCATGTTTCTAATACCTGATAGTTATTTGCATGACTTCTTTTGAGAAATGTCTATTTATTTTTTTGACCATTTTCTAATGAGTTTATTTGATTTCTTGATGTAGAGGTAAGTTCTTTGTGTATTCTGGATATTAGTCCCTTGTCAGATAAATAGATTGCAAATATTTTTTTTCCACTTATCAGGTTGTTTTTTCACCCTCTTGATTGTTTTATTTGTTGTGCAAAAGCTTTTCAGTTTATTTCAATTTTCTATGTGCGTTTTTTGTTGCTGGTGCTTTTGTAGTCTAAGCTATAAAATCTTTGCATGGATTCATGTTCTAGTGTGTTTTTCCTATGTTCCTTTTAGAATTTTTATAATTATAAGTTTTATGTTTATGTCGTTAAGTTTTTTTAATATAATGACTGATAGGGGTCTAGTTTCATTCTTCTGAATATGGACATCCAGTTTTATTTTTAGCACAGTTTATTGGAAATGGTGTTCTTTTCTTAGTTTTGGTTCTTGGCACCTTATTCAAAAGTTACTTGGCTATATATACATAGATTTATTTCTGGGTCATCTATAGCTGTTTTAATCAGGTTGCGCTGCTATAAAGGAATATCTGAGGCTGGATAGTTTTAAAGCAAAAAGGTTTATTTAGCACACAGTTCTGTGGGTTACACACAAAACATGGAGCCAGCATCTGCTTCCGTTAAGAGCCTCAGGCTGCTTCCACTAATGGCAGAAAGTAAAAAAGTGCTAGTGTGTGGAGATCACATGATGAGAAAGAAGGAAAGAGTTGGGGGGAGGTGCCATGCTCTTTTAACAAACAGCTCTTGGGAGAACTTTTTACTGAAATTAATAAAGCAAGAACATTCTCATTACTGTGAGTATGAAACCAAATCCTTCGTGAGGCATACACTCCCATTAACCAAACACCTCCAATTAGGTACTGTCTTCAACATTGGGGATTAATTTTTAATGTGATATATGGAGGGTTTAAATATTCAAACCATAGAAATTAGCTTGTCATATATTTTGAAGTCAGGTTGTATGACCTCTTCAGCTTTGTTCCGTTTGCTCAAGATTGCTTTGGCTATACTAGGTATTTTTTATTACATAGATATTTAAACATTTTTTTTCTACAAATGTCATTGGTATTTTGATAAGAATTGCACTGCATCTGAAGACTGCTTTAAGAAATATGGCTATTTAACAATATTACTTATTCTGATCCATGAGGATGGGGTGGCTTTCTAATCGTTTGTGTCCTCTTTAATTTTTTTTAAAATCGCTGTTCTGTAATTTTTGCTGTAGAAGTATTTTATCTCCTTGAATAAGTTTATTCCTGTATACTATAAACAACAACAACAAAATTATTCTGAGATCCCCCATCGAACTGAATGTACCCCTTCTCTCAGCCAAAGTCATTCTCAAGTAAACCTGAAACAGTAGCCACAATAGGAATGGGTGGTCAGACAGGCCTTATACTTTCCTCCCTTTTTGAATTTAGGCACAACTGACCAGCATTAACATTAAAACAGAGACCTTAAGACTGTCATAACAGACATTTTAAATCTGACAAGAAATATTTACAATCTATTGTCTCTGAAGCCTGCTAACTGGAAGCTTCATTTGCATAATAAGCTCTTTGGACTCCACCACTTCTTATCTTACCCAAGGCATTACTTTCTAATGATTCCTGGTCTTCAGATAAACTTTTTAACCAGTTGCCAATTAGAAAATCTTTGAATCCACCTATGACTTGGAAACCCCAACTTTGAGTAGTTCCACATTTCGGGACCAAACCTATGTATATCTTTATGTGTTAATTGATGTCTTATGTCTCCATAAAATGTATAAAATCAAGCTATAGCCTGACCACCTTGGGGATATATTGTCAGGACCTCCTGAGGTTGGGTCATAAGCACGTTCTTAATCTCAGCAAAATGAATGTCTAAATTGATTGAGACTTGTCTTGGATACTTTTTATTTAATAGTATATATTTTGTAACTACTGTAAATGGTATCATCTTGATTTCCTTTTTATAGCTAGTCCATTATTGGTGTATAAAAACATTATTGGTTTTTATATGGTGATTTTTATTCTGAACCTTTACTAAATTAATCAGATCAAAGTGTTTTTTATGAAGTCACTAGGTTTTTCTATATATAACATTTTGGCATCTACAGAGAGAGTCAATTTAACCTCATCTTTTACAATTGGGAAGGCTTTTATTTCTCTTGCCTGATTGCTTGGGTATAATTTTAGTGCTATGTTGAATAGAACTGGTTAAGTGGGCCTCCTTGTCATTTTCAATTTCTTAGAAAGAAAAAATTTTTTCCACTTTTTTCCCTTCAACGTGATGTTAACTGTAAATTTGCCATATATGGCCTTTATTATGTCACAGTATGTTCCTTCTATGCCAACTTTGTTGAGAGTTATTATCATGAAGGAATGGTTAATTAATTCAAATATTTTTTGTGCCTATTGAGATGATTATATGTTTTTTGTCATTCATTCTGTTGAGGTAATTTACCACATTTATTAATTTGTATGATAAACTAGCCTTGCCCACCTGGAATAAATTTTATTTGATCTTGTTGCATTATCTTTCTAATGTGCTGTTGAATTCCCTTTGCTAGTATTTTGTTGAGGATTTCTTTTGTCTATATTTATCAGAGATATTGGCCTATACTTTTTTGTGTTTATGTCTAGTTTTAGTATAAAAGTAATTCTAGCCTCATAGAATAAGTTATGGAGAAATTGCTAATCTTTAATATTTTTTAATAATTTGAGGAAAATGGGTGTCAGTTATGTTTTATGAGTGTGGTAGAATTTGGCATCAAAGCTATACAGTCCAGGGCTTTTCTTTGTTGAAAGTCTTTCTAATACTTATTCAAGCTTGTGACTCACTATTTGTTCACAATTCCTATTTTTTACTCATTCAGACTTGTGGGTTTTATGTCTCCAGGAATTTATACATTTTCTGTTTTTCAGTTTGTTATTATATAGTTGTTCATAATAGCCTCCAATGCTGATGAAAAGAGTCCAACTCTGTAAAACATTTAAACAGATTTATTTGGATCCAAATATGAGTGACCACAGCCATGACACAGCCTTTAGGAGATCCTGAGAAAGTGTGCCTAAGGCAGTCGGGACGTAGCTTGATTTTATACATTTTAGGGAGACATGAAACTTCAATCAAATACATTTGAGAAATACATTTGAGAAATACATTGGCTAGGTCCAGAAAGGCAGGACAACTAAAAGTGGGGTCTTCCAGGTTATAGGTGGGTTTAAAATTTTTCTAATTAGCCATTTGTTGAAAGAGTTATCAATAGAAAGGAATGGCTGGGTCACAATAAGACGTTGTAGAAACCAAAGTTTTATCCTGCAGAGAAAGCCTCCAGCTAGCAGGCTTTGGAGAGAATAGACTGTAAATCTTACTTACCAGATGTAAGATCTGTTGTTGATGTTAATGCTGAGCACTGGTTTTTCTGCATACCTTAGCTTTGGTATTATATATTTGCATTTTTATTTGTTTCAAACATCTTTTTGATTTCTGTCTTAGTTTGTTCATTGACCCAATAGTCATTCAGGAGTATACTGTTTAATTTCCAAAGTTCTTGTTTTAATTGATTTCTAATTTTAATTTATCGCCATCTGTAAACATACTTTTTATGACTGAGTTTAAAAATTTGCTGAGACATGTTTTTTGGCCTAATATATGCTCTATCTTGAAGAATGTTCCATGTGTCAAAATAAACAGCAGCATATGCTGTTGTTGAATACAATATTCTCTAAATGTCTATTTGGCCTAAAGTGTACGTTGAGTGCAAAGCATTTTGTTAATTTTCTGACTAGATAATCTGTCTAATGCTGAGAGTGTGGTGATGAAGTCTCTGACTACTATTTGAGTCTATATCTCCACTTAGATCTAGTAGTATTTGCTTTATGTATCTTGCTGCTCTAGTGTTGGGTATATATATATATATATATCACACACACAGACACATATATATATAAAATTTTTATAAACTTTTGCAATATTGATCCCTTTATAATTGTATAAAGACCTTCTTTGTCTCATTTTACTATTTTGACTTAAAGTTTGCTTCACTTGACATGTAGATAGCTACTACTGCTTCCTTTAGCTTTCCATTTGTGTGTAATTTATTTTTCAATTCCTGTACTTTCAGTCTATATGTGTTTTTACAGTAGAAGTGAGTTTCTAATAGGTACCATATAGTTGGGTAATATTTTTGTAGATATTCAGCCAATCTATATCTTTTAATTAAAATTAATCAGTTTAAAAATTCAAGGTTATTATTGATATGGGGGACTTATTCTTATTATTTTGTTAATTGTTTTCTGGTTGTTTTGAATATTCCTTTTCTCTTAATTTCTCTCTTATTATTTATGATTTTGGTTTGGTGGTTTACGGTAAGTGGTAACATTTGAGTCCTTCCTCTTCTTTATTTGCATGTGCTCCAGTGTGTTTAATACTTCATTGTGTTTTAATGATGATAGATATTATTTTGCTACCAGATATAGTACTTCATTAAGCATTTCATGTAGGGCTGGTGTAGTGGTAATGAATTCCTTTAATATTTGCCTGTCTTGCAAGTAATTTATTTCTTCTGAATTTATGAAGGCTGACTTTGATGAGCATATTATTCTTGGCTAGCAGGGGTTTTTTTTGGTCGTGTTGTTGTTTTTTTGCTTTTTCTTTCAGCATTTTAAATGTCATCTCATTTGCTCCTGACCTGCATGGATTCCTCCTGAAAAATTCAGTGTGTCTGATGAGGATTCCTTTATATGTGAGTAGTCACCTTTATCTTGCTGTTTTTAGAAATCTCTGTCTTTGACTTTTGACAGTGACTATAATGTGACTTGAAAAAAACTTTTTGAGGTGTATCTGTGTGGGGATCTCTGAGCTTCCTACATATGGCTGTATAAATCTCTTTTTAGACTTCAGAAGTTTTTAGGTATTATTTTGTTAAATCGGCTTTCTATGCCTTTGGCTTTCTCTTCACCTGTGGAACACTCAAAATTGGAATATTTGATTACTTCATGGTACCCCATATGTGAAATGTGCTTTATTTAGTTTTTATTTTTTATGCATTTTTTTTTTTTTGGTGTCTAATTTCAAAAGATCTGTTTTCAGTTTCTAAAATTCATTCTTCTGGTTGATCCAGTCTAACTGTGAAGTCATCAAATATATAATTTGCATTTATTGAATTCTTTAATTCCAGGGTTACTGTTTGCTTATTTTTAAATATATAATATCTATACCTTTGTTGAATTTCTCATTCATATCATGAATTGATTTTCAATTTTTTGTGTTATTAATGTCTTCTCTTTTATCTCACTGAGCTCATAAAACATGATTTTAAATTATTTTGACATTTCATAAATTTCTTTTTTATTGAAATTTATTTGAGAATTATTTAATTCTCTTGCAAGTGTCATGAGTTTGAACTTTTATTAGAGAGTTGAATTATTTGACATTTAAAGTAAGGAGTGTTAATTTGCTATTCGTTTTTTACATGTCCTATACCTTTTGCTTCTTTTTCTATTGCAGCCTTCGTTCATGTTAACAAAATTTTGTAGTGATGTCTTTTGATTCCTTTTTAATTTTTAATAAATATTCTGTCTATATATTTATGTTTACCATAAAGATTACATATAATATTTTAATGTTATAACAATCCTCTTAAATTAATATTAAATTAATTACATACATAAATTCTTCTCTTTTATAGCTCCTTACCCTTCCCAGTTTATGTTCATGATGTCACAAATTACATCCTTATGTATAGTGTACCTATCAATGCATTCATAATTGTTTGCATGTTTCTTTTAAATCTCTCCCAAAAAAAGTAGGGTACAACCCAACATTACAATATTATATAGATTGATATTAATTACATATCCTATTTATATGTATACATATAGACTTTATGCATATAATGTATATACTATGTATATGTTTGTATACTCATATTTGCCTACGTATTTACCTTTACAAAAGCGATATCCTCATATATCTTTTAGTTACTGTCTAGCATCTTTTAATTAGAACATAAAGAATTCTGTTCACCCTGGCCCATCTAAATATTTAAATTTATAACATTGCATTAAAAACTACTGGCTCTCACCATACTTCATTATTTCAGTACTTACTTACAGTAAAAATATTTAGCAAGTTGTAACAGTAAAAATATTCACCAAGTTGTAGTTGTGAATTATAAAATATACTGACTTGAACAATGAAAAAAAAAACAAAGAGAATTCTGTTCAGCATTTCTTGTAGGGTACTTCTTTTTTTTTATTGTACTTTAGGTTCTGGGGCACATGTGCAGCTCATGCAGGATTGTTGCATAGGTACACACATGGCAATGTGGTTTGCTGCCTCCATCCCCCCCGTCACCTACATCTGGCATCTCTCCCAGTGTTATCCCCTCCCCAACCTCCCCCACGCCCCTGCTGTCCCTCCCTTGGCTCCCCCAATAGATCCCAGTGTGTGATACTCCTCTCCCTGTGTCCCTGTGTTCTCATTGTTTAACATCCATCTGTGAGTGAGAACATGTGGTGTTTGATTTTCTGTTCTTGTGTCAGTTTGCTGAGAATGATGGTTTCCACATTCATCCATGTCCCTTGTAGGGTACTTCTAGTGGTCATATGTTGCCTTGGTTTTGTTTGTTTGAAAATGTCTCATTTCTTTCTCATTTTATATATATTTCTTTCTCCAATTTTATTCATCAGTATTTTATAGTTTTGAGTATACAAATATTTCACAGCCTTGGTAAAATTTATTCCTAAGTATTTTATTTTTATTTGAATGCAAATGGAATTGTATTTTTTTTTTTTTTTTTGAGACTGAGTTTCACTCCTGTTGCCCAGGCTGGAGTGTAATGGTGCAATCTTGGCTCACTGCAAACTCCGCCTGCCTGGTTCAAGTGATTCTCCTGCCTCAGCCTCCCGAGTAGCTGGGATTACAGGCATGCACCACCACGCCCAGCTAATTTTGCATTTTTAGTAGAGATGGGGTGTCTCCATGTTAATTAGGCTGGTCTTGAACTCCAGACCTCAGGTGATTCGCCCGGCCTAGGTCTTCCAAAGTGCTGGGATTACAGGTGTGAGCCACTGCACCTGTCCTGGAATTCTATTCTTAATTTCTTTTCAGATTTTTCATCATCACTATATAAAAAATGTTACTGCCAGGTGCGGTGGCTCATACCTGTAATCTGAGCACTTTGGGAGGTTGACGCAGGCAGATCACGAGGTTGAGAGATGGAGACCATCTTGGCCAATATGGTGAAACCCCTGTCTCCACTAAAAATACAAAAATTAGCTGGGCATGGTGGCAGCTACTTGGGAGGCAGAAGCAGGAGAATTGCTTGAAACCGGGAGGTGGAGTTTGCAGTGAGCCGAGATCCTGCCACTGCACTCCAGCCTTGTGACAGTGTGAGACTCTTCCCAAAAAAAAAAAAAAAATGCTGCAGATTTTTAATTTTTATTTATTTTTAATTTTATTTATTTTTTTCTATTGACTTTTTTTTTAATTGAATTTTAGGTTTTGGGGTACAAGTGAAAACATGCAAGATTGTTGCATAGGTACACACATGGCAGTGTGATTTGCTGCCTTCTTCCCATCACCTATATCTGGCATTTCTCTCCCATGCTATCTCTCCCCCAACTCCCCACCCCCCCACTGTCCCTCCCTATTTCCCCTTGACAGACCCCAGTGTGTGATGCTCCCCTCCCCTGTGTCCATGTGTTCTCATTGTCCAACACCCGCCTATGAGTGAGAACATGCTGTGTTTGATTTTCTGTTCTTGTGTCAGTTTGCTGAGAATGATGGTTTCCCAGGTTCACCCACGTCCCTACAAAGGACACGAACTCATCGTTTTTGATGGCTGCATAATATTCCATGGTGTATATGTGCCACATTTTCCCTGTCCAGTCTATCATCGATGGGCATTTGGGTTGGTTCCAAGTCTTTGCTATTGTAAACAGTGCTGCAATGAACATTCATGTCCATGTGTCCTTATAGTAGAATGATTTATAATCCTTTGGCTATATATTGATTTTGTATCCTGTAAATTTACTGAATCTGTTTATTATTTCTACCAGTTTTTTTATGGAGCCTTTATAATTTTCTGTATATATAATCATGTCATCAGCACACAAGGAAAAGTTAACTTTGTTCTTTCCAGTTTTGATGCCTTTTATTCATTTATTTTGCCTAACTGCTCTGGCTTGTACTTCAATTACTATTGTAAATAGAAGTGGTGATTAGACTTCCTTGTCCTGTTCTTGATTTTAAGAAAAAATTGACTTTTCATTATTGAGTATGATGTTAGCTATGTGTTGTCACATATGGCCTTTATTGTGTTGTTACATTTATTCTGTACCTAATTTGTTGAGAAGTTTTATCATGAAAAGTTGTAAAATTTTGTCAAAATTCTGTACATGACAGCTAAGTCCATTTGGTCTACAACAGAGTACAAGTACAGTGGCTCTTTTTTCATTTTGTGTTTCAATAATCTACTTGTTACAAGTGTGATATTTAATTCCCTTACAATTATTGCATTGCAGTCTTTGTCTCCCCTTCAGATCTACTAATATTTGCTTTACATATGTATGTGCTGTGAAATTGGGTATATCTATATTTACAGTTATATCAACTTGATTAATTGATTTTCAATTTATATTGACCTTTTTAAATTTCTTTTCCTTTTTTTCTTTTTTTTTGAGATGGAGCCTCACTCTGTTACCCAGTTAGAGTGCAGTGGCGAGATCTCGGCTCACTCAAGCCTTCGCCTCCCAGGTTCAAGCAATTCTCCTGCCTTAGCCTCCTGAGTAGCTAGGATTACAGGCACCCACCACTACACCCAGCTAATTTTTTGCGTTTTTAGTAAAGATGGGGTTTCACCATGTTGGCCAGGCTGGTCTTGAACTCCTGACCTCGTGAACCACTTCCCTCAGCCTCCTAAAGTGTTGGGATTACAGGAGTGACCCACCACACACAGCCCTCCTTTTGAAATTTTTACAGTCTTTTACTTAATGCCTATTTTGTCTGCTATAAGTAGCTATCACTGCTCTCTTCGGTTTCAATGTCCATGGAATAAATTTTTCATCACTTAAGTCTTTGTGTTCTTAAAGTCAAACCTCTTTTAAGCAACATATGGTTAGGTGTTTTATTGTTTAATCCATTCGGGCTTGCTGTACGTCTTTTGATGGGAAAATTTATTTATATTCAAGGTAATTATTGATATAAGAACTTACTGCTGCCATTCTATTCTTTTCTGTTTGTTTGTGGATCCTTTTTTTCCTATTTCCTCTCTTACTGTCTTCCTTTGTGATTTGATGGTTTTCTGTAATATTATGCTTGAATTCCTTTATCTTTTTCTTTTGTATGTCTAATATACATTTTTGCTGTGTAGTTACCTATCAGACCTTGATATTGGGACTTGAATGATCCTTGCTGGCAAGACCTGTGGGAGATCTTCAGTGTCTGTGAGGGGGTGTCAGTAAACTCATCTTTGTCTCTGTCCAGTCACTAGGCTCTAGGGCTGGCAATCATGAAGGCTGTAGCCAGTGATGTGTACATGTTTTACTGCAGAAACTAGTTGTAATCATAACGTTCCAGCACAGGCCACCCAGTCGTGAGGGCTGTGTTCAGAGGTATGTGCTGAGGCTGAGTATGAGTGCACATGTGGCAGTGCTCGCTGTCAGCTTGCACATGAATGACTGCAAAGGCCATATGAGGTTCAGCAATAAGATGAAGTCATCTATGTGTGCATGGGCAGCTTCAGAAATAAGCTGGAAGTGTGCACACATGCGCAGCTGTAGGAGCCAGCTGTGTGTGTGGGCAGTATGTTGGAGGGAGGAGACAAGAGGCATGGCAAGATGCTTATTCAAGCTCAACCATGGGGCTGGACTGGCAGCATGCAGCAGCCCAGCTTCAGTGACCAGCCTTGGGTGTGCAAGATGGTGGGGCTACAGCCTTCAGCAGGACACCTGGGACTATTTTTGGGCACAAGCACAGTAGCTGCACTGGGTCTCTGGGACAAAGCGCCTGCAGAGGCAGCAGCTGGGGTGACTCCATAAAGGAAGAGTCATGGTTTAGTCACCTGGAAAATGCCAACGGATACTGTAGTGAGTCACCTAGTTGGGCTAACCATGGTGGGAGCAGCTCAAGTGGCTCTAGGGAGGGGATTGGAGGGAAGAGAAAGAGAGAGAGAGAGAACATCATCTGGTCAGATATCTGGTGACTGTCAATGTTGCTTGATGGGTCCCTGGGCCAGCGTGACTGCAGCAGCAGCAGTTTTGACTCTGGGGTGACTCCAAAAACAGGGAGTGTCTGAGGTACATGGAGATTGTGAAGAAAAATACTGCAGGGCCTTTGGTGGCAAAAACTACGGAGGGTTTCCTGCTTTTATGTTGGCAGTTGTTTTCCTCACTGGTGAAAGCTGCTAAGCTCCTCTGCAGAGCAAGCCAATGGTGTTAGTGATCAAGAACATGGAGTGGTTCCATACAATCATTGCTGCAGGGGCTGCACAGCCACCAGGAGGGTTGTTGAGGTCCTCAATGGAGATGTCTGCTAGAATCCTGTGCTGAGCAGACCACTAGGGTTCACTCTGAGACTATTCACAAGGTTGATACCGATTGAGCCTGCCCCCTTCTTTTTCCTTGCCATCTCCAGATGCCTCACCATACCAGTTCCCCCACTTTTCTGGGTTGAGTGAAACTGAAGCTGGTCATTTGGGCAACATTCCAAAAGCCCGAGGAAGCTGGTTGTATATCCTCCTCTTCTTTTCCGTGCAAGGGGGGCAGACAAGCCAGAGACTTCCCACTCCATGCTGAGAAGTGCCAGGTTGAGTAATGGGTTAATGCAGGTGAAATGAAATGATTCTTTTTGTACTTTTTGTGTGGTTCCTCTCAGTTTTTTTTTTCCACTGTATTTCTGAGCCTCTTAAGAGGCCTCCTAAGCTCTTTCATTTAGCTTTATTCACAACAAATTGTTGGCTCTTTGTGGGAACAGGAAGGCTTGATAGCAGACTCTACTATATGCTGATGTCATTATTTTCATAATTAAATTTTCAATTACAAAAAATCTTTAAGAACTTTTTTTGAACATAAACTCTGGTATGCCATCTACAATGAAAATAATATTTAGTCTTTGTCTTTAAGAGGCTTCTGTAAAATGACATAAAACTAAAGTAAAATGGATTACATAAGTATATTATTTTTATACAATGGAATATTTATACCACAAGTCGGAATTGAATAAAGTAGTTTGAGCTGTTAGAATGAAAGGGAGAAAGGAACGGAGCAGAAGCGGCTCAATGGCAACACAGATTTATTGGGAGATAGACTTGCAGAGAGGGGGTACCAGCTAGCGCCAGAGCCCCCTTCCCGCTTACAGGCTGGGGCAGTTATAGGTCTGGGCAGGAGATGTGTGGGATTTTTATGCAAATAGCGTGGGGGCGATGTCTTTGGCTGCCCACAATGAAGAAATTTAGTGCAGCCAGAAGTTAGGCCTGGGACCTGACAGGATGTTTCTCACGGCTCAGGCCCTGGTGGAATTTTCCACTCTGACCAGAGTTTGTAAAATGGTGGGGGTCTGCAAAATGGTGCAGCTTAGGCTAACATTCCTATTTCTTACTTTAGTATCAAAAGGAAGAAGGGGCCGGGCGCAGTGGCTCATGCCTGTAATCCCAGTATTTTGGGAGGCCGAGGGGGGGCAGATCACCTGAGGTGGGGAGTTTGAAACCAGCCTGACCAACATGGAGAAACCCCGTTTCTACTAAAATTACAAAATTAGCCAGGCATGGTGTCGCATGCCTGTAATCCCAGCTACTCGGGGGACTGATGCAGGAGAATCGCTAGAACCCGGGATGCAGAGGTTGCAGTGAGCCGAGATCGCGGCATTGCACACTCCAGCCTGGGCAACAAGAGCAAAACTGTCTCAAAAAAAAAAAAAAAGGAAGAAGGGCGTCATTGATCATCTGGCTGCTTCCTGCTGGATAGGGGCGTTGTGATTAGGGCCCGGGTTCTGGAGATTCGGAATGGCTTCCTCGTAGGCTCTGGTATTGGACTTGGCAAAGGAAAAGGATATTATCAATGTGTTTTTGCATGCTTGCCAGGATAAATTAACTCAGCCTTTGGGAAATGAAGCGGGATATAAGGTTAAATACACATGACCTAATCATTAGTAACAGGAGAAGGAAGATCAGGGGTCCTAGGAAGGGGGCAACCCAGGGTATCCATCTTAGAAGGGATGACGCTTGTCACCAGGTGTCACAGACTTGATGTCAGAGCTCTGCAGCCCTGCCACGAAGCCTGCAAACTGCGTTGTGAACAATGCCAGATTCATTAACACAGAAACAGCATTCTTCCTGGAGGTATATACAGGTATCCCCCTTCTCAGCAGTTAGTAGGTCCAGGGCTCTCTGGTTTTGAAGGGTGACTCCTGTGAGGAAGTCTACTTGTTGTTGGAGACTGGTAATGGAGGTATGCATATCTTCTAGGGTGGTATGAAGGGTTGTGAATAGCCTTTGGTATGAGGTGATTGAGGTGGTTATGCCTGCTATTCCAGTGCCGAGTACAGCCGTGGCACCTAATCCTGTTAGCAGCGTGATGAGGTGTAGAGACCATTTATTTCGTATGGGTGAAGAGGAGATAGAGGCTTCTAAAGAAATTAGAATAGTTTGGTTAGGGGGTAGGATGTGGATGGCTGGAGCTTGAAAGGCCAGGGTGCAAGTTCCTGAGCAGTTGGCTGGTAGGCAAATATATCAGTTTGTACCACACAAAAAGAAGAGACTGGGGTGGGCAGGCAGAAGTTGTAGGTGAAGGTAGCTAGCCATGAAAGGGTGTTTTCATTCTCCCAAATTGAGTAACTGCCAGCCAGAGTGGCACCTGTAAGGACCTGATAGGGAGTGTTGGCTGGGGAGTTGATGAAGGCTGTTTGGTTTTGGAGAGAAAGAAATTGTCTTTGTCAACCATTAACCATTGCTGCCCCCGGTGTGGTGGCTGTAAGGTACCAATCTTAGGTGAGGGAACTGTACATTTTTTCCAGAAGGCACCTTTAAACCGGTGACATAGAGAACAGAGTTGGCAAGGGGGGAGCTGGGAATTGGATGGTAGGAAGGAAGAGAGGATCTGGAGGTGAGGTTCAGGGACATTTGGATGGTAGGTGAGCCAGAATAACATAACAGCTACTGCCAGGCAGAGGTGGACATGATTTTGTAATTAGGGTGTAGAATTGACGGTTTACAGAGGGTGTGAGGGTAAGAATAAGACCACATAGGGACTGGGGAACCTGTCCCACCATTGTGGCATGGTTTGGATTAGGGTAGGTTCAGCTGAGACATAAAAGGGGCAGGGATATGAAAAAAGTTCGACTAGAAATGGGACCCCCATATTGGTGGTTTAGATGATGTTGTGTTGGTTTGTGTGGATGTTAGTCCAGAATCTATTAGGGGAAGGAGAGCAACAGCCCTGCCCGAAACTATGCTGAGAGAGCTGAGTTTGAAGGAAAGGTCTTTAGCTGTGTTTCCAGGTTATGAACCAGTTTTGGGAATGGATCAGCCAAGAATGGTATAGCCGAGTAAGAAATGTGTAAACTCATGTCGGACTGTGTCCACGTAAGGAGTTCGGCCGAAGAGCCATGAATCAATGGTTGTGTATAGAAAGACAAATCCAACAGTTAGAGGAGAGGGGGAGATTGTGACTGACTTAAGAGGTGGTGTGTGAGGCTGATGAAGGGGACCCAGCTGTAAGTGATTGGGAGTGGGACTCAGAATGTCCCATAAACAGAGAAGGCAAAAGGAGAAAAAGGAGATTTGCATAGGTGTGAAATCTCGGAAGGTGCCTTGCAGCCATAGCTCCTCGATTAGCATGAGGAATTGAGATGGATTATCTAAGGGAGTGGGGGAAGGGGTACCAGGAGAGATCTGAGATAAGGTATGAAGTAAAAGATTTAAGATTGGAAGCGGAGAGTGTCATGGGCCAGAGCCTTTCGGATGGGTGACTTCTGAAATTCTTGTTGGGCACAGCAAGGTTGGTCCTGTAGGAAAGGAAGAATATTTCTGGGGTGAGGAGACTTTGGGGTGTGGGTCAGGTGCCTTTTTACATTTGGAATGGTGTATATAATAGTGAAAGTATGTTAACTTTGCAGCAGCGCGGATGGTTAATATAACCTGATAGGAACCCTTCCATTTTGTTGGAGAGGGGAAGTGGGTTCTGTCACCCAGACCCAGTCTTGACTGTAAGGGTAAGAAAGTGAGTTGGGAAGAGTCCTCAGGTTTGGGAGGTGAATGTCAGCATACTGTACTGTCAGACTAAGTGTTGAGTGAGGTGCAGTGCTGGCCAAGTGTCCTGTAAGGGAGGGGATGGGGCAAAGTTCTGTAGGACGAAGGGCGTCCATACATAAGTTCAAAAGGACTTACATTTAGAGATTTTCTGGGGAAAACCCTGAGGCACATGAGGGCCAAGGGAAGAAGTGATATTCAGTTTTCATTTTTATCTCTAGAGAAAGTTTGGTTAACTGTTGTTTTAAGAGGGCATTCACCTGTTCAACTTTACCCTAGGATTGGGGGTGATAGAGAATGTGAAAAGCCCATATGATGTTTAAAGCCTTAGAAACCTGTTGAGTTACTTGGGAGATAAATGCTGGTCAATTGTCGAATATATAGATGAGGGGTGGCAGAATCAAGGGATGATGTGTGTGAGGAAGGTAGAGACAACAGTGTGTGCCTTTTCAGTGGTAGTAAGAAAGGCTTCTATCCATCTGAAAAGGTATCTACTAACATGAGGAGATATCAGACTTTCTTTATGGCGGGGCATATGAGTGAAGTCAATTTGCCAATACTGTCCTGGCAACTGGTCTCTTGGGCCTGATGGGAGGGAAAAGGAGGTAGTTTAAGAGCTCCTTCAGGGGAAGTCTGACTGCAGGCAGAGCAACCTTTAGTGAGCTGTCCAAGCTGACGGCCATGGTAAGGGAATGTATACAGGTTTTTAGAAATTGGAGCAGGGGGCGATAACCCGCCTGGAATTGGTTATGGATGTGGGCGAGAACAGAAAGTTATTGCATCTTGGGTAGGATGAGTTTGTAGTCTAAGTAAAATTAACCTTCCTTATGAACAGCCCTGGAGCCAGCAAGTGCACCTTTTTCTTCTTGGGTGTATGCTGGGAAAATGGGCAATAACAATGGTGGTCTAAGGGCTGCCTGCCAGGCTGCCAAATCTGCTAAGAAGTTTCCCTTGGTTATGACATCTGTAGCCTTTTGATGTCTCTCGCAATGGATAATGGCGGCCTCTAGTGGTAGTTTGGCTGGCTCCAGCAGATTGTGTATGAGTTTGCCATTTATTATGGGGGTTCTTTTTGAAGTTAGAAAACTCCTTTCCTGCTAGAGTACAGTGTGAAAATGTAGGATGTGGTATGCATATTTGGAATTGGCATAAATGTTAACCCTCTTTTCCTTTGCTACAGTGAGGGCCCTGGTTAGAGCAGCTAGTTCCACTTGTTGTGAGGTGATATGAGGTGAGAGAGCACTGGATTCTAGGAGTTTGTATTTTTCGGGCAATGATGGCATAGCCAGCTGCCAGACATGGTTCCTAAAACAGCTTCCATCAATGAACCATGTGGGTTCCCCCTGCAAAGGGGCTTCTGAAAATGTGTTGGAAAGGGGAGAAGAGGGAGTCTAAAGATGTCTAGGCAAGAGTGAGGGGATTCAGAATTGCAGTACTTATAGGGAGGAGGGTGGCTGGGTTTAGAATTTTACATTTCTGGAAGGTGTTAAAGGGTTGCTGTAAGCAGAATGGTGGGAGGAAAAGAAGAGATCGATGGCTCATGAGGTCCTATAAGTTATGGGAAAATGCAATAGTAATGTGCTTGTTGAGAGTGCGTTTTTGTGTCTCTGGGGCCAGCAATGTAACTGCACCTAGAACTGTCAAGCATGGAGGCCAGCCTTGGACGACCGAGTCGAGTTGTTTTGAGAAGTATGCAATAGCTTATGGAGTGTTGCCATGGGTTTGGAGGAGAAGTCCAAGGGCAAGGCCTTGATTAGAATGAACATGCAGGGTAAAGGGTTTACTGGAGTTGGGTAGTCCTAGTGCTGGGCCATTAAAAGGGCATCTTGAAGTTTTTGGAAATTGGAGCTATGAGCAAGATGGGTCCAAACGTTCTAGGGTGGACCCATGTGATGCCATGCAGAGTGGTTTGGCCAATAGGCCATAATGATCCACAACTGGAAGTACCCCAAAAGGCCCAAAAAAGAAAGGTCCTTCTTGGTGTAGGGAAGGGGCACATACCATATTAGTTCCTTCCATTGGGCTAGCATGGCTCAAGAATTAGGGGTTAAGGTGAGTTGAATGTAAGTGACTTGGGTTTGGGCTACTTGAGTCTTTGTAGGTGAAACCTGATGTCCATGACCATGGAGGAAATTTAAAAGTTGGGTGGTGTGTTGGATGGATAGATCAAAGGAGGCACTACAGAGAAGGAGGTCATTGATGTATTGAAGAGAGAGTGCTGGAACAAGGGAAAGCTTGGTTAGATCCTTGGTGAGAGCCTGTCAAAATAGGTGGGGGTTATGCTGCAACCCCCTGTGGGGAATGCAATCTGTTAGTTGGGTGGATGTGTGAGTAGCTGGGTCTAACCAGGTGAAAGCAAAAAGAATTTGGAAAGCCAGATTCAAGAGAATAGTTAAAAAAAAAAAAAGTCATTTAGATCCAATACAGAGAAGTGTGTGGTAGATAGGGGAATATGGGACAGTAGAATACAGAGGTTGGGGACCACTGGATAGGTTTTGTACCTCTGCTTGGTTAATGACATGGAGATCTTGGACCAAGTGGTAAAATCTGTCTGTTTTTTTGACAGCCAGGATAAGGGTGTTTAGGGGAGAGTTAACAGACTTGAGAATCTGAGCTTGTAAAAGTTTACATGTAATAGGTTTGAGGCCCCTAGGCCAGTTGGGCTAGGGGGATATTGAAGCTGATAAAGGAAAATGGAGGGGTCTTGGAAAGTTATTTTGACTGAGATATGATGCGTGGCTATTGTGGTTTTAGAGACGTTCCACACTTTCGGATTGACAGAAGGTAACAGGGAAGATAGCAAAGATGAGGAAGAAGACAGGGGAAACATCTGGGCAGCAGAGTAAAATAAAAGGGGTAGAATTGGGGGAGGCTAGTTGTATGGAGGCCTGGAATTTACTCAGTATGATCCACCCCAAGATAGTGGTAGGGCACTAAGGCATAACTAGGAAGGAGTGGATGAAGGGGGGTATTAAATAGGTTGCATAACAGGGGACCAGTCTGTGCCTGGAGGGGATTCCATTGACTCTCACAATAGATAGAAGAACTGAGGAGAGGTGAAGAATATTCTGGTAAACTGAGTAACTAGTTCCCAGATCTAAAAGGAAGGACACAGGCTTACCAGAGACTGACAGCGTCACCCTGGGTTCCAAGATGGTGATGGCGGTGGGGGTGGCAGGCCCTGGGCCCCGTCAGTCTTCAGCAGCCAGGTCTAGAATACTTGCCAGACTGGAACCTGGGCTGGAGGACCTGTTTGAGTTAGAGGTGGTCAAATGGGGTGAAGAGTCTTGTTGAGTGCAGTCCAACTTCCAGTGTCCCTTGATACCACAGACGGGGCAAGGTTTTGAGGATGGCCTGAGATTGGTGCAGGTTCTTGCCCAGTGACCCTGTTGGCTACACTTAAAATAGGCTCTTGATGAGGACTTCCATGAGGTTGAGTTGAAGATTTTTGTATACGTTGGGAAATCTTGTTGTATAGCAGCTGCCAGCATCTGGTATTTAGCCTGATCTCTTTTAAGCTTTTAGGTTTTTAGTTCTTCCTCTCTATTGTTAAAGATCTTGATGGCTACTTTAAGTCTCTTTGGGAGGTTTGAGGGCCATCCTCCAGTCTTTGGAGTTTCTTTTCGATATCGGGGGGGGGGAAATAAAGTGTAAGTGGAGGTAGATTCTGTCCTCGTCAGTGTCAGGACTTAAGGTGGTATATTTAACCATGACCTCTGAAAGGCGGGAGAAAAAAAGAATAGGGTTTTTGTCGGGGGCCCTGAGTGATTTCTTTATCATTTCATACTTGATAGCCTTAAGGGTGGCTTTTTTCACGCCAGCTAGGAGGCATGTTATCATATGGCCTAGTTTCTGTTTGTCTGCAGAAGTTGCCTGATAATCCCAATTGGGGTCAGTTCTGGGAACAGTTAGGGTTCTGATTGGGTTATGGGCAGCTTCTTCTCAATGGAGGGTGTCTGCATGGGTCTTATCTGGATAAGGCCTGTTCTCCAGGGTGAGGGAGGAGGAGAGGATGACATAAATGTCATGCCAGGTAAGATCATAAGATTGAGTGATACACAGAAATTCCTTGTGGAAGGATGTGGGTCTGTGGAAAAGGAGCCAAGTCTCTTTAAAGCTGAGAGAGGTCAGCTATAGAGAAGGGAACATGAACTCGGACTATTGAAGACAGTCTTCACAACTTCCCCCAAGGGGGAGGACTTTAGAGGGCCTCTGGGCCTGTGCCTGGTTTTCAGCAGCAGAAGGGGGCTGGGCATGAGATCAGGTATGGTGGGGGAGAGGGAAGAGGAGATGGGGGACAGGGATAAGGGGGTGGGGGAGCCAAAGGGGCAGGAGGAGGAGACGGTGGTGGGAGTGGGGCTGACGGGTGGTGGGGATTCGCGGCTGGATCAAAATCGGAGGAGGAGGAGGGCTTGTCTGGAAGGGGGAGGAATTTTGTCAGGTTTCTCATTTAAGAGGAGGATCCGGTAAGGTGAACAGGACTGACAGAGGGAATTGGCAAAATCCTGGACATAGGCCATCTCAGACCACTAGGCATTGTGCTGGAGGAAATTTTTGAAATCACGTTGAATTTGGAAGTCAAAAGTCCCATTCGGGCCAGCGGCCATCATTGTCCAGCTTATACTGGGTCCATTGCACATTACAAAGGAAAATAAGGCATTTAGTTTTAATGGAGTCTGCCAAGCCCGGTGCTCGGAGGTTCCAGATGAGACATCTGAGAGGGGTGTCTTGAGCGGATTCCAAAGAGCCCTGCCCTATATGAGTGGCTGGGAGGGTGAAAAAATCTGGAGTAGGGGAGTGAGTATCCCCATTCCAACCATGAGAAGGGATGAAGAAGAGCCAGAGTGTCACCACAGCTCTTCGAAGTCCCCCAGAAACTGGAGCGGCCAGAGCGTGGGCGTTCTGAGGGCATCCCCTGAGAAGGCAGGCCAGGGTCACACAGTGGTGACTGGGGAATCCTCTAACTGGTGCTGGGGTTTTTTGATTAACAGGTAGAAACATGAGAGGAATCAGAGGGTGGAAAGGGAAACTCACCCACAAATTGGAGGCTGGTGTTGGATGCGAAGTCCAGCAATGGGAGTGGTCCTTGCCAGAGCCACTGAGAGGAAAGAAGAGGAAGGAGAAAACGATGGGAGGATGGGGCTGAGAGAAAGGATTCCTCCGTAGAAAGAGGAAAGTGGACAGGGCTGGGAAAGGGAGGTCAACTAGGATTTGGGAATTAGCCAGGGACGAGCTGCCGCTGCCTCTTCCTTTCCAGGTTGCAAGAAAGTACCTCTCTGTTGTGGGATCCAGACCCATCCCAGGTTTTGGCACCAAATGTTCGAAAGGGAGAAAGGAATTGAGCAGAGGCAGCTCAAGGGCAACACAGTGTATTGGGAGAAAGGCCTGCAGATAGGGGTACCAGCTAGCGTCAGAGCCCCAGTCCCGCTTACAGGCTGGGGCAGTTCTAGTCTTGGGCAGGAGAGGTCGGGGATTGTTGCGAAAATGGGGTGGGGGTGGTGTGTTTGGCTGCAGATAAAGGAAGAAATTTACTGCGGTCAGGGGTTAAGCCTGGAGCCTGTCTGACAGGATGAATTTATTGCCGTCAGGGGTTAGGCCTGGGACCTTTCCAACAGGATGTTTCTCACAGCCCAGGCACTGGTGGGATTTTCCACTCTGACCAGAGTTTGTAAAATGGTGGGGGTCTGCAAAATGGTGTGGCTTGGGCTAACACTGCCAACTTGCATCACTTTCACAGACAAAATATTGGGCAGAGCACCCCAGGATAATACACAAAATGAAACTGTTTTGGTAAATACTGAAAACATATAAAACAACTCAAATGTTATTTATATATACTAAAATATGTACTAGGATAATAATAACATACATGGAAAGATAAACACAAGAAAGAGGGAAATGGGATCACATTATAGCACAAAATATTTTAATTTTATTTGTAATGAATTATTTGTTTAAAGCTAAAGCAAGTATAAAAATGTTAGAATTTAATAGTTGGATGGTATGTATTTAGGAATTTATGTTAATCCCTTTACTATTGTGCCTGTTGGAACATATTTCATTATTAATGTTAAATATTATTTTGCAAAGATAAAAGGTATATTAATAAATTTATAGGGATAGAAATACATAAATATGATAAATAATCAATTATAATAAAATGTTAATATTAGAAGGTTGATTATGAATAGTTGGATGTTCAAAACCTAATTCGTTCAACATTTCGGAACATTTAAATATTTTATAATAAAATGTTTGAGTAAAATAATAACAGTGATCAGTTTTTGAAATGAAATGAGCAAATGATACAACAAAATGAATATTTTATTTCTAACAACCCAGTGGTTGTTTGTGTTATCTATGAATCAGTGATAGGATGAAATAAAACCTCTCAAATTGGAACAACAAACATGTGTGGTAAAATTTTGATACTAGCATGCAATTCATTTAAATGAAAAAGAAGGAAAATATTTACCAAAATATTGCCAATACACAGAAATAAAAATGAAAAATAATTAAATTAAAAGTTAGACAAGCACTAAAAGCAGTATTTCAAAAAGTCTATTTTAAATACAATATAGAAGATGAGTATAAGAAATACACACAAACTTTATTTTCCTCAAGATTACTGACTAGAAGTTTTTCCAACATGTCTAATCCACTTAGAAGAACAAAAATAGTGGTTCTTTTCCTGAAAATTATATAACAAGGAACACAGCAGTTAGCAGAAAAGTCAAAAGAAAATTCTGAGATCTGAGAAGAGAAGGAGGGCATGAGCTCTTTGGCTGGGACCAGCTAAATACTGGGTATGGGTATGAATCTCCAATATGGAGAGCATGAGTGAGTGCCTCTCTGAAGTCCACTTTTCCACTGGGGAATGGTGAAATCCAGGCCACAGGAGAGCATCTAAATTCTCTGAATCCCTAGATCTAACTTGGGGGAATGGCGGGGAGACTATAAGAAAGAACAGCTCTGGGAAGTGTTCCATGCGCTTTCCCAGGGGTACCTAAAGGAAAATGACACTCTAGAGTTTAGCTCTTAGCAAACTCTGTGGGTTCAAGGGAGCTTACAGCAGTGGCAATCTTTGTCATTAGAGAGACTTGCACTGAGGCATGGACAACTAGGGCTCAAATGAGGAGGAGCTCCCACAACCAGAACAGAGATATGAGTGTAGCATGGACTCCAGCTGCTGGTACCAGAACTGAGCTTCTCTTCCAGGACCAGAGCAGGAGGAGAACTGCCTGGGAGGCATGGTATTGACCAAGTCAGTGACTTCTAATACTAGGGGTTTTGTTGCAAATTAGAAGCAAATTGCAGTGACTAGCCAAATATCCAAACTGTTTGCCACATTTGGTTCAGGAGAGTGAATGATGTCAGTTCTGAGGTATGAGGGGGAAGGACGTTTCACTTTCACTGGCTAAAAATGTGGCACTGGGACCACCTCTCCCTCTCTGTGCTGAGACCTTGATGCAAAAGCAGTTGTCCCCTTACCCATGCGTTTTTCCAGAGGCCTGAGTACCATCTTGCCACCCCCAACAGGGCTGGTGCTTTAATCCACCATTGTAGATCCTGACTGTAAGCTTCCCATGACTGGTTCTTGCTTAGTTTCAACTCCAACCCAAGGTAGAACATGAGACTGATGCCCCTGAACATCCCATGGTCTAATCACCACCTGGGACATTTGAGCAACTTTCCCAGATAAAGGGGTTGGTCATAAACATTTCTGACACCACTTTAGCTGGCTCTAACCTGCAAGCACCAACTACTGGCATGGAGGTGAACTTGCACAGCCCATTACAATAACAGCTGACATAAGAGCACAACACTCAGGAATGAGAAAATGTTTTTATGACCACTGCTACCTGCATAATCCATGCCACCCCAGCTGTTCAGTTCAGGAAGTCATGAGAGCACTCACCCATTTAGTACACCTGGCATTTGAGAAAGATTACTGGCATTTGAGAAAGATCACATTAAGGGTATTTATCACGAAAGAAATCATGCGATCTTTGCCACTGCACACAGCCAAACAGCCTTACACCACATACACCAGAGTCACATCAAGAATAGGCTCCCTCAGGAAAGTAAATTAAAAAATAATAAAAAAAGACTGATATTCCAGATATGCAGAGATCAATGTAAAGATACAAGAATCATGAAAAATCAAGGCATTATGACACTTCCAAAGGATCACAATAATTCTCTAGCAATAGATTCTAACAAAAAATCCTCAAAATGCCAAATAAGTCAGAATATTGATCTTTAAAAATCTCAATGAAATGCAAAAAAATATGAAATCAATACAAAGAAATAAAAAATCAATTCAGAATATAAATAATCAACTTATCAAGAATATAAATACCTTTAAAAAACCATGTCAAAATTTCAGCAATATACCAGAATAAGCAAAATAAAGAATCTCAGAACTTGAAGACTGGTGTGTTAAAAATAGCCCACTAAGACAAAAACTTTTAAAAAGAATAAAAAGGAATGAGAAAGGCCTTCAAGACTCATGAGACTAAGAGCTACTCAATTTTCAAATTATTTGTATTCCCAAGAAGGAATAAAAATTTTAAAATTATAGAAAACCTATTTAAAGATATAATTGATGAAAACTTTCAGATTATACAAAGAAATGTGCACATACAGGAGGCCCAACAATCTCTTGGAAAATACATTATAAAAAGGAATTCACTACAACATACTCTCATCAGACTGTCTAAAAAATGTGAAAAAAAGAATTGTAACATTATCAAGAGAAAAGTGACTGAGGACCCATAAGGAAACCCTATCAGACTAAGTGAAGACATATTAGCAGAAAACTTAAAAGTCAGAACAAAATGAGACAGTATTATCAAATGTTAAAAAAAGCTGCAATCAAGAATTTTATATACAGCTAGATTAAGCTTCAAAGATGAAGGAGAAATAATTTCCAGAGAAGCAAATGCTGAGGAAATTCATCACCACTGCACTGACTTATGAGAAATGCCCAAAGGAATCCTAAACATGGAAATGAAAGGTCAATATCCACCATCATGGAAACAACCAGAAAAACAAACTTCACAGGTATTGTAAAACAATCACACAAAGGATAAAGAGAAGTAAATCAAATGTTGATTCACTAGAATATCACCAAACTCCAAAGACTAACAGAGAAAAATAATTTACATAACAGCTAGATAATACTTTTACACATTTTTATTTTTTAACAAAATGACAGTTACTAAATGTAACATATCATTATTAACCCTGAATGTAAATGGATTAACTGGTCCACTTAAAAGACATAGTTTAACAAAATGGATTTAGAAAACCATGAGCCAACCATATGAAGCTTATAAGAAACTCACTGTACCTCTAAAGATACCTTTAGACCTAAAGCAAAGGATGAAAAAAATGTATTATGTGCAAATAGAAACAGAAAGCAGGAGTCACTATATCTATATCAGATAAAGCAGTCTCTAAATCAAAAACAGTAAAAAAAAAAAGACAAATAAGATCATCATATTATAAAAAATATAATGACTAAGTAATCAATTCAGTAAGAGGATATAACAATTCTAAATTTATATGCACCCAACACCAAAGCTCCCACATTCATAAACATATATTACTAGATCTAAAGAAAAAGATATACAGCAATTCATTAATAGTGGGGACTTCAATGCCTCACTTACAGCACTAGAGAGATCATTGTATCATTTGTATCATTGGATACAAAAAATATCAACAAGGAAACTTTGGATTTATGTTTTATTTTAGATCAAATGGACCTAGCATGCATTTATAAAGCATTCTACCTCAACTGCAGAATACACATTCATTCTTCTCATTGCACATGGAAGATTCTCCAAGACAAACCATATGTTAGGCTATAAAACAAGTCTTAACACATTTAAAAAAATTGTAATAATATCAATTGTATCTTCTCAGATCACATGGAAAAAACAGAAATATATACCAAGAGGAAACACTGAAAATGTACAAATGCATGGGAATTAAACAACACACTCCTGAATATTTAGGTCAATAAAGTTAAGACAGAAATTTAAGAAAATCTTTGAAATGAATAAAAAATGGAAATACAATATACCGGAACTTCCGAGGTATAGCAAAGCCAGTGCTAAGAAGAAAGTTTTTACCAGGAAATGCCTACATCAACAAAGTAGAGCAATAAAAAAATAACAACCTAATGTTACACCTCAAGAAACCATCAAACCAAGAACAAACCAAATCGAAAGTTAGCAGAAGAAAATCAATCAATCAATCAATCAATCAATCACTCAAGGCAGAAGTAAGCAAACTACATAAAAAAAGAAACCAATACAAAGGAGTCAATAAAACAAAAAAACTGGTTCTTCAAAAACAGAAAAGAAACAGATTTGATCAACAGAATTGACAAACCACTAGCTAGGTTAATCACTACAATTCATACCACACACATAAAAATTATCATCAGATAATATTTTAAACAACTAAATGCTCACAAACTTAAAATCCTAAAGAAAACAGATATATTTTGGGACACAACTAACCTCCCAAAAACTGTAAACAAAGAAACAGCAATCCAGAACAGACCAACAATGAAGAAGGAGTTGGAAGAGTAATTAAAAGAAAAAAAACCTCAACAACAAAAAATCCATATCCATACAGATTCACAGCTGAATTCTACTTAACCTACAAAGAAGAATTAATACCAATACTACTGAAATTGTTCCAAAAATTTGAGGAGGAGGGAATTTCCTCTGACACATTCCCATGAAGCCAGTATCATCCTGACATAAAAACCAAACAAGGACAAAGAAGATAAAAACCAGAAAAAAGTACAGACAAATAACACTGATGAACATAGAAGCAAAAATCCTCAACAAAATACTAATAATCCAAATCAAACAGCACATCACTAAGATTCTACACAATGATCAAGTGGGTTATATACCATAGATGAAAGGATGGTTCAATATACACACATCAATGTATGTGATAAATTATGGAAAAATAATTGAGAACAAAAATCATATGATCATCTCAATATACAAAACTTTTTATAAAATTCAGCATCCCTTCATGATAAAACCCTCAATAAACTAGGTATAAAAAGAACATAACTCAAAATAACAAAGACCATATACAAGAAACCCCAAATCAACATCATAGTCAATAAAGTTGAAAGCTTTTCTTCTAAGAACTGAAATAAGACAAGAATGCAACTTTCAACATTCATATTAAACATAGTAGTAAAATCCTAGCCAGAGCATTCAGGAAAGTGAAAAAAATAAAAGCCATCTAGGGTGGACAAGAGGAAGTAATATTATTGCTATTTGCAGATCTTATGCTCATATATATAGACAATCCTAAGGATTCAACCAAAAATTTCCTAGATTTGATAAATGAGTTCAATACAGATTTAGGATATAAAATAAAGGTATAAAAATCAGTAGCCTATTTATAAAACAATAATCTTAGCTGAGAACAAAATCAAGAAGGAAATTCCATTTAAAATATCTACAATAAATATTTAAGAATATATTTAACCAAGAGGGTGAAAGAAAAACTGCAAAACACTAACAAAATAAATTATAGTAATACAAATGAAAAAACACCTCATGCCCATGAATTGCAGAAATTAATACAGTTAAAATGACCATAATGACCAAAACAATCTAGAGATTCAACCCAAGTCTATCAAAATACAAATATTATTTTTTCACATAATTAGCAAAACAATAATGTAATTCACACAAAACAATAAAAGTGTGTAAATGGCCAAAGCAATTCTAAGTGAAAATAACAAAGGAGGAGGCATCACATTACCTGACTTCAAATTATACTACAAGGATACACCCAAACAGCATGAAACTGATATGAAAATAGACACATGTGTCAATGGATCAGAATAGAAGACTCAGTGGCTCATGCCTGTAATCCTAGCACTTTGGGAGGCTGAGGCAGGAGGATTGCTTGAGTTCAGGAGTTTGAGACCAGCTTGGGCAACATGGTAAAGCTCAATTTCTACAAAAAAGATACAAAAATTAGCCAGGCATGGTGGTGCACACCTGTAGTCCCAGTTACTTGGGTGGCTGTGGTGGAAGGATTAAGTGAACACATGAGGTCAAGGTTGCAGTGAGCCAAAATTGCTCCACTGTACTCCAGCATGGGCAACAGAGTGAAACTCTGTCTCAAAAAAAAAAAAAAAAAAAAAGAAAGAAAGAAAAAGACAAGTAAGAGACAGAGACATGAATGAAACTACTACATACTAGAAGGGAATCCAGGAAAAACTCTTCTATTAGTTTAGGCAAATAATTCATGATTAAGACATCAATAGGATGAGCAATAAAGACAAACAGACAAATGGCACTTAAACTGAAAAGCTTCTGCACAGCTTTCCTTGCCCTCTCAGTGGGCAGGAGTGCAGTGTGACCCCCTCCAGTCACTGAACACCATTGTAAATAGAGCCTTGGCAGACACAGAGCCAGCCAATCCCACCCCTGCAGGTTTCCCACTCTTGCACTAATACTGAACAGAAAACAGTGGATACTTCCCTGCCCTGAGCAGCCACTCCTGATTGTGAAGCACTGAGAAGGCACCCAGACTTGTATCTGCCAGAAGGCCACCCTTGAGCCAGCACTATCTCCAGCATGGCCACTCACCCCATGAGCCAACACCTGAGCCAACACCATTGCCAGCATGACCACAGTCACCAGCAGGAGCTGTCTGTGCCTTCCTCCCCACCCTGCATTACCTTCACCACTGTGGTAAACATTTGCAGGGAGGCAGGCACCCTGGCACCAACTTAGCACACTGCTGCAGCTGCTGCTACTGCTGCTGCTGGCATGTGTGAATGCGGAAGGATCTGGCTGTCAATGTACTATAAAACGCTTTGGCTGACAATACCCACTGGAGTGTAGTGAACAGTAGTCCAAGAGCACCTTGGCCCTCCCAGTGCAGTAAATTGCTAAATTCAAGGAGGCAGAGAACAAAGTTGAGACCCAATACAAGTTCCCCCACAGTTAGAGAATGCAGTCCAAAAGTTGGGAGGTAAGTGTTGGCCACCTAAAATCTTCCAGAAAGGAAGCCAATTGACTGTGAGGACTAAGATCTGATTTTTTTTTATTTTGCCCAAATTTCTATCTAAGGGATCTGAAGAGTCATGCCCTACGAACTATAAATTATCATCAGATGGGTTTTATTTAACCCTATATATTATGACTTACTTTCTAATCTGACTCTGGCATAACATTATGTGACAAAGATGAAAAACAAAATATTTTACCCCAAAATATGTTTCTTTGTCATATTTTGAAATGGTCCTTCAAAGCCATCCTTTGTGGGGGGAAAATTTGCATATGTAAAGACTCTCTAATAAGATAGCTAGATCTTTTTCTTCCAGGCCCTCCCAATCCTGAAGATATTAACTGAGATTCCAGCACCCTTTAAATATCTGAATAGGAAACATTTGTCATCTGTTGTCTCTAAGGGCAGCCACTATGAGACTTCAGAAACCTTGGTCCCCCACAATCTTATATCTTAACCTGAACATTTCATTTCTATTAATCCCAGGTCTTTTGACAAACTCAACCAATAGTAAATAAGAAAATGTTTAAATTTACCTATGGCCTGGAAGCCCTGCTTCAAATGGTCTTGCCTTTCTCAACTAAACCAATTTATTTCTCAAATGCATTTGATTGATGTTTCATGCCTTCCTAAAATGTATAAAACCAAGCTGCACCCCCAATATATGTTCTCAGGACCTCTTGAGGGCTGTATCACAGCCATGGTCACTCATATTGGGCTCAGAACAAATCTCTTCAAATATTTCACAGAGTTTGACTCTTCATCAACAGCTGCATCCAACTTATACCACAATCAAACCCTCAAAGTAATTAGATAAGATTAAAGAAAAGTAAGCAACCACAAAGATTGTTGGAAGATAAGCACAGAAAGATGAGAAAGAATTAACCCAAGAATCCTGACAACTCAAAAAGCCTGGGTATCTTCTTTCCTCCAAATGACCACATCACCTCTCCTGCAGGAGTTGTGAACCAGGTTGAGATGTTAAAAATATATATATATATAATTCAGAATATGAATAAGAATGAAGATCATTGAGCTCCAGGAGTACACTGAAACCCAATCAAAGGAAGCTAAAAATCATGATAAAACAATTCAGAAGTAGACAGACAAAATAGCCAGTATATGAAAGAACATTACTGTCCTGATAGAGCTGAAGAACACACTATGACAACTTCAAAATGCAATCATAAGTATCAATGGCAGAATAGACCAAGCAGAAGTAAAGAATCTCACAGCTTGAAGCCTATCTTTTTGCAATTAAACAGGAAAACAAGAACAGACAAAAAAGAATGCAAAGTAATAAACAAAATATTTGGGAAATATGAGATTATGTAAAGAGACCAAATCTACGATTCAGTGGTATACCTGAAAGAGCTGGGGGATCATTTGGAAAACATATTTCAGGATATCATCCATGAGAACTTCCCCCAACTTAGATAGAAAGGCCAACATTTAAATTCAGGAAATGCAGAGAACCACAGTTAGATACTTTACTAGATCATCCCCCAAGACACATAATCACTGAATTCTCCAAGGCCAAAATTAAAAAAAAAATGTTAATGGCAGCTAGAGAGAAAGGTCAGGTCACCTACAAAAAAAAAAAAAAAAAAAAAAGTGCATTAGACTAACAGCATACCTCTCAGCAGAAACCCTAAAATCTAGAAGAGATTGAGGACCAATATACAACATTCTTAAATGAAAAAAAATTCCAAACCCAGAATTTCATATTCATCCAAACTATGCTTCATAAGTGAAGGAGAAATAAAATCCTTTTCAGAGAAACAAATGCAGAGGGAGTATGTTATCAGCAGACCTGCCTTATAAGAGCTCCTGAAGGAAGCAGTAAATATGGAAAAGAAAGACAATTACCAGCCACTAAAAAAACACACTGATGTACACAGACCAGTCACACTATAAAGCAAACACATAAAGGAGTCTGCAAAATAACCAGCTAATATCATGACAGGATCAAATCCACATGTCAATACTAACCTTGAATGTAAATATGCTAAATGCCACAATTAAAAGTCACAGAGTGGCAATGTAAATAAAGAAACAAGACCTGAGACTTCTGCCTAGATGGCTGAATAGGAACAGCTCTGGAGCTCAGTTCCCAAAGAGAACGACGCAGAAGATGAGTGATCTCTGCATTTCCAACTGAGGTACAAGGTTCATCTGAATAGGATTAGTTGGACAGTGGATGTAGCACAAGGAGGGCAAACCAAAGCAGGATGGGGCACTGCCTCACCCGGGAACTGCAATGGGCTGGATGGCTCTCCCTCCTACACAATGGAAGCCATCGGAAACTTTCCAGCCACTCTGCAGCTCTGGTTCTGATGATGTGCTTCTCCCATGGTCTTTGCAGCCCACAGACCAGGAGATAACCACTTGCTGACAGGCACCACAGGTTTCCAGGGCAAATCTGGGTGGCCAATTCAGCCAGCGCCACAGGCCTCAAGTTTCTAGCACAAATCTAAGCAGCCATTTTGACTGGCGCCTGGAGTGCCTGTGAGACAGAGCTGCCCATACTCCAGAGAGAAGGGGGATGAAGGCGAGGAGCCAGGTGATCTGGCTCAGCAGGTCCCACCCCTATGGAGACCAGCAAACTAAATCCCACTGGCTTGGGATTTTCACAGCCAGCAGAGCGGTTTGAGCTCCACCTGGGATGGGTGAGCACAGTGCAGGGAGGGGGCGTCTGCCATTGCTGAGGCAGCTGTTACCTTACCTGTGTAAACAAAAGCACAAAGACGTTTACGCAGCAGCTAGGCAGAGCCTGTGGCAACTCAACAACACCTCTGCAGGCAGACTGTGACTAGACTCCCTTCTTGCTGGGCAGGGCACCTCTGAAAAAAGGCAGCAGCCTGTCAGGGACTTAAAGCCAAATTTTCCCAGGACAGAGCACCTGGGAAAAAGGTGGCTGTGACTTCCACTGCAGCAGACTTAAACATCCCTGCCCAGCAGCTCTGAAGGGAGCAATGGAGCTCCAAGCACAGCACTTGAGCTCTGACAAGGGACAGACTGCCTCATCAAGCAGCTCCCTGATCCCTCTATATCCAAAGAGTCACCTCATACAGGAGAGCTCTGGCTGACATCTGGTGGGTAAATTTCTAGGATAAATATACCAGAGGAAGAAACAGGCAGCAATCCTTGCTGTTTTGCAGCCCCCACAGGTGATTCCCAGGCAAGCAGTGTTGAGAATAAACTTCAGGCAGTCCTGCAGCAGAGGGGCTTGACTGTTAAAAGGAAAACTAAAAAACAGAAAGAAATAGCCTCAACATCAACAAAAGGACATCCACTCAGAGACCCCATCCAAAATCACTAACTTCAAATACCAAAAGTAGACAAATCCACGAAGATGGGAAGAAACCAGCGCAAAAAGGATGAAAACACCAAAAACAAGAATGCCTCTCCTCTTCCAAGGGATCACAACTCCTCATCAGCAAGGGAACAAAACTGGATGGAGAATGAGTTTGACAAATTGAAAGAAGCAGGCTTCAGAAGATGGGTAATAACAAACTTCTGAGCAAAAGAACATGTTCTAACCCAATGCAAAGAAACTAAGAATCTTGATAAAAGGTTAGATGAAATGCTAACTATCATCAGATTAGAGAAGAGCATAAATGACTTGATGGAGCTGAAAAACACAGCATGAGAACTTCACAAAGCATACACAAGTTTTAATAGCTGAATCAATCAAACAGAAGAAAGGATATCAGAGATTGAAGATCAACTCAATGAAATAAAATGAGAAGGCAAGATTAGAGAAAAGTGAAACAAAGCCTCCACGAAATATGAGATAATGTGAAAAGACCTAATCTACCTTTGATAGGTGTACCTGAATGTGACGGGGAGAATGAATCCAAGCTGGAAAACACTCTTCAGGATATTATCCAGAAGAACTTACCCAACCTAGCAAGGCAGGCCAACATTCAAATCCAGGAAATACAGAGAACACCACAGAGATATTCCTCAAAAGAGCAACCCTGAGGCGTATAATCACCAGATTCACCAGGGTTGAAATGAAGGAAAAATGCTAAGGGCAGCCAGAGAGAAAGGTCGGGTTACCCACAAAGGGAAGCCCATCAGACTCACAGTGGATGTCTCAGAAGAAACCCTACCAGCCAGAAGAGACTGGGGGCCAATATTCAATATGCTTAAAGAAAAGAACTTTCAACCCAGAATTTCATATCCAGCCAAACTAAGCTTTGTAAGTGAAGGAGAAATAAAATCCTTTATGGACAAGCAATTGCTGAGAAATTTGGTAACCACTAGGCCTGCCTTACAAGAACTCCTGAAGGAAGCACTAAACATGGAAAGAAACAACCAGTACCAGCGACTACAGAAACATACCAAAGAGTAAAGACCATAGACACAATAAAGAAACTGCATAAACTAATGGGCAAAACAACCAGCTAGTATTGAAATGGCAGGATCAAATTCACACATAACAATATTAACCTTAAAGGTAAATGGGCTAAATGCCCCAATCAAAAGATACCGACCGGCAAATTGGATGAAAAGTCAGGCCCCATTGGTGTGCTGCATTCAGGAGACCCATGTCACATGCAAAGACACACATAGACTCAAAATAAAGGTGTGGAGGAAGATCTACCAAACAAATGGAAAGCAAAAAAGGAAGGGATTGCAATCATAGTCTTTGATAAAACAGACTTTAAACCAACAAAGATCAAAAGAGACAAAGAAGGGCATTACATAATGGTAAAGGGGTCAATTCAACAAGAAGAACTAATTATCCTAAATATATATGCACCCAATACAGGAGCACCCAGGTACATAAAGCAAGTTCTTAACAACCTACAAACAGACTTAGAATCCCACACAGTAATAGTGGGAGACTTTAACACTCCACTGTCAATATTAGAAAGATCAATGAGACAGAAAATTAGCAAGGATATCCAGGACTTGAACTCAGACCTGGACCAAGTAGACCTAATAGACAGCTACAGATCTCTCCATTTCAAATCCACAGAATATACATTCTTCTCAGTACCACATTGCACTTACTCTAAAATTGACCACATAATTGGAAGTAAATCACTTCTCAGTAAATCAAAAAGAACAGAAATCATAACAACCAATCTCTCAGATAACAATGCAATCAAATTAGAACTCAGGATTAAAAAATTCATGCAAAACCACACAAGTACATGGAAACTGAACAACCTGCTCCTGAATGACTACTGGATAATGACATGAAGGCAGCAATAAAAATGTTCTTTGAAACCAATGAGAATGAAGACACAATGTACCAGAATCTCTGGGACACATTTAAAGCAGTGTCTAGAGGAAATTTATAGCACTAAATGCCCCCCATGAGAAACAACGAAAGATCCAAAATCAACACTGTATTGTCAAAATTAAAAGAACTGGAGGGGTACTGTTAAAGAAATTCAAAAGCTAGCAGATGACAAGAAATAACTAAGATCAGAGCAGAACTGAAGGAAATAGAGGCACAAAAAAACTCTTCAAAAAATCACTAAATCAAGGAGCTGGTTTTTTGAAAAGATCAACAAAATAGATAGACTGCTATCCAGACTAATAAAAAAGAAAAGAGAGAAGAATCGAATAGATGCAATAGAAAATGATGGAGAATATCACCACCAATTCCACAAAAATACAAACTAACAACAGAGTTTACTACAAACACCCCTATGCACATAAAACCATAAATCTAGAAGAAACAGATAAATAACTGGACACTTACACCCTCTCAAGACTAAACCATGAAGAAGTTGAATCCCTGAATATAACAATAACAAGGTCAGAAGTTGAGGCAGCAATTAGTAGCCTACCAAAGAAAAGAAGTCCAGGTTCAGACGAGTTCACAGCCGAATTCTACCAGACATATAAAGAGGAGTTGGGACCATTCCTTCTGAAACTACTCCAAACAATACAAAAAGAGGGAACCCTTTCTAACTCATTTTATGAGACCAACACCATCCTGATACCAAAATCTGGCAGAGATACAACTAAAAAAGAAAATTTCAGGCTAATATCCATGATGAACATTGATGCAAAAATCTTCAATAAAATACTGGCAAACCAAATGCAACAGCACATCCAAAAGCTTATCCATCATGATCAAGTAGGTTTTATCCTGGGGGATGCAAGGCTGGTTCAACATATGCAAATGTATAAATGTACTCCATCACATAAAAGAACCAAAGACAAAAACCACATGATTATCTCAATAGATGCAGAGAAGGCCTTTGACAAAATTCTACAGCCCTTTATGCTAAAAACTCTTAATGAACTAGGTATCAATGGAACATATCTCAAAATAATAAAAGCTATCTATGAGAAACCCACAACCAATATCGTACTGAATGGGTAAAAACTGGAAGCATTCCCTTTGAAAACTGGCACTAGACAAGGGTGCTCTCTCTAACCATACATATTCAACATAATATTGGAAGTTCTAGCCAGAGCAATCAGGCAAGAAAAAGAAATAAAGGGTATTCAATTAGGAAAAGAGGAAGTCAAATTTTCTCTATTTGCAGATAACATGATCGTATATTTAGAAGACACCATTGTCTCAGCCCAAAATCTCCTTAAGATGATAAGCAACTTCAGCAAGTCTCCAGATAAAAAATCAACGTGCAAAAATCACAAGCACTCCTATACACCAATAACAGACCAACGGAAAGCCAAAGCATGAAAGAACTGCCATTCACAATTGCTACAATGAGAATAAAATACCTAAGAATACTACTAACAAAGGATGTGAAGGACCTCTTCAAGAAGAACTACAAACCACTGCTCAAGGAAATAAGAGAGGACACAAACAGATGGAAACACACTCCATGCTCATGGTTAGGAACAATAAATATCATGAAAATGGCCACAGCGCAAAGTAATTTATAGATTCGATGCTATCCCCATCATGCTACCATTGACCTTCATCGAACTCTAAAAAAGCACCTTAAACTTCATATGGTACCAAGATAGAGCTCATATACTGAAGACAATCCTAAGCAAAAGGAACAAAGCTGGAGGCATCACACTACCTGACTTCAAACTATACTATAAGGCTACACTAATCAAAACAGAATGGTTCTTGTACCAAACCAAGATATAGACCAATGGAAGAGAACATAGGCCTCAGAAGTAATGCCACACACCTACAACCATCTGATCTTTGACAATCCTGACAAAAACAAGCAATGAGAAAGAGGATTCCCTGTTTCATAAATGGTGTTGGGAAAACTGGCTAATCATGTGCAGAAAGTTGAAACTGGACCCATTCCTTACATCTTACACAAAAATTAACTCCAGATGGATTAAATATTTAAACATGTGATCTAGAACCAAAAAGATCCTAGAAGAAAACCTAGGCAATACCATTCAGGACATAGGCATAGGCAAGGATTTCATGACAAAAACACCAAAAGCAATGGCAACAAAAGCCAAAATAGATAAATGGGATCTAATTAAACTTAGGAGCTTCTGCAGAGCAAAAGAAACAATCATTAGAGTGAATTGGCAACCAATAGAATGGGAAAAATTTTTTGCAAACTACCCATCTGACCAAGGGGTAATATCCAGAATTTACAGAGAACTACAACAAATAAAAAAAAAAAAAAATCAAAAAGTGAGCAAAGGATATGAACAGACTGTTTTCAAAAGAAGACACTTATGTGGCCAACAAACATATGAAAAAATGCTCATCATCACTGGTCATTAGAGAAATGCAAATCAAAACCACATTGAGATACCATCTCACACCAGTTAGAATTGCGATCACTAAGAAATCAGGAGACAACAAATGCTGGAGAGGATGTGGAGAAATAGGAATGCTGTTACACAGTTGGTGGGAGTGTAAATTAGAACAACCATTGTGGAAGACCGTGTGGTGATTCCTCGAGGATCTAGAAATAGAAATACCGTTTAGAGCCAGCAATTCCATTACTGGGTGTATTCCCAAAGGATTATAAGTAGTCCTATTATAAAGACAAATGCATACGTATGTTCACTGCGGCACTATTACAATAGCAAACACTTGGAACCAACCCAAATGCCCATTGATGATAGACTTGACAGGGAAAATGTGGTAATAATAAATTAATCATTTACAGTGAACCTTAGGGTAGATAAAATCTAACACTGAAAATAAAATATAAAGTAAACATCAAACAGGTTGTTTATACCATATTTGGATTCCCTCAACACAATATTGTGGTTTTGCTTGTTTTTGAGATTGCTTTTAGCTTCTTCAGTGAATAAAAGTATTTTTGTACATTATGAAAAATAAATAAAATTTGTTTCTCAAAATCCCCCTCCAAAAAAAAAAAAAGACCTAAGACTATGCTGTCTCTAGAGACCCAGGAAGTAAGATATAGGAAGAAAAATACCTCACTTTCTCACTTATATGTAGGAGATGAAATGAGTCATAAACATGGACTTAGAGTGTAGAATAATAACTCAAAGATGTGGATTTGGAAGATGAAATATTAATGGATACAATGTACGTCATTCTGGTGATGGATATACTAAAAGCCCTGACTTCACCACTATACAATAAATACACATAACATTATTACACTTGTAGTCCATAAAATTATACAAATAAAATTAAATAAATACAGTCATACAGCCTAATGGTATGCATGTGCAATGTGAAATATATTAAAGTATATTATTTTTCTATTTTATTAATGACATAATATGTAACATAAACTTATTTAAAGTGTGTACTTCAGCAAGTTTTCAGTATATTCACGATGTTGTGCAACTATTACCACTATCTAATTAGAGAACATCTCCATACTCCCATGTTCATTAACATGTACTCTCCATCACCTTCATCTCTAAGTCCTTGGCAAACCATTATCTACTATCTTAATGAAATTGCCCTATTCTTGACATCCTTTTTCTTCCAGGGAGCATGTTTTTAACATTCATCCATTTTGGAGCACATACCAGCATTTAATTTATTTTATCACAAAATAGTATATTATTGTTTTGATAACCACATTTTGTTTAACTATTGATGGACATTTTGAATGTTTCTACTTTTGACTCTATGAATGATTTGACTATACATTTTTGTGTACAAGATTTTGTTTGAACATATGGTTTCAATTCTTATGGTTGTAGAATTAGGATTAGAATTGATAGGTCACATTGGCATACTACATTGAACTCCTTTATAAACTGTGGAAGTACTTTCCACAGCAGCTGCACTATTTTACATTCGCTCCTTCAATATATAACAATTCTAATTTTGACAAGAATCACCAATATCATTTATTTCCTTATTAAAATATTTATAGCTATCCCAGTATATATAAAGAATATCTTACTGGTTTTCATTTCCCTAATGATTAATGATGTTGAAAATCTTTTTGTGTGCTCATTTGTCATGTATATATCTTTTTAGAGAAGTATCTATTCAAATAATTTAGTTGTTAATTGACCAAATTATTTTTGTTTTTCTCTTTTATGGTTAAGTGTTTTTTATATGTTATGTACACTAGACTCTCATAAGATATATTGATGGTTTGAAAATATTTTCTCCAATTCTGTAGGTTGCCTTTTCATGATAGTGTCTTTCAATGCACAAAATAAATTCTGAAGTTAGTGTTATCTGTTTTGTCATTTCTTACTTGATCTTAAGTGTTATACCTAAATAAAGGTGCCTAATACAATGTCATTAAAATTTTTATTTTTATCTAAAAGTTTATACTTTTTATCTCTTCCTTTAAAGTCTTTGATCTATTTTTAGTTAATTTTTGTACATGTGAAGTATGAGTGTGACTACATTAGTTTGTGTGTGCATATCCATTTGTTCCAGAACAATTTGTTGAAAAGGTTATTCCTTCCCCATTAAATCGTTCTGGCATTCCTCTCTTAAGATCAATTGAATATAAACGCATGGATTAATTTCTGGACTCTGAATTCTATTATATTACCTTATATAGGTCTACCCTTATGACAGTAGCACATTGTCTTGACTGCTGTAGCTTTGTATTAATTTGTGAAAACAGGAAGTGTAGTTCTCCAAATTTCCTCTGCTCTGTCAAGATTGTTTTGGCAATACGGAGCCTCAATTTTTCAATTTATGATCAGCTTGTATGTTTCTGCAAAAAGACTGTTGCAGTTTTGAAAGGGATTTTACAGAAAACTTAGAGGAAAAAACAAACTTTTTTCCCCTCTATGCTCACCTAACACAGCACAGAACACTACTCTTCTACTAGTAATACTTGAGGATTATCTCCTCACATACCAAGCAATTCTCCATTGGACACCAACTGGATATTCTATTATTCAATTCAGTTCTGACAGTATTTAGTTGGGCTAGATAGTGTTAGATCTTGTGAGATATCACAAGATCACATTTCACAAATTCTAGTGTGCTAAATCTTGTGAAATGGAGCCCTCACAGGTTGAGCCTCTATCTCACAGGAATGTCCTCACTTCAGTCTCACAGGAATGTCCTCACTTCAATCTCACAGGAATGTCCTCGCTTCAACAATAATTTAAAGTAGCAAGTTGTCACCTGTACTTCCGAGTGTCCAGCTATAAATCAGAATTCCCATAGATCCTAACTTAAGTTTAATTGGATAGGACAGCTTGTGAAACTTAGGACACATGTACATTTACCAATTTATTATAAGGAGAACCAAGAAGGATCCAAGATGGCCAAAAATTCAGCCAGGAAGAGGATTTCTCACCAAGATACCAGACCATTAAGAAGACTGGCACACTCTAAACAGTTCTTCAGAAAGAAAGGCATTGAGAGTGGACAGATGAAGGATGTAGATCTTGAGCTGAAGGCAAAGGAAGCTGAAAACCCTGAACAGGGCTGGCAAGCACCAGGACTCATTCATGATTCCAAGTGGCCCATGGGGAAGTGGCATGTTAAATTGCCAGGAGTGACCCAATCTCACCATAGCTCTCCAGAATCCAAACTCCCAGAGACTCATGACTCCCGTGGACATTTGAGCTGGCAAGGAGAGCTGCTTGGAGAGGTGGCAGGGACAGGACTCCAGTCTGTGTGAAGCTCAAATAATTTGACACAGGAAGGGCTGCACAGCCAGTGATGCCCATCTCCCCAAGGCTTGGCATGCTCCTCTAGGAGGCTTTAGCATTTGTTTACTGTTGGACCTGGACAGACCAGGGCTGTCTTGCCTGTGGGATGGGGCAAATTTGATCTGAGAAGACCCGTTTGCCAGCCTCTTCCAAGATCCCCTCCTTGTTGTGCCTGATGGCAGAACTGTCTTGGATGGCCAACTTGGGTGCATCCCAGTGGCTGCTTCCATAGCTTCATCCACCAACAGACTCATCTGTCAGAGTTTCCAGCAGATGGGCTCCAGTCAACATGTACCCACCCAAAGCATCCCCCTACCACATTGCAAGCACACTTACCTGCAGCTTTCCTCTACTACTTGTTGGTGCACACTCACCAGCAGACACCAACCCCTACCTTGCATTGCTGGTGTGCACACAGGCCTGAAACTTATGGCCTTTCTGCCACTGGTGCATGCACATGTGTACATCACTGCCACAACCCTGCCACCACCAGAGCGTGTGCATAGACCCCATTGTATTGCTGTTGCCACAAATACAAACATATGTGAAGAGTCTGCCATATCATCACCATGACAAGCATGCATGCATTGACTCTACTCCACTGCTGCTGGTGAATGCACATGCATGGATCCCAATGCATTGCTATCTCCAGGACAAGTATGCACACAGAAAACCTATCATCCCACCACTGTAGGCAAGTGTCTGTGAATGCAGACACCACTGCCACTGCTAAAATGACGGGCTTTTGCTGGCACTCCCCCATGAGAATGTTATTGCCAGCAGATTGAGAGAAACTTAGAGCATCCAATGCAGGTGGCTCTTAACTTTTGAGGTGCTGGAGAACAATGCCATGTTCCCAGACCCAGGCCACCAGAGTTACAGCACACTGCCCAGGAGTGCTGAGCTGAGCCTTGCCCCCTGCAATCATCTAGAGAAACAAAGTTAGTCAACTGAACTCAACTTAAAACACAGACAAACTCACCAGGGCATCAAAGAAAGTAAAATGACTATCCAAAAGACAAAAACTTCACAGATTAAAAAAAGATTAGCCCACCCAGATGAGGAAAAAAAAACACAGCACAATGACTGAGGTATCCCAAAAACTAGCATGTCTTCTTATCTCCAAATGACTGTACTAGCTTTCCAGTAGTTGTTCTTAACCATGCTGAAATTGTTGGAATGGCAGACATAGAATCCAGTAGCTGAACAGCAATGAAGATCACTGAGATTCTGGAAAAGTTGAAACCAAATCCAAAACATCTAGTGAATCCAACAAAGCAATACAAGAGCTGAAAGGTAAAATAGCCATTTTAAGAAAACCAAACTAATAGAGGTGAAAAACTCACTATGGAAATTTTATAGTACAATTGGGATTATTAGAAGTAAAATAGATCAAGCTGAGAAAATAGTATCGAGAGATCAAAGACATGCTTTGAATCAACTCAGTGAGGTAAAAGTAAAGAAGAAAGAATAATGAAGAATAAACCAAACCTACAAGAAATGTGGGATTATGTAAAGAGACCAAACTGACAACTCATTGGCATCCCAAGAGAGAGGAAGAGAGAGATCAAGCAACTTTGAAAACATATTAGAGGATATTGTGTGCAAAAATAACTGAACCTCATTAGAGAGGTCAATATTAAATTCAGAAAATAAGGAGAATCCCTGCAAGACACTATGAAAGATGACAATCCCTAAGATACACAGTCATCACATTCTCCAAGATCAATGTAAAAGAAAAAATATTCAAGGCAGGTAGAGAGATGGGGCAGGTGACCAAAAAGAAATACCATTGTATTAGTTCATTTTCACACTGTTATAAAGAACTGCTCGAGACTGGGTAATTTATGAAGGAAAGAAATTTAATTGGCTCACAGTTCAGCATGGCTGGTGAAGCCTCAGGAAAGTTTAGATCATGGCAGGAGGTGAAGGAGAAGCAAAGTATCTTCTTCACAAGGCAGAAGAAAGGAGAAGTGCTGAGAAAAGGGGTAAGAGCCCCTTGTAAAACCATCAGATCTCATGAGAACTCACTATCATGAGAACAGCATGGGGGGAAACTGCCCTCATGATTCAATACTTTCACCTGGTCTATCCCTTGACACTTGGGTATTATGGGAACTATGGGGGATTACAATTCAAGATGAGATTTGGGTGTGGACACAAAGCCTAACCATACCACCCATCAAGCTAATAGCAGAGTTTTCAACAGAAACAGTACAAGCTAGAAAATATTGGGCCCTATATTCAGAATTTTTAAAGAAAAGAAATTCCAACCAAAAATTTCATATCCAGCCTTCCTAAGTGAAGGAGAAATAATATCCTTTTAAGACAAGCATGCACTAAAAAAATTCAGACAAGCATGTGCTAAGGAAATTCACTACCACCAGATCTGCCTGATAAAGGGTCTTTAAGAAAGTCCTAAACATGGTCATAAAAAAAATCACACCTGCTAATACAAAAACACACTTAAGCATATAGTCCACAAACACTATAAAGCAACTACACAATCAAGTCTGCCTAAGAACCAGCTAAAATCATGATTAGTCTTTAATATAAATGGGTTAAACATCCCACATAAAAGACACAGAGTGGCAAGTCGTCGAAGAAACAAAATCCAACTATATGCTGTCTTTGAGAGAGACATCTCACATACAATGATACCCACAGGCTCAAAGTAAATGGATATAGAGAAATCTACCAAGCAAATGAAAAACAAAACCTAGCAGAGGTTGCTATTCTAATTTCATACAAACAGACTTAAAACCAATAATGATCAAAAAGGACAATACATCCACTGAAACAATAGTTGGTTCTTTGATAGAATAAAGAAGATTCATAGACCACTAGAGTTATTAAAAAAAAAAAAAGATACAAATAAACACAGTCACAGATGACAAAGGGGCCATTACTATCAACCCAACATAAATATAAAAAAACCTAAGAGACTACTATAAACACCTCTATGTACACAAACTAGAAAACCTAGAAGAAATGAATAAATTTCTGGAAACATACAACCTCCCAAGATTGAATCGGAAGAAACTGAAACCCTGAACAGACCAATAACAAGTTCTGAAATTGAACCAATAATACAAAGCCTACCAATGCCAAAATTCCCTGGACCACACAGATTCACAACCAAATTTTATAAGGTGTATAGGCAAGATCTGTACCAATGCTACTGAAACTATTTTAAAAATTGAGGAGTATCTCTTCCCTAACTCATTTTATGAGACCAGAATAATTTTCATACGAAAACTGGGCAGAGCCACAAAAGAAAAGTAAAAGTTCAGAGTAATAATCCTGACAAACACAGATACAGAAATACACAACAAATACCAGCAAACTAAATCCAGCAGCATGTCAAAATGCCAATTCACCATGAACAAGTGGCTATATTTCTGTGATACAAGGTTGGTTCAACACATACAATCAATAAATGTAATTTATCATATAAATTAAATTAAAACAAGAGCCACATGATCAACTGAGTAGACACAAAGTAATAGGAAAAAAAAAAGGAAAATGACATAGAAAGGGAAGACAGGTACAAAAATAGGTTGATTGTTTACAGCTTGGTGTTTGAGCATGGCTTGAACAGTTGGCTCCCTATGATTGGTTGAAACTCTGTGACTGGTCTAATAGTAGGTTACAGTGTATTTACACCTCCAGTTAGGATATAGTTCAATATGTACAGAGAAACCCTTAGGACAAGCTTAAAATACATAAGGAGGCAGTTTTCAGCTGGAAGCAATCTTAACAAGTCTCCCCCTTTTGGTCAACTTCTCAATTTTGAGAAATTGTCTACATCTTTAGGTGTTAATATAATCGTCACCATCATAAGTAGACTTGTTTGATCTCAAATCCTACTCAGAAATAGAATAATGGGATTTGTAAGGTGAGAACAAGAAAACAATACAATAGAAAAAAAAATGATTACCTCTGGTTACCTTTTTGTAAGGGTTAAAGCAGAGGGGATTTACTTATGACAGAATCTCCTGTTTTAAGGAGAAAAATAACAGCAGCAACAACAACAAACAAACAACAACAACAAAACACTGGTATCTTTTGGGATCTATCTCTTCTTAAAGTTTTAGTTTTATTACATCATATTTAGCACAAGTGACCCCACTTTGGTTTGTTCTCTTGGGGCCTAGTGCAAGAGCTCAGTTCAGAATAATGGCCTCCCATACTTTTGTTCAATAATTCCTCCCTTTTTGTCAAGTTCTCACTTAGATGAGAGTGTGACCAAAACTTGGGGATTTAGTACTACTCCTGGTTACCACCATTTTGAGTTTCTGGTCTTCGCACATGATTTATAGCTTATGGCAACTATATGATTATGCATTTTGAGTTTTTGTTGATCCAGTGAAAGCAATATTTGATATTCTATAGGTGACTGCATGCATACATTTTAAAAATTTGAGATAATACATGTATCATCAAGACTACTATTATGACTATCATGAGAATAATAATAAAAGATTAAAGTACGTTTCCTAGCCAGGGTCCCCATGAACCACACCAATTAAAATCAAATAGGTCAATGAATGAGCCACATGGGCCCTTTTTCTATTTTATTTTTTCATAGAGACACAAGCAGGAACAAAATTAAGAGAGGTAAGATTCTGATGACTGTAAAGAAGTCTTATTCTGTGACCTTGGGAAAACTGTCCATGTCCAGGATACCATCTGCTTCTGAGGAAAAACATTCCCCTGTTATCTTTACCTTAAGTTCTCTGATGAATGTGCATTTCTAAAAGTCTGGAGGGGCCCTTCTGAGTTGTAGGATGATGAACCAGAAGTTCATGGTCCTACAGTTTTGTTGTAGGTGAGTGAAAGCGGGTGCAATGTGTGGGGTGACAAAAGCAGTCTCTCTGATGGATTTACTGAAGACACAATGTTTGAGTTCTAGATTAGAAAAGTAAGATTGCTCTCAGTTGTAAAATCATGGAAAGCTTCCTTTGCCTGTTGAAAATGCATTTTGGCATCATGTATTAAAGCCTTGAAGCATCTAGTCAAATCAGAGTTTAGGAGTAGGAGATACATGAGGTTATACTACTGTGAAGAGGGGGTCTTCCAATGACTATTTCATAAAGGATCAGTGTATGTTTTCCATTGGAGGTGGATTTTATTGTCATCAGTCTGAAACACCTTTAACCAAGACAATTCAGTAGATTCAGTTAGCTCGGCCTTGCAGTTGATACACCAGGTTCTGAGGACATACACATATCCCCAGACCTCACCATGGCCACCTATGCAGACCCCAAAATACGGAGGCTCAAAACAAATACAAAGCTCATAGTAAGATGTGTACAAGGCTTTGGGGGAGCTCAGAAGCCAGACTTTACAGCTTTAGCTCATAGACAAATCAAGCAATCATAAAAAATTTACAAAAGGAACAATGTTATGACCTTAAAACATGTAGAAGAGACAGCATACATGTGTCTGACCCAGCAGGCCCAGGCAAAAAACATCTGAAGTATGTTTAATAATGACAATTCTGGAAATATTCCTATTTTATTTTACCAGCAATTTAAAAACTAGCTTTATTTGTCTAATATTTTATCACATAACACATATAGTCATATAGACATACAGACATACAAGAAAATATTTGTAGCTTTCACTATGATTTTTCATTTGTCAGCTTCCAAATAGTTTTTATTTGCTCCATTCAGACTATAGATCTTCCAATCACCTGTTGCACTGCTCTAAGCAACTGTTAGTATGCAATCCTAAATTTGCACTTTTAAAGGGATGATTCTAGGTAAAAACAATGTAGAAAATTTATACTTCAAAAGCGCAGAGCTAAGACTTAAAGCTTAAATACTGTAACATCATTTTCTCAACTTCTCCCCACCTAAAAGAGGGTTTAGGTGTAGGTCCTCTTAAGAAAAAAATAGCCAGTAAAAGAACCTTAAACAAAATTAAGACCTATTATGTAAAATTTAAACCAATGACAAGAGTTTTTAAGTAACTCGGTCTTCCCTCCCAGTGAACAAAGTCAGACACTCCTACAAATAGAAATTTCAAAAGAGCTAGCTAAATGCCAGACATGTGTATTTTGGAGGGCAATTTAGTTCAATAGATGCTTTTTAAAATTTATCTGCTGTTTCGTAGATAAATTTACTGAGTTCAGGGTCAAGCCGATTAAGGAATAGGGCAAAGAAAGCATTATCTATGCCTGGATTCAGCATGGATAGCTCTGAAAAATAAACAAGCCTATATTACCAGAAGACCTGCTTTTTATAAACACCTCACTGGGCTTTATTTCCACATTCAAAGCAGAATAGTCACTAAGCCAAAGCAATAGGAGGTTCAGGTTTTCTTATCCATTGGGTACTTAAGCTTTTTTATTTCTTTTTAAAAGAGCCTTTTAAAAGAGAGTAAAAATATTGAAATTTATTTAGAACCTTATGTATATCAATAGGCATTTCTGAGTTAATCTAATTGGAAGCCCTCATTTTTAAACATGCTTCTTAAAGTGAAGTGTTGTTCATTTGGAAAGTTCCACTGTAGTTTTAAATTATCTTCAGTAACATTTTGTCATTTTTGTAAGCATTTGCTGCTTCCAGGGCCTAATAATTTCACAAATAAATGTAGGCATAGCCAGAAGGTGGAGCATTAATTTTTTTTCAAAAATTAACAATATCAGTTTTTGTACGGACTCTTGGCGTTGACTCCCAGATATTTTTGATCAATTTAGCCAATGATTTTCCCCTACCTAAGCATGCAAGAAAAAGAAAAAAGAATAAAAAAAAAATCCCAGTTAATTTCTGAAAGCCAAAGTTTGCAACCCCTGCAGTATTGCCATTTACTGCCAGTTTCTCTGATCAAGTCAGACATCCAAGGCCTCTAATTTGATCCTATCCAGTTAATTATTAAATCCTATCTGACCTTGAACCCAGGCCATTAGTCTCTTTCTCAACTTTTGAACACAGTTCAGATAAAAAATTTGCTAAAGAATGTTGGATAGCTCAAACCCAAATACATGAAGCTTTATAATCTGAGAGAAAACTTATCCATGATCCCTAGTAGTTGTGAGTGAGTAATGGACACAATGGGCCTGGTGGCCACCTCACTTGGTCACTTTATGATCCTAGGGATCACTGGAAGCTTTAATTTTGATCCCACTTCTAACACCATCTGTTAAAAAAAGAGAGACAAATTAAATTTAACAGGGTTTAATTGATCAAAAATCAATTCATGAATCAGGCAGTTCTCCTAAACCAGAATAGATTTAGTGTTACTCTGGGGCTGCTGTATGATCAGATAATATTTATGAACAGAAAAAAAGTAAGTGATATACACAAAATAGTAGTGAGATACAGAAATAGCTGGATTGGTTATAGCTCAGTGTTTGTCTTATTGGAACATGGTTTAAACAGTTGGACAACTGTGATTGACTAAACTTTGTGTTTGGCACAAGAGTAGGTTACAATCTATTTACAACTCCAGTTAGGTTACAGTTCACTATGTACAAAGGAACACTTAGGCCAAAATTTAAAATATGTAAGGTGACAGCTTTAGTCTAAATCTAATTTAACAAAATGTTGAATCAACTTTGCATTCCAAAGGTTAGTAGAATGATAGGTTATTAGATTAATCCCACTTGGTCACGGAGTGTAATATTTTTATATGCTACTTGATTTTGTCTGATAGTATTTTGGTGAATATTTTTACATCTGTATTCATAATGGATATGTTACTGAAGATTTCTTTTCTTGTGACTTCGTTGTCTAACATTGGCATTGTGGCAATACTGACTCCATAGTAGATGCTAAGAATTGACCCTTTAATTCTATCTTTTGGAGTAGTTTGAGGGATAGTGCCATTCATCCTTTAAACATTAGGTAATATCTTTTTTTAACATAAGAAAAATTAATTTCACTAATAACAAAAAGGTTTTTTTTCTTTTTTCTTCTTATTGTACTTTGGGATCTGGGGCACATGTGCACATCTGTACCCTGCAGGATTGTTGCATAGGTACATGCATGCCATGGTGATTTTTTTGAGTGATTCCGTCTAATATGGGCCTTTCTTTGTTGGAAGTTTTTAAGATACCAACTAAATTTCTTTATGTCTTACAGATATGTTCGTATTTTCTATTTCTTTTTAAGTAATTTACAGCAATTTATGTCATTCTAGGAGTTTGTCCATCTCATTTATGTTATTCAATTTGTCATACAACTGTTCACTCTAGTCTTTTATAACCCATTTTATTCCTTTATGGTTAGTAGTAAAATCCCCTTTTACCAAGACGCTCAGTTTGAATGCTGGGGCAAGACTTCAACACTCAGCCAGTTGGTCTGCACCTGTTTCTTAGTCTTCACTTTCTGTTTATCCAGATACTCAAAGTCAGCCAGAAGTGATACCTTAGGGCCTGTTCATATCTCTCTTTGGCATGCACACATTTCTATGCATGCATTTGTATTTTTAGTATCCCCCAAATTGGTTGAAACATTTCAAAGCTCATATGCATTTTTCACTCCTCATCTTTTCCTCTTAAGTTTGTTGGACAATCTATTGCTTGCTTAATATCCATCATTTCAGGCAGCAGCGACTAAAACAATTGTATTTAAATGTTTTTGGGTCATGTCCACAGAAAGTAGTTTTTAATACTGAGTTCTAAATCAGGCAAAATAAAGACTAGATTTTCAAGTTAGGTGTTCCAGGGACAACCAAACATGTTAAATACTGACTATTCTTCGGGAATGTGGCTTTGAAAGATTTAGAACTGCTGACATGCTCTCATGAGTATCAATGAGGTGAACTGCTATTTTCCAAGGGTACAGACAAGCTGGAATATAGGGAATATTATCAATACAAGTTCAAATGACAGAAGCTCCCTATTCTTAATGATATTCAGCCATTTTTCTTGATTTTATTCCCTAGGTTTCTATATACATTTGATTAACTTACAGAGTTCCAAAAGTGTTGATTTTGAAAGTTTTTTTTTTTTTCTTGCTTTTGGCCCTCAAAGTCCCTAGTCTATCATTTTACTGACATAAACTGTAGTAGATTTTCAAAAGTCTTTAGCTGCATACATGACTACACTTCTGCTGTGTTATTGACTTTTCATAAATGTTTTTCTGGTAATTTTTTTCCTTGCACCAAAAAAAAAAAAAGATGGAAAAGAGTGATGCACCCCAGTGCACTTACTTCCCAGCGTGCAGGCCAGTCAGAGGTTCTCTAGGGACCCTTTTACACTTGGCTGTCTCACTCCCCCTTCTAAGGAAGTACATCTAACTGCCCTTAACACTGGGAGAAATGCCTCATGTAGGCACCGGGGGGCAGGGGGATGGAGACAGCAAACCACTATGGGATGTATGTACGTATGGAATAATCCTGCAGGATGCAGGATGTACACATGTACCACAGAGCCCAAAGTACATTTAAAAAAAAAAGATAAGAACAAAGACCAATCTTAACTGCCTCCTGCTGACAGGGGTGACTGCAGTGAGAGCTCCCTTAAAGGCCTATCTAAGGGTTCCCAGCAAAAGGGACCATCCGCTGAGGCTCCAGCATGACTATTTGTAGTTTCATGGCCTAAAGCCAAGACTAGACAAACCAAGTTATTAAAAAAAACACGTATCAAAATGAAACAAGGGGAGGGGTAAGGAAAGCTTAAAAATCCCGAGGCCTTTACCAGTTGGCACAGAGAGAGGAAGGCCAAAAGCTACCCCAAATCCCTTTTACCCTTTGCTAGCATGTTGGCCTGGGCTTCTGAGTTCCCTCCCGCTGAGACCAATCCTAAGCCAACCAGTTTAAGGTTTGGGAAATTAACTCTTTCCAGTTTGGAGGATGCATCTGAGGGTAGTGTCCCATAGTATGGAGACACAATTACCTATCAGTGAGGGGAGGACAGAGGAGGCAAAAGGAGAAAGAAAGAGCTTTTCAAAAGAGTCCCAAAGGTTCAGGATGCATTTGAAAAGGATACAGACTAAATATAAATGGCTACCCATCTAGAAAGAGGGGAGGGAGCAGGCACTCCTGGTTCCCCTTCTCTTCCTAGCAGATACCCAGAATACATGAGGAAGAGAAGGAAGAACATCCTCTTTCCTTTTCTGTCCTTGCATCCCCCAAGTTCTGGTGACTTGGCAGGTGCCACCCATGGGTGCCAAAGTGGCTTGCACCCGTGAAGCAGGGAGGGTCTAGAGAATATGAATTATCTGCTCTCATCTATGTCTCTATCCTAACTACTGTTAGTGGCTGTGAAGTTCCCTGGACCTCATTTATGCCAGGGATATTAGCATGACTTTTATCAATGAAACAAGAAGTTTGGCTTGATTGTCAGGAATTAGCAATGTTAACCTGGTGCTGCACATTTTAACCTCCATTGTTATCTGTCTCCAAATCCCTTATGTCCAGTTTTCTTCCTAAGCCTTTGACCTGAAGCTTGGAATTGAATTTGGGAGAAAAATGTGTCTCGGGGGTTTGGATGGACCCCTTATCATAAGCCGAATGCTAAGGTGAAGCTGTAGAATTGAGTCCTCCTTCAATAAGGGAGACAAAAAGATGTCTTGTGACATGACCAGGTAACTGGTGGCTATAGTTACGCCTGATAATTTTGGATGCAGGCTGCTTGTATTTGGTTAGCTCCCTTGGTCTTACTTTCCCAAAAAGGAAACCTCTGTTCTCAGTGATGGACATTCTATTTGTTTTCATCACTTGGCAAGGTTTGCAAGATAATTGCTCAGAACTTGAGTACTGATCAAGATTTTTACATTATCTATCCCTCTTATTCTTTCTGAGCTGCAGTCAGAGATTGCTGATTGGTTCATAGGAACAAGCAGGGTTGGTCTAAAATGTAGGTGGAAACTTAAAATCAACTAGTGAGTTTAGAATTTAATGACAAATGTAAGTTTTGAAACATAATTTCTTTATATCTAGCCCTAATTTTGTTAAAAAAATCAAATCATGATAGGGCTAAGTTGTTTGCAAAACAAACTTTAGTCTTATATTTGGCCTAATTATTTGCATAAAGTGCAGCAAGAATAATTATTTCTACATAAGCCTTTTAGATTGGCTTTGAAGAGACTGTTCCACAAGGAGTCTCAGGTAAGACTTTTTAAAACTGAACCCAATCATGGGTCTATATCCTCACATACCTGTGAGTTAGGTGATCCTCCCCTCTTAAGGCCCCAAGATAAAGTGGAGCTCCTAGGCCTGTTAGAAAGTGACATTCGTTACTCACCACAGGTCAGGATATCTGTACAAGGACTTTGTAGGCAAGGGCATGAGGTAAGTTATCCCATAGGGCTTTTACTGACTCTGCAAGTCAAGATTGATTCCTTAAAGGGAAGCATATGCTTCCAGTCAAAGCCTTGGTAAAATAACCAGTTTCTCCAATTGTGTCTTGTTGCAAAAGAAAAATGGATTCTTATTGCACTGATGCAAACAACTCTATTGCTATAAGTTAAAAATACTCACAGATAGTTTCCAAACTATAGAAGAATCAGGCAGAGAGAAACAAACATGCTCTAAATTTTGTTCACAGGAGAATACCTTACTCAATTATTAAAGGTCATAAACAGTTCAAAATAAGTTTCCTTGACTCTGAAAAACAAAGCAAGGATCAGCAATATTCTAAGCAAAAGTTAGAAAGATTTGGTTCAGCTTCCTGAGTTCACTCCATTTAGTTAACTCTTATTTTGCTTAATATTTGTGAACATTTCAGCTCTTCATGAGGGCTTTACATTTTCCTTTATTCCAATGTCACAATCTCCAAAGATCAGAAACCTGTATTTGAGAGCACCTGTCAGAGTCTTGTCACTTATTATAAACCATCTTTTGAAAAGGATTAAAACAAGACAAAAATTGTCTGTGTATAACAAAACGTCCAGGGTAGTTACAGTTGGAAACACAATTGACAAAGTAGTTTGGTTATCTCAGTGGTTTACAATAACTTAACATAACAATCTTAACTATGATTGATAGGAGGTACTTAGACATCAGATTTTTAGGAATCCCATACAATTCTGCAACATACATTAGTATTATTCACCAAAACATAACAGAAAGAAGATTGAACACCATTTTGGCATTCCCATGCACATAAACATGTTAAATAATCCTGTTTACCTCTCTTTCTGGACACTCCAGTGGCCCTTCTGGAGCTCCAAAAAGCCAGGTGTCAGGAAAGAAAATTTTCAAACTGAAGTTTGATTTTGAGGAGTCTGTTAAATATGTTAGAGGTTTAAAACACTTGATGTTCTGAAATAAAATTCCAGATTACTATAAATTATTTGTTTTGCCAAAATGACTCAGAAATTTTAAAGAAGCAAATAACCTTTTGTTTTAATGCTCAATTTACATAAAAATCATACCCCTTTGAATTTAGTCAGTATGTTCACACACAGTATTTTGCAAGATTTTTACAATTCTTCCAGCACTTGTTAAAACTTTTAGCTTTATCCTTTCTAATTCAAAAGAATTATTTAACCCTAGGCAAAAATTTACATTTGTATGCCTTCTTATAATCTTTAACTAAAGAACGCATTTTACTGTTCTTGCAAACCTCGCATATAAATCTATTTCTAGCAATCTTAATTACATGTCATAATGTAAAGTCCTAGCAATTTTTAACCTTTAATGTAAGACATGGTAAGTTGTTTAAATTGTGTGCTAGGTGCAGCCAATATTTGACTCCTTCCAGCATAATTAAGAGCATGGTTAGTTCCATATGTCCCCATGCCTTACCAATTGTGAAGCTGGTGAGTTAAATAGTTCTTCAAACACAAAGGACAACCTGAAAACATGTAGAAAGCCTAGTACCTAACCTGCATAATTTAGCCCATCTATTTATATTTTGATGGTCTCTGCTTTTTACAATAATCTTGAAGGCTGCTTTTATTTCTCAAAGATTAAAGTCATGTGAACTGAAAGATACTACAGCTTTTACCTTCCCTTTAAGAAATATTTGATGCAAGTGCTTGTCTTTCTTTAGGCCAATGAATTAGAGCTCTTTTTATATACATTACACACATAACACATATGTAACTACATAGACAGGCCAGAAAAAATCCAATTTCCACAAGATCCTTTTGCACAACCAAAACTTTACAGATGATATAAACAGTGATCCTTATCATTCCTAGACTAGTAAAACATCTTTACTAAAAAAAAAAAAAACTTATTTAAAAGTTAACTGCTGACAACATGGAGAAGAAAAAGGATGCCTAGCACTAGCGGGAGAACCTCCTATTCTCATATAACTGGTTCCTCCACCAGAAAGAAAAGCTTAACTGCTGTGGGATGGAGTTGTACACCCTGGCTTGGAGATGGAGAGACTCCATAGGTGTGTGGCAGGGAAAGCCAGCAAGCCACCCAGGGTGCTTTGGGCAATCTGTCCCAGCCCCAGAAAGGAGAAGAGTATGGTGAAGAGCCACTGCTTACTTATCTGTTCTGAAAAAAGGGAAAAGGCCATGGAAAGGCCCCTGACCCCTGGGAGCAACAGGATGGGGGCAGTTTGCCTTACCCTCAGAAGTCTGAGGATAAAAAGGCTTAAAAATGAGGAAAGAGATTTCCAGGTTTGCATCTCATTCATCCCTTCTTGAGCCCCACGTTGGGCACCAAAGTTGTTGTAGAGCTTTCCCTTTAGCTCAGCTAAAAGCTGGGTTCTTGTCATATGACCATGAGAGATTAGGTTTGAAAACACTTTGAAGGGAGAGAAAAATTAAATTTATTGGGCAAAAAGGGAAACAGGGACTTTCAGCAGAGTAAGAGTCCTGCTAGTATATGCTTTCCACCTCGCAGACTGAATCCCAGGTTCCACCCATGAAGAGGGCCAGGCTCCTCCCTGCTGCAAATGATGCAAAATTACTGAGGATCCAATCCAGTGTGCGTTCCTCCCAGTGCATAGGCTGGTCAGAGGTTCTCTGGGGGACCCTTTTACACTTGGCTGTTTCACTTTAACATAAGAAAAATATTATAATTTAAATTCTTTGCATTTCATAAGTTTTTAGATTGTTTTCCTCAGTGATTCTTATTTTCAGGTTTAAGAAATTAAATATACTTTAAAATTGTTTGAATCTTTGTTGCAGACAAGATTGCATGGATTCCTTTCTTGCCACTTCTCTCCAAAATGTACATTGAGAAACTTTTGAATTAACATGAATAGGAACCAAAAAAAAAAAAAAAAATACAAAAAAACCTCTGAGAGGTATAAAGAGGAAGGTGAACTGGTTAGGGACCCATGTACTGAAATAACAACATAATTGGGTGTTTTTTAATCTCCAACCCAAAGAAGGTGACTCAAGACTAGCATTTTCTGACATTTCAATAAACAATAGAAGATATCTGAGGAGGAGGCTCATTTCTCCACCCGATAAAGCAAATTACCAGCTGACAACACTAGCAATACCAATAGGACTGGCAAAAAAAAAAAAAGAAATTCATCTAAACAACCACTGAGAATAAGTAGTCAGTAGAATTGTTCTCTCCAACTGGAACTGAAACTCCCTGCCTCACTGATATGCACCAGGTAGACAGGTGGTATCAGGAAAGAGTACCCTACCTCAAAACAAGTGACCTGGACTGAAAAACCTCTTGTTGTCACAGGCCTAAGATTCCCTTCTCACATAAAGAGAAAGTTGGCAACAAGGCTGATTTGGAAAAGGGAATACTGGGCCTATAAGTTGCCTAGTCTAGGAAATCTCTTCATCCCCCAAAACCAGAGACTCTTTTTCTCCACCTAGAGATACCTGACAGCCTGACCTGAGGAAAATCTTTCCACCCCCACAGGTATGCCAGAACCTGTATGCTACACCTAAACAGAATAATATACTGGTAAAATTAAAAATCTAAATGTGACCATATATTTTCTATCATATCCCAAATGTCTAATAAAATTGAAAATTACCCATCACAGCAAATAGCAGAAAATAACTTGAATGAGAAAAAAACAATCAACACACTCCAACACTGAGAGAAATTGGATGCTAGAATTAATTGGCAAGGAGTTTAAATCAGCCTTTATAAAAATATTTTTTAAAAGCAATTACAAGTTATTTTGAAAGAACAAGAAATTGAAACACTTCAGAAAATAAATAGATGTTAAGAAGAACCAAATGTAAACTATGGAACTAAAAAATACAATAAGAAAATAAAAATTATTGCACAGATACAATAGATGAGGGAAAATGATAAAATCAGTGATACTGATGAAAGATCAACAAAATAGGTCAATTTTTTTTTTTTTTGAGACAAGGTCTTACTCTGTTGCCCAGGCTAAGGCAGGAGAATTGCTTGAACCCAGGAGATGGAGGTTGCAGTGAACTGAGATTGCACCATTGCATTTCAGCTGGGTGACAAGAGTGAAACTGTGTCTAAAAACAAAAAACGAAAAACCCAGAAACAAATATAATAAAAAGAGAAACTCAAGGACCTTTGGGGAAATAACAAAGACGCAACACTTAAACCATCAGTGCCCCAAAAAGAGAGAAAAAAAATTGGGGTTGAAAAAATTATTAAAAGAAATAATGGCTGAAAACTCCGTAACTTAGGGAAGACACAAACTTACAGATACAAGAAAGTGAGAGAACCCTAAACAAACAAAAGTAAGCTGAAAGAAACCCTCACAAATACACACTGTAATTAAACTCCTAAAAAGTAAAGGCAAAAAAAGTCTTCAAAATAATTAGAGTCATTTAAAAATATGTATAAGTGATAAAAAAAAATTTTGATAAACATTTGGGTTGGTTCAAGTCTTTGCTATTACAAATAGTGCTTCAATATACATACGTGTGCATGTGTCTTTATAGTAGAATAATTTATAATCCTTTGTGTATATACCCAGTAATGGGATTGCTGGGTCAAATGGTATTTCTTGTTCTAGATCTTTGAGGAATTGTCACACAGTCTTTCAAACTGGTTGAACTAATTTACACTCCCTCCAACAGTGTAAAAGCATTTTTATTTTTCCACAGCCTTGCCAGCATCTGTTGTTTCCTGACTTTTTAATAATCACCATTCTAACAGGCATGAGATGGTATCTCATTGTGGTTTCAGTTTGCAACAATTGATTGAAAGGAAACAGCATGTTATTTAAAATGGAACTAGAGAGAAGTAAAATATTACTTATGGATGACACCAATTTGAGTAACAGCAGGACAATAAGAAACTGTGGAGGACAGAAGAAAGTGGCAAAACAGTTTTCAACTACTGAGAGAAAACAACTAAAAAATACCAATTCCATATCAAGTGAAAGTATACTTACAGGAATGAAAAGGAAATAAATATATTCTAAGAATAAAAAAAAATAATGGAAAGAACCTGGTGCTAGCACACCTACCCTAATAAAAGAATAAAGTATGTTTTTCAAGTAAAAATGATTAAAAATAAGTTTGAAGTTATCAAAAAAAAGAAGAAAATAGAGCAGTGATATGGGTCAAAAGATAGTTCTAATGAATTCTATAAATATTTGATAATTGAAAAGAATAATTACCAACAAACATATGAAAAAATGCTCATCATCACTGGTCACTAGAGAAATGCAAATCAAAACCACATTGAGATACCATCTCACGCCAGTTAGAATGGCAATCATTAAAAAATCTGGAGACAACAGATGCTGGAGAGGATGTGGAGAAATAGGAATGCTGTTACACTACTGGTGGGAGTGGAAATTAATGCAACCACTGTGAAAGACAATGTGGTGATTCCTCAAGTATCTAGAAATAGAAATACCATTTGACCCAGCAATCCCGTTACCGTGTATATAACCAAAGGATTATAAATCATTCTATTATAAAGACACATGCAGATGTGTGATCATTGCAGCACTGTGTACAATAGCAAAGACTTGGAACCAACCCAAATGCCCATCAAAGATAGACTGGATAAGAAAATGCAGCTCATATCCACCATGGAATACTATGAAATCATATAAAAGGATGACTTCATGTTCTTTGCTGGGACATGAATGAAGTTGGAAACCATCATTCTCAGCAAACTGACACAAGAACAGAAAATCAAACACTGCATGTTCTCACTCACAAGTGGGTATTGAACCATGAGAACACACAGACACAGGGAGGTGAACATCACACATTGGGGTCTAGTGGGTGAGGGCTATGGAGAGAGATAGCAGGGTGTAGGGAGATTGGGGAGGGAGTAACATTAGGAGAAATACCTAATGTAGGTGATGGTGGGATGGAGGCAGCAAACCACCATGGCATATGTATACCTATGTAACAATCCTGTTTAAAAAGCAATGCATACACTGCAATTTAAAAATACTTTTTGCTAATGATTATCTAAGCCTTTGGTTGAGTCACAATCTTTTTGTTGGCAGAGAGTCTTGCACTGATGTTGATGGATGCTGACTGATCAGCATGGTGGCTATTGAAAATTAATGTTGTGGCAATTTCTCAAAATAAGACACAAATAAAATTTGCCACATCAACTCTTTCTTTCATGAAATGTATCTCTATAGAAAGTGATGCCATTTGATAGCATTTTACCCACAGCAGAACTTCTTTCAAAATTTGAGTCCTCTTAAAACCTGCCCCTGCTTTATCAACCAATTTTATGTAATATTCAAAATAATTTATTGTCATTTCAACAAAGTCTGCAGAATCTTCACCAGAAGTAAATTCCAAATCAAGAAATCACTTTATATGCTCATCCATAAGAAACAATTTCTCATTCATCAAAGTTTTATCATGAGATTGCAGTAATTCGGTCACATCTTCAGGCTCCACTTCTAATTCTAGTTATCTTGCTATTGCTACTACACTTCAGTTACTTCTTCCACTGAAGTCTTGAACTCCTCAAAATCATTTATGAGGTTTGAAATCAGTATTTTTTGAACTCCTGTTAATGCAGATATTTTTATCTCCTCCCTTGAATCAAGAATGTCCTTTATGCACCGGGCATGCTGGTTCACACCTGTAAGCCTAGCAGTTTAGGAAGCCAAGGCGGGTGGCTCACATGAGGTCATGGGTTCGAGACCAGCCTGGCCAACATGGCAAAACCTAGTCTCTACTAAAAACACAAAAATTAGCTGGGCGTGGTGGCACATGCCTGTAATCCCAGATATTCAGGAAGCTGAGGCAGGAGAATTGCTTGAACCCAGGAGGCGGAGGATGAAGTGAGCCAAGGTTGTGCCACTGCACTCCAGCCTGGGAGATAGAGTGAGACTCTGTCTCACAAAAAACAAAACAAAACAAAACAAAACAAAAAAACAGGGCCTTAATAGAATCCATTGCTAAAGAGTTTCTATTTCTTTGCCCAGATCCATCAGAGAAATTCATATTGATGATGTCAATCATCACTTCAGAAAAATTATTTCTTAATAAAACCTGGAATTCAAAATAACTCCTTGATACATAGGCTGTAATATGGGTATTGTGTTAGCAGGCATAAACAACATTCATCTCTTTGCACTCCTTCATTAAAGCTCTTGGGTGACCAAGCACATCGTCAATGAGCAATAATATATTCAAACAAATATTTTTGTCTAAGCAGAAGCCTCAATGGTAGGCTTAATATAATCATAAACCATGTGGTAATCAGAAGTACTGTCATCCAGGCTTTATTGTTTCACTTATAAAGCACAAGTGCAGTAGATTTATCATAATTTTAAGGGCTCTAGGATTTTTGGAATGGTAAATAAATGTTGGTTTGCTACTTCACCTTGCAGTTTTAAGTTATGGAGATGGCTTCTTTTCTTAAATCTCATCCATCAAATTGTGCTAGCTTTCAACTTTTCTTCTGCTGCTTTCTCAACTCTCTCTGTTTTCATAAAATATGGGAAAGTTAAGGCCTTGCTCTGCGTTAGGCTTTGACTGGAAAGAACGTTGTGACTCATTTGACCTTCTATTCAGACCACTGAGATTTTTCCTGATCACCAATAAGGCTGTTTTGCTTTCTTGCAACTCATGTGTTCATTGAAGTATCACTTTTAATTTCCTTCCATAACTTTTTCTGTGCATGAACAAGTTGGCTAACTGGCACAGAATGCCTAGCTTTCACTCTATCTTTGCTTTTCACATGCCTTCCTTGCTAAGCTTAATCATTTCTGGCTTTTGATTTAAAGTGAGAGACATGAAGGTGGTCAACAAGACCTACACAGAAAGCACCACTTCCACTGACAGAGACAAAAAATATCAAGTAAGCCAAAATACTTTGAGTAGATCTTCAGATAAAACACCAAAAGTTGAGAGAGAGGAGACAAAGACACAGGGGCTGAAGAGGAAGAAAGCAGGGAACCCTACGCAGGGTTGCCAAACACCAGAAATATCTCCTGGTCCTGAATGGCTCCTTAGGAAGGGGTAGGTGAAAGGATTGTAGGGCAGCTCACACTTGCTGTGGACACCTGGGAGTTTTGCTACAAGAGATGCCATGACCCTCATGGACATTTGAACTGGAAGGAAGATATTCTTGGAGAGAAAGCATAGGCAGAGCTCCAGCCTGCATGGAGCCCAGGGGTTTCTCCATTCAGGGAAGCTGCAGCAGTATGCTGCCACAGGTGCCCATCTCCCAAGGCTCCCTATCTTTCTCTGAGTAGATCTAACCCCAGTTGACCACTAGGCCAAGAGAAGGCAGGGCCTACTTCACTGCAGGACTGGAGCATGTCTGTTCTGCAGATACTCTAGTCCACCAGTCCCTCCCAAGTTCTCTGCTTGGCCACTCCTGCAGGAGCATATGCACAGCTTAGCCTGGGTGTTTGGCTAGCAACCACATCTGAATGCTTTCCCAAGGGCTTGGGAGCACTTCGGATGCCCCACTGCTACTGGTGCCCAACCCTGAAGGGCGAGTACAGAACTATGTGTCTGGTCCAAATGCCCCAGGGTTGCAATATGCAGCATGAAGTGCCAACTGAGATCTGTGACCAGCGCTTGATGTGGGGGAGAGCCCTCACTCTCAGAACACTGAGAGGGGTCAGATGCATGAATTCGTGGCCTGGTATGGGAGTGGGGTATACCTCCCTTTGCAGGGCTGGTCTGGGAAGGATGTTACGTATCTGCTGGTCTGGGAAGGATGTTACGTATGAGCTCTTCTTGAGAGAGCCCCAAGGCCAATACCTAACAAAGGAACTGTGGACATAGTGCCAGTGATAGAAGGGTGCTTCCTTAAGGTGTGGGAGTGGAGCTGGTGAGAAGATCATGTATCTCCACCCCCACCATAGAGCACTGCTGTGTATATGCTAAAATACAAAAGAGCTGTGTGGCTTAGAGCCTATATTCCAGCCATTAAATTTAAGTGCCACCAACTGATGGCAGCCCAAATTACACCAAATATATTCTGCCATGATACATCTTGGATGGAACACAGGACAGGAATCTAGCCACAAATAAAGACCATGTACAGAGCCCTCAACCCTTGAAAGCACCCAGAGCCAACTAAGGCTTGGGAGATGGGCACCCAGAGCCAACTGCCTTGGGAGATGAGCACCTGTGGCAGCATACTGCTTCAACTTATACTCAACTTATCTCACAGTTAAATTATCAGGGGAAATAAACTATGTGAAAACAAAAGCCCTATCCAATGACAGCAATTACAAAAGACAAAGGAACACTAACCATCTCAGATAAGAAATAATTAGCACAAGAACTCTGGCAATTCAAAAAGCCAGGGTGTCCCCCTCAATGGTCCTTAACCAGGTTGAAATGACTGAAATGACAGTCACAGAATTCAAAATCTGGATGGCAAAGAACCTCATCAAGATTTACTAGAAAGTTGGAAGCTAATCCAAAGAATACAGTAAAATTATCCAAGAGTTGAAAGACAAAATAGTCATTTTAAGAAACAACCAAACTTAGAATTGAGTTTCTATAATTGTAACAGTCACAAAATAATTCCTAATACAGTTGGAAGTATTAACAGCAGAATAGACAAACCTAAGAAAAGAATCTCACAGCTTGAAGACCAGTTCTTCAAATAAACCCAGCCAAAAATTAAAAATAAAAAAGGAATTTTAAAAATGAATAAAAACATCTGAAAAATGTTGGATTATGTAAAGAGACCAAAGCTACAACTCATTGGCATCACGAGAAAGATGGAGAGTGAGAGAGTAAGCAATTTGGGAAACATATGTAAAACAGATTTGAGGAAAATTTCCCCAATATCACTAGAGAGGTTGATATACAAATTCAAGAAACACAGAGGACTCCTGTGAGATATTATAATAGATGACCATCTAAAAGGCACATGATCATCTGATTTATCAAGGTTAACATGAAAAAAAGAAAAGAAAACGTTAAAGGCAGCTAGGAAGAAGGGTCAAGTCATCTACAAAGGGAATCTCATCAGCAGACCTCTCACCAGAAACCTTACAAGCCAGAAAAGATTGGGTGTCTATTTTCAGCATTGTTAAGAAAAATACATTCCAAACAGTAATTTCATATCCTGTCAAACTAAGCTTAATAAGTAAAGGAGGAATGAAATTCTTTTCAGATAAGCAAATGCTGAAGACATCTGCTACCACTAGACCAGCCTTATAAGAGCTCTTTAAGGGAGGGTTAAACATGGAAATGAAAGGATAATGCCTGCAAAACAAAACAAAACAAACAAACAAAAAAAAAAAAAACAACAAGCGCATACTCCACACGGACTATAAAGCAATTATACAATCAAGTCTACAAACAGCCAGCTAACAATATGGTGACAGGGTCAAAACCTCAAATATCAATACTAATCTTGAATGTAAATATTCTACACTCCCCCACTTAAGAGGCATAGAGTAACAAGTTGGATTAAAAAAGACAAGACCCAACATTCTTCTGTCATCAAGAGACCCATCTCACATGTAACAACACAAACAAGCTCAAAGTAAAATGATAGAAAATGATCTACCCTACAAACAGAAAACAAAAACAAAGCAGGAGCCACTGTGCTTATGTCAGATAAAACAGACTTTAAACCAACAACAACCATAAAGGATGAAGAATGGCATTACATAACAACAAAGGGTTCAATTCAGCAAGAAGACTTAACTGTCTTAAAAACATATGAACCCATGATTGAAGCACCCAGATTCATAAAACAAGTTCTTCTTGACATATGGAAAGGCTCAGACAACCACACGATAATAGTGAAGAATTTAAATAGCCCACTGGCAGTGTTAGACAGATCATCGAGGCAGAAAACTTACAAAAAAGTACTGGACTTTTACTCAATATATGACCTATTGAACCTAACAGACATCAACTAACATCAACAGACATCAAATTTTTTTTACCAATTTTACCATGATAAAAACCCTTAATAAACTAGGCATCACAGAAACATACCTGAAAATTTTAAGTTTGCCATATATGACAAACCCACTGCCAATATTACAATAAATGGGCAAAAGCTGAAATTATACCCCTTGAAAACCAGAACAAGACAAAACTGGAACAAGATTGTTACCCCCACCACTCCTATTCAACATAGTACTGGAAGTCCTCACCAGAGCAATCAAACAAGAGAAAGAAATAAGAGGCATCCAAATAGGAAAAGAAGTTAACTCTCTCTCTTTGCTGACAATATGATTATATACCTAGAAAACCCTAAAGATTCTGCCAAAAGGCTCCCAGAACCACAAAATGACTTCAGTAAAGTTTTAACATACAAAATTAATGCACAAAAATAATACCATTACAATGTAATAATAGTATTCCAGCTGAAAGTCAATTCAAGAATGTCAATACAATCCCATTTACAAGAGCCACAAAGAAAATAAAATACCTATGAATACAGCTAACCAAGGATGTGAAAGATTACTATAAGAATTACAAAACACTGCTGAAAGAAATTAGGTATGACATAAATGAACAAAGATTCCATGCTCATGTCTGGAAGATTTAATATTGTTAAAATGACCATAGCACCCAAAGCAATTGACAGATTCAATGCTACTCCTATTAAACTACCAACATCATTTTTCACAGAATTAGAAAAAAAAAAGAAGCACATTTTCTGACTTCAAACCATACTACAAGGCTAGAGTAATCAAAACAGCACTGTACTAGTACAAAAAAAAAAACAAAAAACAAAAACAACAACAACAAAAAACTCATACACCAAGGGAAGAGAAAACAGAACCCAGAAGTAAAGGCTCAAACCTACCACCATTTAATCTTCAACGAACTTAAGAAAAACAAGCAATGGGAAAATGACTACCTATTCAATAAATGGTGCTGTGAGAATTGGTTATCCATATGCAGAAAAATGAAACTGGATCATTACCTACCACCACATATAAAAATTAGCTTGAGAAGGATTAAGGACTTAAATGTAAGACTTCAACTTATGAAAATCCTGGAAGAAAACCTAGAAAATGCCCTTCTTGATACTGGCCTTGGCAACTAATTTATGCTTAAGTCCTCAAAATAAATTGCAACAAAAATAAAGAGCTTCTGCATAGCAAAAGAAACTATCAAGGAAGTAAACAGACAGCTTATAGAAAGGGAGAAAATACTCCCAAACTATGTACCCAACAAAGGTCTAATACGCAGAATCTATAAAGAAATTAAACAGATCAATAAGCAAAAAACCACCCCATTTAAAATTGGGTAAAGGACTTGAACAGACATTTCTCAAAAGAAGATACACAATTGGCAAACAAACATATGAAAATATGTCATCACTAATCATCAGAGAAATGCAAATCAAACCACAATGATATGCCATCTCGAACCAGACAGAATTTTTTTTGTGTGAAAAACTAAAAACGTAATACGTTGGCAAGGCTGTGGAGAAAGGTGGACACATACATTTTTGGGGAAAATGTAAATTAATTTAGCCATTGTGGAAAGCACATTGGAGATTTCTCAAACACCTAAGATTTATGCTACCATTCCACTCAGCAATCACATTACTGGGTATATATTCAAAGGGAAATAAATCATTTTACCCAAAGTATGCATCCACCTGTATGTTCATCACAGTTCTATCCACAATAGCAGAAACATGGAATCAACCCAGATCCTCATCAATGGTGGATTGTATAAGAAAATCATAATACACATACACCATGAAATACTACATAGTCTTAAAAAAGCATGAAATAATTTCCTTTGCAGCAACATGGATGCGACGAGAGGCCATTACTCTAAGCAAACCAATGCAGAAACAGAAAGTGATGTTATTACTTATAATTTATAAATGAGAGCTAAACACTGGGTACATAAGGATATAAAGATGGGAACAATAAACACTGGGGACTTTTAGGGTGTGAGAGAAGGAGGAGAGGGACGGCTGAACAACTACCTATTGGATAGCATGCTCTCTATCTTGGTGATGGGTTCAGTCATATCTCCAAGCTCAGCATCATGTAATAAACCTTTGTAATACACCTGCACATGTTCCTACTGATTCTAAAATAAAAATTGAAAAAAATAATAATTATCCTCCTTTTTGTATTAACTATGATTATTTTGATTTCAAATGACAGGAAACCTAATCACAAGTGAGCTAAGCAAAAAAAAAAAAAAAAATTGAGACAGAGTCTTGCTCTGTTGCCCAGGTTGGAGTACAGTGGCACAATCTTAGCTCACTGTAACCTCTGCATCCCAGGTTCAAGCAATTCTTGTGCCTCAGCTTCCCAAGTAGTTGGGACTACAGGCACATGCTACCATGCCAGGCTAATTTTTGTATCTTTAGTAGAGACAGGGTTTCACCATGTTGGCCAGGCTGGTCTTGAACTGCTGATCTCAAGTGATCCACATGCCTCAGCCTCCCAAAGTGCTGGGAGTACAGGTGTGAGCCCCCTTACCCGGCCAAAAAGATCAAATTTTGTCTCCCCTAACTGCAAAGTCCCAGGGAAGACTTGCCTCTGTCATGGCTTGATCAAAGAGATAAAGTGATTACATTTAAAACAAATTGAGAATAAGATTAGCAGTTATGGTGCAAGTTTGAAATTGTATGTCACATGTGAGGTCTTGGGTTTCCAACGATTTGCCCTTTACTCACAGAGAGAACTCTGGACATTCTTACTGTTCCATGGAATCTTATCTGCAGGCCGAAGTCAGTTAATTATTATCTTGTACGGTTCACATCTTGTTTACTGCAAATAACGCACAAATCTATTTTATCATGTCCTCTTTACAAACTGGCATTGGCAGAAATATGGATAAATATCCTCATTCTGAGTGAACACACTATGGCTGTCCAGTTGAACAAATAATCCTTATAGCCAATTTGAACAGGGTGCCATCTCTCTGAGGTGTGCTAACATTCTGATATAATAATATTTACAGATAAGAAAAATTTCAAATCAAACTGATGGATTTGCTTTTTTTTTTTTTGAGGATAAAATTTTGAAAATTGGGAGACTTCCACCAAGATGGCTGAAAAGGAACAGCTCTGGAGCTCAGTTCCCAGCAAGAGTGACGAGGAAGGCAAGTGATCTCCACATTTCCAACTGAGGTACCAGGTTCATCTCAGTGGGACAGGTTGGACAGTGAGTGTAGCCCAAGGAGGGCAAACTGAGGAAGGGTGGGGCACTGCCTCACCTGAGAATGGCAAAGGGCCGGAGACCCCCCTCTACCCAAGGGAGGCCATCAGGGACTATTCCAGGCACTCCAGCACTTCGGCTAAGATACTGTACTTTTCCCACAGTCTTTACAACCCACAGACCAGGAGATTCCTGCTGGTGCCAACAACACCAGCACCGCAGGTTTCCAGCACAAAACTGGACGGCTGTTATAGCTGGCACCTCAAGTTTACAGCACAAAGCTGGGTGGCCATTTTAGCCCATGCCTGGAATGCCTGTGAGACAGAATTGCCCATTCCCCTAAGGGGGCTGAAGACAGGAAGCCAAGTGACCTGACTTGGCGGGTCCCATCCCCCACAAAGACCAGCAATTTGAAACTCACTGGCTTGAGACTTGCACAGTCAGCACAACAGTTTGAGCTCGACCTGGGACCATTGAACTTGGTGGGGAAGGGCGTCCATCATTACTGAGTCAGTTCTAACCTTGCCTGTGTAAATAAAATCCCAGGAAGTTTACACAGCATCAGGGCAGAGCTCGTGACAGCACAGCAACACCTCTGCAGGCAGACTGTGACTCTACTGCCTCCTTGCTGGGCAGGGCATCTCTGAAAAATGGGAGCAGCCTGTCAGGGATTTATAAATAAAGCCCCAGATTCCCAGGACAGAGTACCTGGGAAAAGGGGAGGTTGTGAGTTCTGCTGCAGCAGACTTAAACATCCCTGTTCAGTAGCTCCAAAGGGAGATACAGAGCTCCCAGCACTGCACTTGAGCTCTGATAAGAAACAGACTGCCTCCTCAAGTGGCTCCCTAACCCCCCATATATCCAAAGAGGCACCTCGTACAGGAGAGCTCTGGCTGACATCTGGTGGGTACTCTTTTGAAACAAAGCTACCAGAGGAAGGAAAAGGAAGCAATCCTTGCTGTTCTGCAGCCCCTGTGGGTGATTCCCAGGCAAGCAGGGTCTGGAGTGGACCTTAGGCAGTCCTGCAGCAGAAAGACCTGACTGTCAGAAGGAAAACTGAAAAACCAGAAAGAAAAAGCTTCAACATCAACAGAAAGGAAGTCCACTCAGAGACCCCATCCAAAAGTCACCAACTTAAATACCAAAGGTAGATAAATCCACAAAGATGGGAAGAAACCAGTGAAAAAAAAGATGAAATCACCAAAAACCAGAATGCCTCACCTCATCCAAGGGATCACAACTCCTCACCAACAAGGGAACAAAACTGGATGGAGAATGAGTTTGATGAACTGACAGAAGCAGGCTTCAGAAGGTGGGTAATAACAAACTTCTCTGAGCTAAAGGAACATGTTCTAAACCAATGCAAAGAAACTAAGAACCTTAAAATTGGTTAGACAAAATGCTAACTAGAATAACCAGCTTAGAGAAGAACATAAACAACTTGATGGGGATGAAAAACACAGCACGAGAATTTTGTGAAGCATACACAACTTTCAATAGCGAAATCAATCAAGCAGAAGAAAGGCTATCAGAGATTGAAGATCAATTCAATGAAATAAAATGAGAAGTCAAGATAAGAGAACAAAGGATGAAAAGAAATGAATAAAAACCTCTAAGAAATATGGGATTATGTGAAAACACTGAATCTACCTTTGATAGGTGTACCTGAATGGGACAGGGAGAATGAATCCAAGCTGGAAAACACTCTTCAGGATATAATCCAGGAGAACTTACCCAACTTAGCAAGGGAGGTCAACATTCAAATACAGAAAATACAGAAACCACCACAAAGATATTCCTCAAGAAGAGCAACCCCAAGGCACATAATTGTCAGATTCACCAGGGTTGAAATGAAGAAAAAAAATGCTAAGGGCAGCTAGAGAGAAAGGTCAGGTTACCCACAAAGGGAAGCCCATGAGACTTACAGCAGATCTCTTGGCAGAAACCCTATAAGCCAGAAGAGAGTGGGGGCCAATATTCAACATCCATAAAGAAAAGAAATTTCAATCCAGAATTTCATATCCAGCCAAACTAAGCTTCATAAGTGAAGGAGAAATAAAATCCTTTACGAACAAGCAATTGCTGAGAGATTTTGTCACCACAAGGCCTGCCTTACAAGAGCTCCAGAAAAAAAGCAATAAACACGGAAAGGAAAAATCAGTACCAGTCACTGAAAAAATGTACCAAATGGTAAAGACCATCAATACAATGAAGGAACTGCATCAACTAATGGGCAAAACAACCAGCTAGTATCAAAATGATAGGATCAAATTCACACGTAACAACATTAACCTTAAATGTATATAGGCTAAATGCCCCAATCAAAAGACACAGTCTGGCAAATTGGATGAGTCAAGATCCATTGGTGTGCTGTATTCAGGAGACCTATCTCATGTGCAAAGACACAGATAGACTCAAAATAAAGGGATGGAGGAAGATTTACCAAGCAAATAGAGAGAGAGAGAAAAAAAAAAGAAAACCCCCCAAAACAAAACAAAACAAACAAAAAGCACGGGTTGCAATCCTATTCTCTGATAAAATGGACTTTAAACCAACAAAGATCAAAAGAGACAAAGAACGGCATTACATAATGGTAAAGGGATCAATGCAACAAGAAGAGCTAACGATCCTAAATATATATGCACCCAATACAGGAGCACCCAGGTACATAAAGCAAGTTCTTAACAACCTACAAAGAGACCTAGACTCCACATAATAATAGTGGGAGATTTTAACACTCCACTGTCTATATGAGACATATCAATGAGTCAGAAAAATTAATAAGGATATCCAGGTCTTGAACTCAGATACAGACCAAGCAGACCTAATAGACATCTACAGAAACCTCCTTCCCAAATCCACAGAATATACATTCTTTTCAGTTCCACAATGAAGTTACTCTAAAATCGACCACATAATTAGAAGTAAATCACTTCTTAGCAAATGCAAAAGAACAGAAATCATAACAAACAGTCTCTCAGACCACAGTTCAATCAAATTAGAACTCAGGATTAAGAAACTCACTCAAAACCACACAAGTAAATGGAAACTGAACAATCTGCTCCTGAATGACCACTGGATAAATAATGAAAAGCAGAGAGAAATAAAGATGTTCTTCAAAACCAATGAGAATGAAGACACAATGTACTGGAATCTCTGGAGATACATTTAAAGTGGTGTCTAGAGGGAAATTTATAGCACTAAATGCCCACAGGAGAAGTGAGGAAAGTTATAAAAATTGGCACCCTCTTGTCACAATTAAAAGAACTGGAGGAACAAGTTCAAGCAAATTCAAAAGCTAGCAGAAGACAAGAAATAACTAAGATTAGAGCAGAACTGAAGGAGATAGAGACTCAAAAAACCCTTCAAAAAATCAATAAAACCAGAAGCTGTTTTTTTTGAAAAGATCAACAAAATAGATAGACCACTAGCCAGACTAATAAAAAAGAAAAGAGAGAGGAATCAAATAGATGCAATAAAAAATAATAAAGGGGGATATCACCATCGCTCCCACAGAAATATATTCAACTAACAGAGATTACTACAAACACCTCTATGCACATAAACCAGTAAATCTAGAAGAAATGGATAAATTCCTGGACACTTACACCCTCCCAAGACTAAACCAGGAAGAAGTTGAATACCTGAATAGAACAATAACAAAGGCTGAAGTTGAGGCAGCAATTAATAGCCTACCAACCAAAAAAGTCCAGGTCCAGATGGGTTCACAGCCGAATTCTAGCAGACGTATAAAGAGGAGCTGGTACCATTCCTTCTGAAACTATTTCAAACAATACAAAAAGAGGGAATCCTCCCTAACTCATTTTATGAGACCAACATCATCCTGATACCAAAACCTGACAGAGACACAACTAAAAAAGAAAATTTCAGGCCAATATCCATGATGAACATCGATGCAAAAATCTTCAATAAAATACTGGCAATGTGAATGCAACAGCACATGAAAAAGATTATCCAGCACGATTAATCAGCTTCATCCTGGGGGATGCAAGGCTGGTTCAACATATGCAAGTCTACAAACGTAATCCACCACATAAACAGAACCAAAGACAAAAACCACATGATTATCTCAATAGATGCAGAGAAGGCATTCAACAAATTCATCAGCTCTTTATGCTAAAAACTCTCAATAAACTAGGTATTGATGAACGTATCTCAAAATAATAAAAACCATTTATGACAAATCCACAGCCAATATCATACTGAATGGGCAAAAACTGGAAGTATTCCCTTTGAAAACTGGCACTAGACAAGGGTGCCCTCTCACCACAACTATTCAACATAGTATTGGAAGTTCTGTCCAGAGCAATCAGGCAAGAAAAAGGAATGAAGAGTATTCAATTAGGAAAAGAGGAAGTCAAATTGTCTCTATTTGCAGATGACATGATTATATATTTAGAAGACCCCATCATCTCAGCCCACATAGCCAGGACAATCCTACACAAAAAGAACAATAAATGATGTTGGGAAAACTGGCTAGCCACATGCAGAAAGCTGAAACTGGACCCATTCCCATAAAAACTCTAGAAGAACTCATCGTTAACCTAGGCAATACCATTCCGGCCATAGGTACAGGCAAGGACTTCATGACTAAAACCCCAAAAGCAATGGCAACAAAAGTAAAAATAGACAAATGGGATCTAATTAAACTTAAGAGCTTCAGCAGAGTAAAGAAGCAATCATTAGAGTGAAGTAGCAACCAACAGAATGGGAAAAAATTTTTGCAAGCTACCTATCTGACAAACGGCTAATATCCAAAACCTACAAAGAACTAAAACAAATTTACAGGAAAAAAACAAGCAACCCAATCAAAAAGTGGGTGAAGGATATCAACAGACACTTAAAAAGAAGACATTTATGTGGCCAACAAACATAATTTTTTTTAATTGAAAAGAGAATTTCCAATATATGTTAAAACTTGCAGAAAAAACAGATATGGTTGTGGTGCATGCAGTAGCCTTGGGTCAAGACCCCATATCATCCTTATCAAACTTCCCAGACACCCAGATTCTTTTCTGAATTCTATGATGAGCATTGCTCTCAAGAGAAGCATAGTGTTAATTAGCAATGCATCTTAATGGTAGGAGGAGTCAGAAAGCACCTCATTTGTGGCTATAAGACAGACAGACTGTCCACTAACTGATGAAAGTGGTAAAGAGAAATGAAATCAGATATGTAGTTTATTACTTTACATTATATTGTATGATTTAGTTACAGTGGCATAACTTCAACTAACAGCATAAAAATAAATGTTTTTGTCCAGTTTGCCCTTGATTCAATAATTAGAATACATCTGACAATTGTACCTGTAGTGACAAATAAACATTGCATTTTTCCCTTTATACTAGGCCAAACTAGAGATATTTCATTTCTAATTGATACTGACAGAACAAGCTATTAAAGTTACATTAATAATTTATATTCAGAAACATTTTACAGAGTGTTCTGTGTATAAAATGTTGTGAAATGCCTCTGTACGTTGTCTCAGTGATTAGCTTTGCAAGGACAAAGATATAAAATTCTTAGAGGATTATGAAATACCACAGAAAATTGAAGATTAATTTCAAACTGTAATTTGAAATGTTATTTGATATCGTGTTTTTATGTCATCAGAGCAGCTGTGTGGCACTTAGAATCTGTGCATCTGGGGAGGGAGAGCACACTGATTGTGGAAATTTGTATTGCAACTCAGTGCTGCCCTGTCACAGAAGAAAGCAATACAAGGCAGAACTCAGCTTGTGTCCACAGAGAAAGAAATTAGACCAGCTCTAGAAATCACAGATCCCAGCAGTAGGAACCTGAGTTCCAGCAAGCCTCTCACCATGGGATAAAATGCTCTGGAGCCCTAAATAAACTTGAAAGGCAGTGTAGGCCACAATAATTGCAATTCTTCGGCAAGTCCTGGTTCTGTGCTTGTCTCAGAGCCAGTGGACTTGAGAGGAATATGACCTAGTGAGACACCACTTGGGTTGCCATTGGAGTTCTTGTGCCACCCCTAACCTAATCCCAGGAAGCACAAATAGCAGCTCCAGGAGAAACTCACTCTCTCGCTTGAGGAGAGGAGAAGGAATAGTAAAGAGGACTTTGTCTTGCAGACTTGGATACCAGCTCGGCCACGGTAGGACAGGGTACCAAGCAGAGTCCTGAGGCTCTAGCTTGTGGAGGACATTTTTAGACACATCCTAGGCTAGAAGGGAACCCACTGCCTTAGACTGCCTTAGATAGACCTAGTTTTGGCAGGATTCATCACTTGCTGACTAAAGAGCTCTTGGGCTTTGACTAATCAGCAGTGATACTCAGGCAATACTTGCTATGGGCCTTGGGTGAGACTTAGAGACGTGCTGGCTTCAGGTGTATCCCAGTACACTCCAAGCTGTGGTGGTTACAGGGAGAGATTCCTTCTGCCTGAGAAAAGAAGAGGGAAGAGAAAAGGGGACTTTGTCTTGCAGCACAGGTACAAGACAAAGTGCCTTGGGGCAGAGAACTTCAAGATCAAGCAGAGGCTTGGGGTCTTCAATTTCAGACCTTGGCTCTTGGATAACATTTCTGGACCTGCCTCTGGCCAAAGGGGGAGTCCACTGCCTTGAATGGAGAATTCTAGGCCTGGTAGCACTTATCACAAGCTGAAGGCCTTTTGGCCGTTTTGGTGCCAGTTCAGCTGCAGTAGAAAGAGCACTGGCTAGATTCATAAAATTTCTTATTGTAGGACTTGGCTCCTTAATGGCATCTCTGGACCTGACTGGGGCTGCAGGGAGCTTGCCAACCTGAATGGAAAGACAAGCCCGGCTGGCTTTGCAACCTTGTGATTGCAGAGGCCTAGGACCTTGTGTGAACAAGGCAGTGGTTACCCCATGCCTTGAAAGAGACAAAGTACCATGCTGGCTTCAGGTCTGAATCCGTCACAGTCCCAGTGATTGGGGCCAGAGTAGTGTTTGTGTCACCGCTCACCCAGTCCAGGTGGCTAATCTCTCTCTCACACACACACACACACACACAGAGGAGAGAGAGAGAGAGAGAGAGAGAGACAGACAGACAGACAGGCTCTATTTGTTTGTGAGAAAGTAAGGGAAGAGAACAAAAGTCCATGCCTGGTAATCCAGAGAATTCTTCTGAATATTATCTAGGAATACCAAGGCAATACCTCTTCAAGTCTATAAGAGTCACAGCTTAACTGGGCTTGGAGTGCCTCCTAATGTAGATATGGCTGCAGAAAACAAAAACTTAGATAACAACACCCAGGTCCGTTTGAATACCTGAAAAGCCTTCCCAAGAAGGATGGGTACAAACAAGCCCAGACTGTAAAGACTACTATAAATACTTAACTCTTTATTATCCAGACACTGACTAACATCCATATGGCCATCCAGGAAAACATGACCTCACCAAATGAACTAAATAAAGGACCAAGAACTAATCCTGCAGAGACAGAGATATGTTACTTTCATACAGAGATGTCAAAATAGCTGTTTTGAGGATTCTCAACTAAATTCAAGATAACAGAGAAGAAATTAGCAATCCTAACAGATAAATTTAACAGATAAAAATAATTAAATAGAATTAAGCAGAATTTTGAGTTGAAAAAAATACAATTGACATACTGAAGAATGCATCAGAGTCTCTCACCAGCAGAACTGATCAAGGAGAAAGAAAAATTTAGTGAGCTTCAAGATAGGCTATTTGAAAATAAAGTCAGGGAGCAAATAAAAAAAGAATAAAAAAGAAGAAGCAAGCCTATAAGATCTAAAAAATAGCCTCAAAAAAGCAATTCTAAGAGTTATTGGCATTAAGGAGGTCATAGAGAAAGAGATAGGGGTAGAACGTTTACTCAAAGAGATAATAAGAGATAACTTCCCAAAACTAGAGAAAAAGATCAACATTCAAGTGCAAGAAGGTTATAGAACACCAAGCAGATTTAACGCAAAGAAGACTACATCAAGGCACTTAATAATCAAACTCCCAAAAGTCAAGGATAAAAAAAGGATCCTATGCAGCCATCAAAAACGATGAGTTCGTGTCCTTTGTAGGGACATGGATGAACCTGGAAACCATCATTCTCAGCAAACTGACACAAGAACAGAAAATCAAACACCGCATGTTCTCACTCATAGGCGGGTGTTGAACAATGGGAACACATGGACACAGGGAGGGGGAGTATCACACACTGGGGTCTGTTGGGGAAAAGGGGAGGGATAGTGGGGGGGTGGGGAGTTGGGGAGGGATAGCATGGGGAGAAATGCCAGATATAGGTGATGGGGGAGGAAGGCAGCAAATCACACTGCCATGTGTGTACCTATGCAACAATCTTCCATGTTCTTCACATGTACCCCCCAAACCTAAAATGCAATAAAAAAAAAGGATCCTAAAGGCAGCAAGATAAAAGAAACAAGTAATATACAAAAACAAGTAATATACAATGCAGCTCCAATACTTCTGGCAGTAGACTTTTCAGTGAAAACCTTATAGGCCAAGAGAGTGGCATGACATATGTAATGTGCTGAAGGAAACAAACAAACAAAAAAACCCTTTTTACCCAAAAATATTTTATCCACCAAGGTCAAACATGAAGGAGAAATACCGTCCCAGCCATAGAAACTAGAAGGATTTCATTAACACCAAACTTGTCCTACAAGAAATGCTGAAGAGGTTTTCATTCTGAAACAGAACAAAATTAATGAGCAATCAGAAATCACCAGACAGTGTAAAACTCACTGGTAATAGTAGGTACACAGAAAAATACAGAATATTATAACACTGTAATTATGGTGTGTAAACTACTTACATCTTAGTAGAAAGACTAAAATATCAAAAATAATAAACACAACAACGTTTCAAGAGAGTCAGTACAGCAGATATAAATGGAAACAACACAAAGTTAACAAGTGGAAGAAAAATGTTAAAGAATAGAGTTTTTATTAATTTTCTTTTTGCTTGTTTGTTTGCTTGTTTGTTCACGCAATCAGTGTTAAGCTGTCATCAGTTTAAAGTAACAGGTTATAAGACACTATTACAAGGTAACCTTAAATTAAAAAACATATGATACATAAAAAAGCAAGAAATTAAAATAAATCACCAAAGAAAATCACTTTCACTAAAGAAAGACAGGAAGGAAGGAAAGAAGGTAAAGAGGACCACAAAACAACCAGAAACAAATAACAAAATGGCAAGAGTAAGTCCTGACTTATCAATAACAACATTGACTGCAAATGTGCTCATCTTTTCAATCAAAATACATGGAGTGGCTAAATGGAAAAATAAACAAGACCCAATGATCCCTTGCCTACAAGAAACACACTTTACATATAAAACACACAGAGACTGAAAATAAAGGGATGAAAAATATTCCATGGCAATGGAAACCAAAAAAGAGCACAAATTGCCATACTTAGATAAAATAGATTTTAAGACAAAAACTATAAGAGACAAAAGAAGGTCACTCTACAGTGAGAAAAAGGGTTAATTAATTCAGTAAGAGGATATAAGAATTATAAATATACATGCACCCAACACAGGAGCACCCGGTTATATAAGGAAAACATTATTAGGCCTAAAGAGAGATAGAGTCCAATACAATAGCTGGACATTTCAACAGTTTATTTTCAGCATTGTGTCATAAAGACAGAAAATCAACGAAAAAACATTGGACTTAATCTGCACCATAGACTAAATAGACTTAATAGATATATACAGAACACTTGATCCAACGGCTACACAAAACACATTCTGCTCCTCAGCACATGGATCATTCTCAAGGATAGAACATATGTTAGGTCGCAAAACAATTCTTAAAGTATACAAAAAATTAAAATTATATCAAGTATCTTCTCCAACCAACATGAAATAAAACCAGAAATCAATACCAAGAGGAATTTTGGAAACTATAAAAACACATGGAAATTAAACAATATGTTCCTGAATGACTGATGGGTCAATGAAGAAATTAAGAGGAAAATTGAAAACTTTCTTAAAATCAGTGATAACACAAGATACCAAAACTTATAGGATACAGTGAAAACAGTCCAAATAAGAAAATATATAGCTATAAGTACCTACACCAAAAAAGTAGAAAAACTGTAAATAACCTAATGAGGTATCTTAAAGAACTAGGAAAGCAAGAGCAATCAAAACTCGAAACTAGTAGAAGAAAGAAAAAAGTCAATAATAAGGATCAGAGCAGAAATATAATTGAAATGAATAAAAAATCAAATGAAAAGTTGGTTCTAGAAAAGATAAACAAAATTGACAAACCTTTACCCAGACCCAGAAAAAAGGGAGAGAAGGTCCAAATAAACAAAATCAGTGATTAAAAAAAATTAAAACTGAGGAAGAAATTGATAAATTTCTAAATGCTTACAACCTACCAAGACTTGAACCATGAAGAAATCCAAAACGTGAGCCGATCACTAAGAAGTAACAAGATAGAAGCCAAAATAAATAGCTCTCCACCAAAGAAAAAGCCAGGACCTGATGGTTTCACTGTTCAATTTTACCAAACACTTAAAGAAGAGCTAATATCAATCTTACTCAAACTGTTCTGAAACAATGAGGAGTAAATACTTCCAACTTGTTCTGTGAAACCAGTATTATCCTGCTATCAAAACCAGAAAAAGACACATTAAAGAAAGAACACTACTGGCCAATATATGATAAACATTAATGCAAAAATCCTCAACAAAATACTAGCATATCAAATTCAGCAACATATTAAAAACATTATTCATCATGACCAAGTGAGATATATCAGAGGGCTGCAAGGATAGATCCACATATGGTAATCAATGATTGTGTTACATCATATGAACAGAATAAAGGAAAGAAACATATGATCATTTCAATTGATGCAGGAAATAACATTTGACAAAATTCAACATCCCTTTATGATAAAAAAAAAAAACTCTCAAAAATAGGCATAGAAGCAACATAACTAAAGACAATAAAAGCCATAAATGACAGACCCATAGCTAGTATCATATGCATGAGGAAAAGCAAAGCCTTTCCTCTGAAATCTGGAACATGATGAGGATGCCAACTTTCACCACTCTTGATTCAGCATAATACTGAAAGTCCTGGTTAGAGCAATCAGAAAAAAAAGAGAAAGAGATAAAAGGGCATCCAAGTTGGAAAGAAGTAAGTTAAATCACCCTCATTTGCTAATAATATGATCTTATATTTGGCAGAACCTAAAGTCTCTACAAAGAAATTATTGAAACTAATAAACAAATTCAGCAAAGTTGCAGAATACAATGTCAACATATAAAAATCAGTAACATCTCCACATGCAAACAAGTGAACAATGTGAAAAAGACACCAAGAAAGTAATCACATTTACAATAGCTACAAATAAAATTAAAAACACTGAAATAAACTTAACTGAAGAAATGAAAGATCTCTTCAATAAAAACTATAAAACTTTGATGAAAGGAACAAAGAGTATACAGAAAAGTAAATATATTCAATGTTCATGAATTGAAAGAATCAATATTGTTAAAATGTCTATACTACCAGAAGCCATCTATAAATTCAATGTAATCCCTATCAAAATACAAATGACATTCTTCACAGTAATAGAACAACCAACCCTAAAATTTATATGGAACCACCAAAAACCCACAAATATTAAAAAATGTTCCAAGCAAAGAACAAAACTGAAGGAATCATATTATCTGACTTCAAATTATACTACAGAGCTGCAGTAAACAAAACAGGATGGTACTGACATAAGAACAGACACATAAATTAATGGAACAGACAGAGGACCCAGAAATAAATCCAGACATCTGCAGTGAACTCATTTTCAACAATGGTGCCAAGAACACAGGTTTTGGAAAGAACAGTCTGTTCAGTAAATGTTACTGGCAAAACTGTGCTTCCATATGCAGAGAATGAAACTTAACTCCTATAGCTCACTATATGCAAAAATCAAATAAATATGTATTAAAAACTTAACTCTAAAACCTCATACTATGAAACTACTGAAAGAAAACCTTGGAGAAACTATCCAGTATATTGGAATAGGCAAATATTTCTTGAGTATTACCCTATAAGCACAGGCAACCAAACCAAAAATGGACAAATGGGATCACGTTAAAATAAAAAAGTTTCTGCAGAGCAAAGGAAACAATCAGCAAAGTGAAGAAACAACCCAGGTTGGAGAAAAAAATGTTTTCAATCTCTCCACCTCACAAGGGATTAATAATCAAAATATCCAGGGGGGTCAAACAACTCTACTGGGAAAAATCTAATAATCTGACTAAAAAATGGGCAAAGATCTGAATTTTTCAAAAAGAAGACATACAAATGGTAGGAGGTATATGAGAAGGTCCTCAACATAACTGCTCATCAGAGAAATGCAAATCAAAACTACTATGACATATCATCTCACCCCAGTTAAAATGCTTTATAGCCAAAAGACAGGTAATAACAAATGCTGGTGAGGATGTGGAGAACAGGGAACCCTTATACACTGTTGATGGGAATATAAATTGGTACAGAACTATGGAGAACAATTTGGAATTTTCTCAAAATACTAAAAGTAGAGCTACCATATGTTCCATCAATCCTGTTGTAAGTTATATACCCAAAGGAATGTGAATCAGTATATTGAAAAAATATCTGCACTCCTATGCTTACTGTACCAGTATTCACAATAGCCAAGATTTGGAAGCAATCTGTGTGTCCATCAACAGATGAATATATAAAGACAATGTGGTAAATATACACAACGGAGTACTATTCAGCCACAAAAACATTGAGATTCTGTCCTTTGCAATAACTTAGATTGAACTGGACATTATTATGTTAAGTGAAATAAGCCAGGCACATAAAGACAAACTTCTTCTGTTCTTATTTACTTGTGGGAGCTAAAAATTAAAACAACTGAACTCATGAAGATAGAGAGTAGAACAATGGATACTACAGGACAGAAAGAAAGAGTAGTGTGGTGGGAAAGTTAATGGTTAAAAAAAAAGCTAGATAAAATGAGTAGGATCTAGTATTTGATGTCACAACATAGTAACTACAGTCTACAATAATTTATTGTACATTTTCTAAGAACTAAAAGAGTATAATTGGATTGTTTGTAATACAAAGAAAATATAAATGCCTAAATGATTCATATCCCATTTACCCTGCTGTGATAATTATGCACTGTTGCTTGTATCAAAATATCTCATGTTCCACAGAAATATATTCACCTACTATGTACACACAAACATAAAAAAATTCAAAAATAAAGTAACAGTAAATAAAAAAATGGGACAAGATCCTGAAGAGACATTTCTCAAATGAAGAAATATAAATGGCCAACATGCATATGAAAAATATGTTCATCACTAGTCCTCATAGCAGTGCAAATTAAAACCACAGTGACATATGTCCTGTCATTTTTTAGAATGTCTTTTATCAAAAAGTAAAAGAATTGTAGACAAGGATGTAGAGAATAACCTCTGCACACTGTTGGTGGAGACGTAAATTAGTACCGTCATTATGGAAATCAGTTCCTTAATAAATTAAAAATAAAATTGCTTTATGATCCAGAAGTCTCACTTCTGGGTATATACAAAGGAAATGAAATCAGTATTTCAAAAGGATGTCTGTATCTCCATGTTCATTGCAGCATTATTCATAATAGCCAAGACATGAAATCGATCTAAGTATCTGTTGATGAATGAATGAAGCATATGTTATATATCTTAGAATGTATTACACACACACACACACACACACACACACACACACACAGTGGAATACTATTCAGCCTTAAAAAAAAGGGAAATTATTTATTTTGCGACAACATGGATCAACCTAGATGACATTATATGAAGTGACATAAGGCAGGCACAGAAAGACAAATGCTGCATTATCTTACTCATATGTGGAATTCAAAAGAGTTGAATGCATGTAGGTAGTGAGTAGAATGATGATTACCTGAGACTTGGAGTGGTTACTGGGACTGGGTGTTGGGGAATATTTTTCAAAGGATACAAAATTTCAGCTTGATAGGGGGAATAAGTTTAAGAGATCTATTGTATAAAGTGGTTAATATAGCTTTAATGTTTTCTTAAAAATTGTTAGAACAGTAGATTTTCAGTGTTCTCATCACAAAAAATAATTAGATGTATATATATATACATCTTTTATTTATATATACATAAGCTCAATTGACCCATTCCACTATGTACACATATTTCAAGAGTTCATGTTGTATACTATAAATATATTCAAGTTTTATTTGTCAATAAAAAATAAAAACTTCATAAATTTATCTGTTACTATGGAGGTAAAGGTCTTCAAAAATTTTAAAAGAAGAGATTGGGTAAAATTTTCTTGCTCTAGCTCCAAGAGCATGGCTTAAGGAGTAAAGAGTTGGGAGAAGTATTCTCAATCAGTGATGAGAAAATATGAGGTAACTAATGTTTATTTCCACCTTTTACTAAATACTAAAAACAAGAATGCACTTCCAATTACATAAATAGATAATAGCTAAAATTTGATGTATTCAAATGTAATTCACCTTTTCAGAAACTTTATCCTTATTTATATCCATGATACATTGTGAGGCATCCTCAAAAATAAGTTTTTAAAATTGTTATTATTAATTAATTATATTATTATTATTATTATTTTGAGAGAGAGTCTCGCTCTGTTGCCAGGCTGGAGTGCAGTGGTGTGATCTCGGCTCACTGCAACCTCTGCCTCCTGGGTTCAAGTGATTCTCCTGCCTCAGCATCCCGAATAGCTGCGACTACAGGTGTGTGCCACCACACCCAGCTAATTTGTTGTGTTTTTAAGAGAGATGGGGTCTCACCATGTTAGCCAGGATGGTCTCGATCTCCTGACCTCGTGATCCGCCCACCTAGGCCCCCGAAGTGCTGGAATTACAGGCGTAAGCCACAGCACGAGGCCTATTTTTTTTTTTCTTTTCGAGATGGAGTTTCACTCTGTCACCCAGGCTGGAGTGCAAGTGGTAGATCTGGGTTCACTGCAACCTCTGACTCCAGGGTTCAAGGGATTTTCCTGCCTCAGCCTCTCCGGAGTAGCTGGGATTACAGGTGCTCACCACCACATCTGGCTAATTTTTGTATTTTTAGTAGAGACTGGGTTTATCCATTTTGGTTAGACTTGTCTCGAACTCCTGCCCTTGTGATCTGTCTGCCTCGGACTTTCAAAGTGCTGGGATTACAGGCGTGAGCCACCACGCCCGGCCTAAAAATTATTTTTTAAAAAACTGCAGCTACTTTAACATCCTTACTCTTTATTCTCATTCTATTTTCTCTTCTCTACCACAGTTCATTACATACATTGACACAATGTTAAAGTTTTTCTCTCCTCCTTTCTTTCTTAAATTAGTGCCTTTCTGTAAGACAAATTGAAGTCGGAGAGAGAGAAGGACTCTTCAGATTAAATAATGGTATTATAGTATTCACACAACTTAGGTTTAGATACATTTTATTACATATAAACTGTTATGCTTGTATTTTTATTAATTTTAAAATGTGGTAAAAGGTAATAAAAGTCACTGATAATCTTTACATATTCAAGATATTTAAGATTGAAAATAGAAGAACAAATGATGTTTTCAAAGAGATTATATACACCTAAAAGCATGTATTTTACAGAATTTTCGAGAAATTATATTTATATTTAAGATTTTAATAGCAAGCTATGGGTAGAAATGTATTTCTATAGTAAAGCCACTTTCAAAGAATATCTCAGAGACTCTGGGATAATTTAAATAGTAACTAAAAGGGCTATGTATTAGTTTTCTATGGCTGCTCTATCAATTTAACACAAACTCGGTGACTTAAACTATCCACATTTACTCTGCTCTAGTTTTGAAAGTCAGAAGTCTGAAATCAGCTTCACTAGAGTGAAATCTAAATGTAGGCAGAACCACACTTTCCCTAGAGGGTTTAGGGGATAAAAGCTATTGCCTTTGCAGCTTTCAGAGCTGCATTCCTTGCATTCCTTAGCTAGTAAGCCCTTCCTTTGTCTTCAAAGCCTGCAGAATAGTATCTGGTCTTACTGGTAACACACTGTCTTCTGTCTCAAATGTCCCTCTGCCTTCCTCTTATAAAGACATAATTTTACTCAGGGCCCACTGAAAAAATTCAGAATAATCTCACCAATTCAAGATCCTTTAATTAATCACATCTGCAAAGTCTCAGTTACTTTACAAGGTAACATGCACGGATTCCAGGGATTAGGACCTGGATATCTTTGGAAGCCATTATTTTTCTACTACAAACTATACATCAATTTCTGAAACTCATGTAAAATATGTTGAAGGCATACCACATCATTGACTATAGTTATTTTAATGTCTTATAAAAAATTTTTTTAAACACCAATAATTGCAATCTGCCTATTTTTTGTGTAGAAAAATATTTTTTTTCTCCCTAAAATTTGCATTTGAAAGATACTTTTTTTTTTGAGAGGGAGTCTTGTTACGTTGCCTGAGCTGGAGATCAGTGGCACCATCTCAGCTCCCTGTAACTTCTGCCTCCCACGTTTAAGTGATTCTCCTGTCTCAGACTCCCGAGTAGCTGGGATTACAGGACGTGCTACCACTCCTGTATTTTTAGTAGAGATGGGGTTTCACTCTGCTGGCGAAGCTAGTCTTTAAACTCCTGACCTCAGGTGACTCACCAGCCTCGGCCTCCCAAAGTGGTGGGATTACAGGCATGAGCAACCATGTCCATCCTGAAAGATACTTTTACATATGTTAAAATCCACAGCTAATTATTCTGTGAATATTTAATATTAAATTGTAACTACCAATTTTAAAAACAAGATGAAAAAAGCTGAAATTATGCATCATATACAAGAAATGAATCCTGACTCTCACAGACCTTCCACAACTGATGTCAGACTCTTACTTTAGTTTCTTTTTTCTTCCCCTTGATAATTTTCTCTAATCTCTGTTACTATGTCAATTTTCTCAAAACCAGCTTCATTTGAATGCCATTATTCCTGTAGATGTTTGTTCTCTGACCACCTTTCCATTATTACTTTCCTATTTTTTTTCACACCGTGCTTTAATCTCATGGAAAACATGTAAATCATTTCAGCAAACACTGATGAGGCCCTGACTTTATGCAACTGCCTATTCTAGGGACTTCTTAGGCATAGTAAGAAATAAGAAATAGCCCTTAAAGAGTTCATGCTATCTCAGAAAGGGAATAAGAGGTGGAGTTAAAGATTAGACCAAGCTCTATATAACGCAGGGAAATTCTCGAAAGACCTGTGATCCTATTGGAAGAATTATGTTTAATTTCAATGCTCATAATCAAAGAATTTGACATAGGAGTGGGAATGGAGAGAAATAAAACACAGTAACACCAAGCATCACTATTCTTTGCATGAACTCTGCCACCATCTGCTCATCAATATGCTCCTGCCCACTGAAGAAAGGAGAGCACTTTTGTAAAAGAATATAGCTCTTTCAAATTATCAGACTCAGAGAGTCATTAAAGTAATAAAACAATCACATCCTACTCCCCCCCTTTTTGAGTCACGTATTCATCTATTAAAACTGCTTGGCATTGCCACAAGTAGCTATGAATTAACCTAATAATGTGGCACTGTACACTATATCCTATGCCGTATAGCTTAACAATGTATAGCCAATCACTAATCAATGTTATTTCTGTAAAACAATGAGAATTCCTGATGAACAACTTTGTATCAGCCAATTTCCTGTCCCTCTTCTTTGCCTTGAGAAACCTGCTTGTAACAAAGGCTAAATGGAGCTCGTATTCAAGGTTACTTGGGTTCTAAGTTTCCTGGCAGTTGTCCTTACTTTGTCTGAAATTATCTCCTTCAATATTATTTTGTCCTTCACCCTCTTTCTTTTAGGGTAACATATCTGGTGCTGTTAGCAGGATTCAGAGCAACACACCCTTGACCATCTGACATTCCCTCCTAGTCTCAGCATTTGGTTAGCTCTGAACCTCTTGCTTTGTTTTGACTCTGAGATATTATTGAATGTGAAGTGTTGAGGCCTACTGAAATCTGCTCCTTCCCACTTTTTGGTTGAAGGTCTAGACTCTGCTTGAGATGTCCTTTCCAGCCCTCACTTTGTAAAATTGAGGTTTTCCATTTTTACCCTAAACGTAAGATATTTGGGTTACAAGCAAAACAAAAACAACACTGACTATTCTGCCTCTGACTCATGATAGAAGGTCTGGGTCACAGTCAGGCAAGAGCTCTCCAGAGAACTTCAGCCTTTTCTACCTCTGTCCCACGAAGTCAGGTCTGGGTCAAGGTATTGAAAGATAGACACTGGTGGTTTTATTTTAATAGCATGCTTTTTAATATTGCAGCTGTTGCTTACAAATGCAGACCTACCTTTTCATTTGTGACAAATTCCTGTTAGTTCCTAATGGAAAAGTGCAGAGGGTGAGTTCTCTTACCCCAAAGAAAAAAGGTGATTTGCTTTTTCTGACCCATTTTCATGCTTCAGGTGACTGGAGACTACACGAAGGTGTCAGGGTCATTAACCATGATGCAACAAGAATTAGCCTCATGAGGCCCTCTCCATCAGAAGAACTTCTTTATGTACGCCTTTTTCACTCTTCCATTAGGATATAATATGAGGGACTGGCTCCCGTATGTTTAGTTCTCTGCTGCCACACGGCAGTTAGAAACAGTCCAGGATAGGCTGGGCGTGGTGGCTCACGCCTGTAATCCCAGGCAGTTTGAAGGCCAAGGCGGGCGGATCACCTGAGGTCGGGAGTTCAAGACCAGCCTGACCAACATGGTGAAACCCCGTTTTAAAAAAATAAATTAATTAAAAAAAAAAAAGAAAAGAAACAGTCCAGGATACATAAGAGAGTTATTCATGACTCTTGGGTGACATCTAGAGGAGTGATGTTCATAAGAAGCATACTTCAAACAAAACATACGACCTTGGTCACTTTTGAAAAGCTCCTAAATTATGGGAAATCAAGCTTCAAACTAACTCTCTTTTAAGAAACAACTGCCTTTAGAAACACATTTTCCATTTCACCTCTCGAGTGCTCCTTCTTCTCCTACTCCTGCATCTTCACATTCTCCTTTATCTGAACCTTCCTGTTCTGAGTTACCTCTTCTTCTAGCACTAGTACCTAAGAAACTTTCCATGTCTCTGATCCCCTCCCTGAAACTTCTATTCTGGACAGCCTCTTTCAAGGTGCAATATACAGGAAGAGGTTGGTCTAATACCCCTTGGGCAAAACTGATTTTAAGAGTGTTATCAAGGCTTCCCTGACCAGTTCCAAGATTCTATAAGGTTTGCAAAAGAATTTGATCTGACTCTTTGAACTTATGAGCCTGGATATTCTGAGCTATATCAATTAATTCACATGCTAGTGTCAGAAGGCAAGGCCACTGGGTTGGTAAAAAAGGCAAACTGAAATAATCCTTTAGAGGATTTTCAAAAAACAGACCGAAGCAGACCATGAAAAGGATCTGGCATTTTATTCAAGTCCCTCCGCCATGCCATTCCCCCAGGTCTTTCCTTAAAAAAATGTATATTGGAGGAGAGCTGAGCAATGTACTCAAAGGACAGATGAATCTGTAGTTATTTTGAATGGTACTGAGATAAGCTTTAAAAATATTCCTAAATGGTTGACACAGGCCTCCAAGATTACCAGAACAATATTCTTATAAACTATACTTTCTTCAATTGTTAAATAAGAACTTGGTTACTTAGTTAAAAGACACCAGGTTCTTAACTGCATGAATATATAAACCCATGAATTAGTAAGATTTCAGACCAACTTTCTAAAACGATTCACAAAAAAAGACACAACTAATGCCTCAAGATTATTAATTTGCACCTCAACAACTGGCTAGTCAAACCAGGCCTTTTAAGAAAAGAAACATAAGTAGCTTTTTTACACTAGATTTTGTGTATTTTATAATCATCTGTAAATGAATATAGATGTCTTATTTAATTTTCATTATCAATTTTGATATTTCACTGTGTTAAATGGGTTTCTAGCAATTTTATGTCAAAATACCACTTAGTCCTTCAGGAAATAAGCATCTGGCTTAAGGTTTGATTTGAAATCATTGCCAAAGAAATAACTGAGACTTAAATTAGGAGATGTCTCCTAGTTTAAAGAAGCCTGAAATGAGCCAAGAGATCTGGATTCCAGTTCCTTTTGTGAGGCTAAAAACCTGTGTGACCCTGGCTATGTCCCTGGGAACAGTTCTGGGCCTCAATGTTTCTAAGCATAAAATGAGCATTTAGATCATACCATTTTTAATGTTCAGGTGGAGCTTTTGTCTTCTCTACATTCCTACAGTTCTTATTTATTACACACATTAGCATTTAATTTATTGCTGTCTCTAAGTGCTTAAACTTCCTAACTAGAATATAAATTCCCTGGGACAGAAGATCTGTACTTTCAGAGCACCCTCAGTGTTTAGCAGTATTGGACATATAGTGTGTATGACACATAATCACCCAAGATATGCAAAATTTAACTGGGTTGGCTTAACTACACAGCTACTGCTTCTCTAGTTTTTAGTTTTGTCCTCAGCTTTGCACTGTAAAAACAAAACAAAAACAAACAAAAAAGGTTTTTTTGTGTTTCAGTTCAAGCTATTGTGATCAAATCCCAAATGTATTCATTCATGTACACCCTATCCACAAAGTTCATTTACAAACTGGAATCTCCATTTATTCTTTTAACATGACAATTGTAAGTTCTAAGGGAGCATTTTCTTTTTTTGCTAATTATGGCATACAGTGGAATGCTTCCTAAAAATGGTTGGCACAGCAGAATATCTGAATATCAATAGGGGCTGCTAGAGCAATAGAAAATAACTTAACAAAAGTTGATTTGCTGAGGGAAGGTAGTTGTCAGAGAACATATAAAAATTATTATTTTTCCTCTGTGGAAATCAAAGAAATGTAAGATGAAACAAGAATAGTATATCCTGTTTTAGCTGGTTTTGCTATGTATAGATGAAGACATACACAGGATAATTCAGTAGAACTTAGACTCTTTGACAGTTGAGAACAACAATGAATTTGACAATGTTTTCTAGACCAAGTATATATTTTTGTACTGATGAAGAAATTTTCTAGATCATATTATGCAATAATTTAAAAACAATTGCCCTGATAATTTGCAAACATGATCATATTCACCTTGGCACATGCCCATTTGAGGGATATTCCCTAATTTAAAAAGTGAGAAAAGCAAAACAAATGTAATTTGAATTGACTATAAAAATACCTAGAGAGAAGCAGCAGCTACATTAATATTAATTCTGAATTGAAAACAAACTAAACATTCAATCCAGATTTCATTAGTGGTGAGTTGCTTTTAATCTGAGTATTACTTTTGGATATCCGTATCATAAATGTCTTCAGGAACATTTAATCAATGCCTCAATTCCAAAAAGATTAAACTTCTTTCTTTTTGCAAAAAATTGCATTACAGAACAGTTTCTTATATTACCAGTTAATAGGCAATTTGGTATAGTTGCCAATAGCTTGAAAGACTTTAAAGATAAAACTAAGGGGACAAGGAGCCTTTTGAAAACAATATCAACAATTCTGGACAGTCAAGAAAAAAAAGGCAGTGTTTTTATGTATGCAAGACAAGGGTGAGAAAAGAACCTTTTCAAAACAGCAGGGCCTCACCTGGGAGCAAAGGAAAACATAGATAGGAGCGTTTGCTCATGCTAACACTTTTCAGCTGGTATCTGTGGGGGCAGAGAAACTTCTTCCATTTGCCTGTCACTACAGTTTCTTTCCAATACAACTCATTTTCTAGCAAAATGCAGCTGAATTTTCTTCCATACCTGAAATAGTTAAAGACACCGATATTGTAACTTAATATACAGTAACTAAAGACATGGATGTTGACATTGACAAATCCTGCAATGATTCTGCTCTAAGTTGATTTAAGCAATAAATTGTGGCTCCCATAATGACCCTCATTACTCCATCATGTTATTCCATAAGATCAATGTAGCTCAGAATCATGGAACGAAGAGAAGAAAGGATAAGAAAAAAATACATTGCAATACTACGTATTTTTGCTTTGTTTGCCATTGGCCTTAGTGCTGTCACTAGACTTTACTTAAGAGTAATAAGAGAAACGTTAAGTCTGCATTACTCTTACCTAGTAACAGTGATTATAATAATAACCTAAAAAGTTTACTCTGTAAAAGATGTTATGCTACTATATTGGTCTCTCTCAACAATATTTTCTTTCTACTTCATGAAATACTACCTAGGATGTATGGTCAAATTTCACCTTGTTTAATGGACATATTCCTCATATAATCTGATTCCTTTCTAAATCCTCTTTAAGGTACATATGCTTTCATTACATATCAGTACACACCTGCCAATTCTAGCTCAAAGGAATCCATTTAGAGTTACTTGCAAACTAAATGTATAAAGATTGTTTCCTCTGTATTAAATCTTGAGTGGATGAAAACAAATATACTCTGTTTTTCTAACACTTGCCATCTTTAAGTTCCAAACTCCCAAGAAGAGATAGAGAATTTTAGAAGGAAACACACCACCACACACTTTCAATGCTAAATGTTGGCACAGTAGGTAGAGAACAAGGAGAATGTGTATCCAGAACCTCTAGCCTCTGGGTTATCTGTTTCCCCTGCATGAGAGGGCAAGGGCCCCACCAGCTGGAGTGTATCAGTCACATATCACTGCAATCAGGACACAAGGCTCTGTTAAAGTGACTGCCCCCTATTTAACTGAAGCACAGTGGCAGCTTATATTTGATCATTTAGGAACAAATGTGGATCCAGGAAAGCAGGGAGCCAATCACTTTTACATCTTTTAGGTGCTCATGCTAACAGTAAATTCAACTACTTTAAAACATTCATATTTTACCTACAGGCAAGCACTCCTAACATCTGCTGTTACCGATTAATCTCAAAAAAAGCTTTTTGGCAAAAATTGGCATTCCATATGTATATTTAACTCTTACCAATACACAATTACATATACATTGAAAATATTTCGTTAACAATTGTAAGGATCGGGCCTTCTAAAATGACCTCAAGAAATTAGTCACAGGGGGAAAACAAAACAAGACAGGGGCAAACTGTCCGTTTTAAGGTATTTTTCCTAGTACCCAGAGAGACAGTAAACAACGTCTTCTGTAAAATATCAACCCTTTACAATTCCAACTGCAAGTATTTTCTGATGATTCTGGGATATGTTGATTATTCCTATAAATCCACCAATAAAATGATATTTTTGTTCAACTTATTGAGCTTGAGATATAATGGAGACTGTGCCAATAAAATGTCAAGGGGACAGTCAGTCTCAGAAAGTTAAGTGAACTAACCACAGAAGGATCCAGTTAGCTAATTGAACTCAGGATGTCTTCAACACCTCCTTCAGCTCCCCTGGAAAGACAAATTAAAGCAGGGAGAAAAAGCCAGGAGCCCAAGTTTAAAACATTTTATGTCTTATAATTTCAAACAGTGATATTTGCATAAGGTAAGAAAACACAGTCAAATTTTCTATGCTTCTAAACAATATAACTTCATCAATTCAGAGTCTTATATGAAATCAGCTTGGGAATAATTTCACTTCAATTAGAGTTTACCTTCTCTATTCTGAAAGTGTATACAGAGGATTGTATAAAATCCAGTTCCTTGGGCTCTAGGCTTGATTTCACTGTGTTATATTAGGAAAGTCACTTAGCTTCTCTGGTCATCTTTTTTCACATCAACAAAATTAGTGAAGTAAAATTAGATAGTAATTTTATGGGACTTCGATGTTTTAATAATCTGTGATGGCGACCCAATATATATACCAGGACAAAGGTAGAGTTATTTTCACTATGCTCTGATAAATAAAATCCAAACTCCTGAACAGAATATATTAAGCCTAATTAATCCTCTTCTCCAGTTGCCTGTAGTCTAAAATCCAGCTATACAAATGCCTTGTTGTTTACAAAATATGTCATTCTTGTTCTCAACTCAGGGCTAATAAAATATTATTTCTTCTGCCTGTGACATCTTCCCTCATTTTAGTGACTAAATCTTAGCTATCCTTCATAACCCAGCTCCAAGGGTTGACAACTCTAAGTTCAAACCTCAATTGTAGCACCTATTACCTGGTACTGGATGTCTGATCTTTCTACGTCATTAGCTTATTCAGATTACTCACCTTTCTCTGCAGTGCCTAGCCAGCCCACAGATGTTGTATTTCTTAAATAAATTAAAATTAAAATACCCACAAGGCTTAGAGATTTTCAAGTAATATTTAGAAATTTGCCAATATATAAATAACTTGCTATTCAGAGCTTAGTCTGATGGCCTGTTCAGGTTGGCTCAATGAAACTTCCACTAGGTAGTATTTTACTAAAAGTTTGCTTCAGTCACTCAAGACTGTTAAAACCTTCTGAACTAAAAAGCATTATAGATGCACTTATTGTACTAATCTGAGCATTTCACTACTGTTCTAAATTGCTAATTATAGATTAAAGGCAAAATGCATAAATACTTGTTCATTTGTTCAGTCCAAAAAATACTGAGTATCTATCATGAGTCATATACTATGCTTGGCCCTAAGGATAGAGTGATCAGAAAGATGGCCATCCATCCTGTCCTCCTAAAGATTACCAAGTATTTGCCTTCTCTGTGTACTGAAAAGAATTAACAAAATAATTCTTTCAATATAATATAAAATAGTAAAAAAAAAAAAAAACCCTCCAAATACAGTAATGACAGCATTCTGAATTTAAATAGCTAATTGCCTTCAATAGAATACTACAAATACCAAAGAACAATACTATCAGGTGAATTTTATGGTCCAATTGTATAGACAATGATATTGAGGTCTTGAAATGTTAAATAACCTGGCAAATATCATAAAGCTGGATGGTGGAGACTGGACTCAAACCCAGAATTATGTAGGTTCAAGGCCTATTCACATTCCCAATCCTCATGCTCCATTAATAGATAGATGGAAAAAAGCTGGGCCATGTATATGTATAAGGTAAAATAATATTTGTAAAGGTGTTTTTAAACTTTTAAATTTCTTACAGATATATAATATTTGCACATATTTATGAGGTTCATGTGATATTTTGCTATATGTATATAATGTGTAATGATCAAGTCAAGGTATTTGGGGTATCCATCACCTCAAGTATTTATTATTTATATGTATTGGGAAAATTTCCAGTCCTGTCTCCTAGCTATTTTAAAATATACAATACATTGTTGTTAACTATAGTCACACTGCTTTACTAAATTGATCTCATGGAGATAAAGACTAGAATGATAGATACCAAAGGCTAGGAAGTATGTATGGGTGAGGGGGCAGTGAAGAGACATACAAATACATAATTAGATATTTGTAAAGATTTTTAGGTACTTGATAATTTCCTTAGAACTTGGTTTAAGCTTTACTAATTCACACACAAAATATTATAAATAATTAATTTGGTAGAGATGCTTATTTGCTAAGTCATATAGCTATTCATACAATTTTTATAAATACATATCTAACAACAGAAGAGAAGGCAAAGAAAATGGAAGAACAAAAGGCTCCACTGATCATCCTCGCTGCAAGGACACCAACTTAACAACCATCTACACAGAAAAAAACACCTTCACAGAAAACAAAATTCAGGTGAGTACTCAGATATTACCCTGGTTTTAACTCCATATTGCTGAAAGATGCACAGAAGAGATAGAAAAAACAGCCCTGAATCACCAATGACCACCATCCCCCATGCCTCAGCAGCAGCAGCTTGGTTTGGAAAGCTTCTTAGGATCGAGGAGAAAGAACACAGCAATTGTGAGGCATTGAACTCAGTGCTGTCCTCTAGAGCAGAAGAAAACTCAGAACAAACTGAGCTGATGCCTGCACATACAGGGAGCATTTAAACCAACCTTAGCCAAAGGGAAATTACCAATCCTAGTGGTCAGAACTTGAGTTTCCACAAACCTCACCACCAAGGCCTACAGTTCTCTGTGTCTTCGAGTAAACTTGAAAGGCAGTCTAGGCCATAAGGACTGAACCTTTTAGGAGAGAACTAGTGCTGAACTTGGCCCAGAGACAGTGGACTGGGGTAGCTCATGAAATACTGAGACACCAGCTGGGGCAGCCAATGGAGTGCTGGCATCACTCCTCCCCCTACCGCAGGCTGCACAGCTCACAGTTCTAAAAATGACCCTTTCCTCCTCCTTGAGGAGAGGAGAGGGAATAATAGGTAGGGCTTTGTTTTGCATCTTAGGCACCAGCTCAGCCACAGCAGGACAGGGTACCAGTAAAAATAAAAAGTCCCCCATTCCAGGCTGTAGCTCCCAGGTGACATTTCTAGACATTTTGGGCCAGAAGGGAACCTGCTGCCTTGAAGGAAAAGACTCAGTTCTGGCAGCATTCATCACCTGCTAACTGTGGGGCCCTTGGGCCCTAAATAATCAGCAGTGATACCCAGGTATTATGTTGAGGACCTTGGATGAGCCTCGCAGACTTGCTGTCTTTGGGAGGGACTCAGCACATAATCAGCTGTGGTGGCTACGGGACAAATCCCTTCTGCTAGAGAAAAGCAGAGAGAAAAAGGAACTTATTATTGCACCTTGGGTATCAACATAGCCACAGGGTTTTAGAGTACCAAGTGGGTTCTTGGGGGGTCCCTATTTGAGAACACTGCTCCTGGATGGCATTTATGGACCTGCCCTGGGCCAGAGGGGCACCCACTGCTCTGAATGGTGAGTCCCAGGCCAGGCAGCCATCACCACAAGCTAACATAAGAGATCTTGAGCCTTAAGGGAAGATCAGAGGTATTCTGGCAGTACTCCTTGTGGCCCAAAAACGATAGCTACCAAGTGAGGCTCCTTTGCCTTTGGAAAGAGAAAGAAAGAGTGGGAAGTACTGCATGTTGTGGTTTTAGTGCCACCTCAGCCTTAGTACTATAGAACATGAGGTAGACTTTGAAAATTTTTAACTCTGGTCACTGACTACCAGATGGCACCACTGGACCTACCTGGGGTCTGGGGAACTTGCTTCCCTGACAGAAAGGACATATGCCCAGCTGGCTTTGCCACCTACTGATTGTAGGACCCCAGGCCAGTAGATGAGGAGTGGACACAGCAGGACTTGGGCGACACCCCAGTGTTGTGCTGGCTTCAGGTCTGAGTCAGCACAGTCATGGTGGTGGTGGCAACAGGGTGCTCTGTGTCACATCAGCCCTAGCTTTTTGTGACCAAGAAAGGAGAGAGAAATCTGCAAGTTTGGGATAAAGTAAAAGAAGGGGAACAAAAGTCTCTGCCCTGGTAATCCAGATAATTTTTGTCCAAAACCATCGAGGCAGTATCTCTACAAGTCTGCAAGAACTACAGAAGACTGGGCTTTGGAGGCCCACTATAGCAGAAACAGCTTAGATCACAGTACCCAAGTGTTTTTTTCAAATATCTGGAAAGCCTTCTCAAGAAGGATGGCTACAGATAAATCCATGCTGTGAAGACTACAATAAATAGCTAATCCTTCAACACCCAGACAATGAAGAACATCTAGTAGTATCAACACCATCCAGGAAAATACGACTTCAACAAATAAACTAAATAAAGCACCAGAGACCATTGCTGGAGAAAGAGAGATGTGTGATATTTTAGACAAAGAATTCAAAATAGCTGTGTTGAAGAAACTCAAAGAAATTCAAGACAATGTAAAGAAGAAATTCAGAATTCTATTATATATACTAACAAAAGAGAATGAAATAATTTAAAAAGAATCAAGCAAAAAATCTGGAGGTGAAAAATGCAATTGGCATAGTGAAGAATGCATCAGAGTCCTTTAATAGCAGAATGTATAAAGAGAAGAATGAATTAGGGAGCTTGAAGACAGGCTATTTCAAAATACAGAGGAGAAAAAAGAGAAAAAAAGAATACAAAACAATAAAGCACATACACAGAATCCAGAATACAGCCCCAAAAGGGCACATCTAAGAGTTTTTGGCATTAAAGGAAGGTAGAGAAAGAAAGAAGGGCAGAAATTGTATTTGAAGGGATAACAACAAAGAATTTCAAAAACCTAGAGAAAAATAGAAATGTTCAAGTGCAAGAAAGTTATACAAACACCAAGCAGACTTAATCCAAAATTGACTACCTCAAGGTATTTAATAATTCAACTCCCAAAGGTCAAGGATGAAGAAAGGATCCTTAAAGCAGCCAGAGAAATGAAACAAATAATATACAATGAAGCTCCAATGCGTCTGGTAGCATACTTTTCAGTGGGAAAACTTATAGGCCAGAAAAGAGTGGCATAACATATTTAAAATGCTAAGGAAAAAATATTTTACTCTATAAATAGTATATCTGGCAAAAAATATCCTTCAAACATAAAGAAGAAATAAAGACTTTCCCAGACAAAAGTTGAGGGATTTCACTAACACCAGTTCTTTTCTACAATAAATGCTAAAGGGAGTACTTCAATCAGAAAGAAAAGAACATTAAATGAACAATCAGAAACCACCTGATGGTGTAAAACTCACTGGTAATTGTAAGTACACAGAAAAATACAGAATACTATAACACTGTAATTGTGGTATGTAAGCTTACTCATCCTAAGTTGAAAGAGTAAACGATGAACCGATAAAAAATAATAACTATAATAACTTTTCCAAGCATAGTGAGGACAATAAGAAATAAAACAACAAAAAGTTTACAAAATAGGAGGGAATTGGGTTTAATGTAGAGTTTTTATTAGCTCCCTTTCTGTTTGCTTGTTTGCTTATTTATACAAATAGTGTTAAGTTGTTATTAGGTTAAAATAATGGGTTATAAGATAGTATTTGCAAACTTCATGGTAACCTCAGACCAAAAACCTACAGTGGAGACACAAAAAATAAAAAGCAAGAAACTAAATTATATCACCAGAGAGAATCACCTTCAGAAAAGAAGACAGGAAGGAAGAAAAAAGAGGGAAGAGGGCCACAAAACAACAAGAAAATAACAATAAATCACATGAGTATGTCCTTATTTTATCAATAATAACATTATAAAGGAATGGTATAAACCCTCCAATCAAAACACATAGACTTGCTGAATGGGTAAAAAAGCAAGATCCATTATTATGTTGCTCATAAAAAACTTCACCTATAAATACATAAACGGAAAATAAAAAGATTGAAATAAATATTTTATGCCAATGGAAAGCCAAAAAAGAGCAGGAGTCATTATACCTATATCAGGCAAAATAGACTTCAAGACAAAAACTACAACAAGAGACAAAGAAGCTCACTATATAATGATAAACGTGTCAATTCAGCAAGAGGAAATAACAATTTTAAATAGTATGCACCCAGCACTGGAATACTCAGTATATAAAGCAAATGTTATCAGAACTAAGAGAGAGAGAGGTTCTGATACAGTAACAGCTAAGACTTCAACACCCTACTTTCAGCATTGTACAGATATTCCATACAGAAAAATCAATCTGTATAGTACAGATTGGACTTAATCTGTACTATAGACCAAATGGATCTAATATATATTTATAGAACATTTCATCTATGAGCCACAGAATATACATAGATCATTCAGAATGGTAGACCATATGATAGGTCAAAAAACAAGTCCTAAAACATTCAAAAATGATTGGTAAAATATCAAGCATCTTTTCTGAAAACAATGGAATAAACTACAAATTAATAACAAGGAATTTTGGAAACAATACAAATATATGGAATCTAAACAATATGCTCCTCAAATGATTAGTGAATCAATGAAGAAATTAAAAAGAAACTGAAAAATTGCTTAAAACAAATGACAATGGAATCACAGCATATCAAAACATCTGGAATACAGCAAAAGCGGTACTCAGAGTGAAGTTTATAGCTATTAAGTACCTGTATCAAAAAAGAGAAAAAAATTAAACAATTTAAAAATGCATCTTAAAAAACTAGAAAAGCAAGAAAAAAGCAAATCCAAAATTAGTAGAATAAAAGAACTTATAAAGACTAGAGCAAAAATTAAGTAAATAAAATTGAAATTTAAAAATCAATTAAAAAAACAGGTTTTTTGAAAAACTTTTAAAAAAATCAAAACTTCAAACAAATAAAAAGAGAAAATATCAAAAGAATTTGCAGCAAGATGGCCAAACAGTAAACAGCTCTGGAGTGCAGTTTCCAGTGAGACGACACAGAGGGCGAGTGATCACATTTCCAACCGAGGTACTAGGTGCATCTCAATGGGACTGGTTAGACAGTGAGTGTAGCCCAAGAAGGGCGAGCTGAGGTATGGTGGGGCACTGCTTTACCCAGGAAGTGCATCAGACCAGAGGAACCCACTCCCACCCATCGAAGGCCATTGGAGGCTTTTCCGACCACTCTGGCACACTGGTTCAGATACTGCACTTCTCCCATGGTCTTTATGGCCCACAGACCAGGAGAGATTCCTGCTGACCGACAAGCACTGTGGGTTTCCAGCACAAAAACCTGCACAAAGGTTGGCAGCCATTTTAACTGGCACTTGGAATGACTGTGAGATAGAACTGTACATTCTACTGAAAAAGAGGGCGCTGAAGGCAGGAAGCCAGGTGATTTGGCTAGCAGGTCCCACCCCCACAAAGACCAGTCTGAAATGCAATGACATGTGAGTTTTTGCAGCCAGCGCAGCAGTTTGAGTTTGACCCAGGACGGTTGCACTCCACAGGGGGGAGGGGGCATCAGCCATTACCAAGGCAGTCCACTATTACTGAGGCAGTCTGCCATTACTGAGGCAACCCACCATTACCGAGGCAGTCCGCCATTACTGAGGCAGTCTGTCATTACTGAGGCAGTTCTAAACCTTACCTGTGTGAAAAAAAAATGCAAGGATGTTTACATAGCAGCTAGACAGAGCCTGTGGCAGCTCAGAAAATGCCTCTGTAGGCAGACTGTGACTAGACTCCTTCCTTGCTGGGCAGGGCATCTCTAAAAAAGGCAGAAGACACATCAGGGACTTATAAATAAAGCCCTACCTCCCTGGGACAGAGCACCTGGGAAAGAGGTGGTTGAGAGTTCGGCTGCAGCAGACTTAAACATCCCTGCCCAGTAGCTCTGAATGAAACAATGGAGCTCCCCAGCAGAGCACTTGAGCTCTAAAAAGACAGACTGTCTCCTAAAGCATCTCCCTGACCATTGTATATCCAGAGAAGCACCTCAATAAAGGAGAACTCTGGGCTGACATCTGGCGGGCACCCTCTGGGACAAGATAACAGAAGAAGGAACAGGCAGCAACCCTTACTGTGTCTGTGGCCCCTGTGGGTGATTCCCAGGAAAGCAGGATCTGGAATGGACCTCAGGCAGTCCTGCAGCAGAGAGGCCTGTCAGAAGGAAAACTAGAAAACAGAAAGAAATAACTTCAACATCAAGAGAAAGAACGTCCACTCAGAGACCCCATCTGAAGGTCACCAACTTCAAAGACCAAAGGCAGATAAATCCACAAAGATGGGAAGAAACCAGTGAAAAAAAGATGAAATCACAAAAAACCAGAAAGCCTCTCCTCCTCCAAGGGATCACAAGCTCCTCACCAGCAAGGGACAAACTGGATGGAGAATCAGTTTGACAAATTGACAGAAGCAGGCTTCAGAAGGTGGATAATAACAAACTTCTCTGAGCTAAAGGAACATGTTCTAACCCAATGCAAAGAAACTAAGAACCTTGAAAAAAGGTTTGACGAAAGGTTAGAGAACAGTAAGGGTTGCTGCCTGTCCTTCTTCTGTTATCTTGTCCCAGAAGGGGTGCCCGCCAGATGTCAGCCAGAGCTCTCCTTTATGAGGTGCGTCTCTGGATATACAATGGTCAGGGAGCTGCTTTAGGAGACAGTCTGTCTCGAAATGCTAACAAGAATAAACAGCTTAGAGAAGAACATAAACCACTTGATGGAGCTGAAAACACAGCACGAGAACTTCACAAAGCATACACAAGTTTCAATAGCCAAATCGATAAAGCAGAAGAAAGGATATCAGAGATTGAAGACCAACTCAATGAAATAAAATAAGAAGGCAAGATTAAGAGGAAAAAGAGTGAAAAGAAATGAGCAAAGCCTCCCAGAAATATAGGATTATGTGAAAAGACCTAATCTACATTTGATAGGTGTACCTGAATGTGATGGGGAGAATAAATCCAAGCTGGAAAATACTCTTCAGGATATTATTCAGGAGAACTTCCCCAGCCTTTTAAGGCAGGCCAACATCCAAATCCAGGAAATACAGAGAACACCACAAAGATATTCCTCAAGAAGAGCAACCCCAAGGCACATAATCATCAGATTCACCAGGGTTGAAATGAAAGAAAAAATGCTAAGGGCAGCCAGAGAGAAAGGTTGGGTTACCCGCAAAGAGAAGCCCATCAGACTTACAGCAGATCTCTTGGCAGAAACTCTACCAGCCAGAAGAGACTGGGGGCCAATATTCAACATCCCTAAAGAAAAGAACTTTCAACCCAGACTTTCATATCCAGCCAAACTAAGCTTCATAAGTGAAGGAGAAATAAAATCCTTTATGAACAAGCAATTGCTGAGAGATTTCATTACAACCAGGCCTGCCTTGCAAGAAGCTCCTGAAGGAAGCACTAAACATGGGAAGGAACAACCAGTACCAGGTACTAAAAATGTACGAAATGGTAAAGACCATAGACACAATGAAAAAAATGCATCAACTAATGGGCAAAGCAACCAGCTAGTATCAAAATGGCAGGATCAAATTCACATATAACAACTTAACCTTAAATATAAACAGGCTAAATGCCCCAAATCAAAAGACAGAGAATGGCTAATTGGATAAAAAGTCAAGACCCATTATTGTGCTGTATTAGGAGACCCATCTCATGTGCAAAGACACACATACACTCAAAATAAAGGGATGGAGGAAGATTTATCAAGAAAATGGAGAGGGGGAGAAAAAAAAAAACAGAGATTGCAATCCTAGTCTCTGATAAAATGGACTTTAAACCAGCCGAGATATAAAAAGACACAAAGAAGGGCATTACATAATGGTAAAAAGATCAATGCCACAAGAACTAACTACCTAAATATATATGTACCCAATACAGGAGCATCCAGATACATAAAGCAAGTTCTTAACGACCTACAAGACAGACTTAGACTTCCACACAATAATAGTGGGAGAATTTAACACTCCACTGTCAATATTAGACATATCAATGAGACAGAAAATTAACAAGGATATCCAGGACTTGAACTCAGATCTGGACCAAGCAAACCTAATAGACATCTACAGAACTCTCCACCCTCAAATCCACAGAATATGCATCTTCTCAGCACCACATCACACTTATTCTAAGACTGACCACATAACTGGAAGTAAATCACTCCTCAGCAAATGCAAAAGAACAGAAACCATAACAGTCTCTCAGACCACAGTGAAATCAAATTAGAACTCAGGATTAAGAAACTCACTCAAAACCGCACAACTACATGGAAACTGAACAACCTGCTCCTTAATGACTATTGGATAAATAATGAAATGAAGGCAGAAATAAAGATGTTCTTTTGAAACCAAGGAGAACGAAGACACCACATACCAGAATCTCTGGACACATTTAAAGCAGTGTCTAGAGGAAAATTTATAGCAATAAACGCCTACATTAGAAGCAAGGAAAGATCTAAAATTGACACCCTATCATCAAAATTGAAAGAGCTAGAGGAGCAAGATAAAAAAAAAAAAAAAACTCAAAAGCTAGCATAAGACAGAAAATAACTAAGATCAGAGCAGAACTGAAGGAGACAGAGACACAAAAAAATCCTTCAAAAAATCAATAAATCCAGGAGCTGGTTTTTGGAAAAGATCAACAAACTAGCCAGACAACTAGCCAGATTAATAAAAGAAAAAGAGGGAAGAATCAAATAGATGCAATAAAAAACGATAAAGGGCATATCACCCTGGCAGGAATTCAACAAAAAGAAAACTTCAGGCCAATTCCCTGATTAATATTGATGCAAAAATCCTCAATAAAATACTGGCAAACTGAGACAAGTAGCACATCAAAAAGCTTATCCACCATGATCAACTCGGCTTATCCCCAGGATGCAAGGCTGGTTCCACATACACAAACCAATAAAGGTAACTCATCACATAAACAGAACTAAAGAAAAAAAAAAAGAACACAGGATTATCTCAATAGATGCAGAAAGGATCCTTAATAAAGTTCAACATCCCTTCATGTTAAAAACTCTCAATAAACTAGGTATTTATGCTACATACCTCAAAATAAGAGCCATTTATGACAAACCCACAGTCAATATCATACTGAATGGGCAAAAGTTGGAAACATTCCCCTTGAAAACTGGCACAAACAAGAATGCCCTCTGTAATCACTCTTATTTAGAAATAGTGTTGGATATTCTGGCTAAGGCAATAAGGCAAGAGGAAGAAATAAGTGGTATTGAAATAGGAAGAGAGGAAATTAAATTGTCTTTTTTGCAGGTGACATGATCCTGTATCTGAGAGAAACCCCATCGAAACCTAGCCCAAACTTCTAGGCTGATAAGAAACTTCAGCAAAGTCTAGGATACAAAATCAGTGTGCAGAATTCACAAGCATTCCTAAATATTAACCACAGACAAGCAGAGAGCCAAATTATGAATGAACTCTCATTCACAACTGCCACAAAGAGAATAAGATACCTAGAAATACAGCTATCAAGGGAAGTGAAGGGACCTCTTTAAGGAGATCTACAAACCACTGCTTAAGGAAATTAGAGAAGGGAAACAAGGAGATGGAAAGCATTTAATGCTCATCAATAAAAAGATACTGTGAAAATGGCCATACTGTTCAAAGCGATTTATATATGCAATGCTATTCTCATTAAATTACCATTGACATCCTTCGAAAGAATTAGAAAAATCTATTTAAAATTCACATGGAACCAAAAAATAGCTTGTATAGCCAGGACTGTCCTAGCAAAAAGAGCAGTGTTAAAAGTGATTTTTTTTTTTTGAGATGGAGTCTTGCACTGTTGCCCAAGCTGGAGTGCAATGGCATGACCTTGGCTCACTGCAACCTCTGCCTCCTGGGTTCAAGTGATTCTCCTGCCTCAGCCTCCCAAAATAGCTGGGATTACAGGCACCACCACCACGCCTGGCTATTTTTTTTTTATTTTTAGTAGAGACAGGGTTTCACTCTTTTGGCCAGGCTAGTCTCGAACTCCTGACCTTGTGATCCACCCACCTCAGCCTCTCAAAGTGCTGGGATTATAGGTGTGAGCCACCACACCTGGCCTAAAAGTGACTCTATAGCACTAGTGACCAGATCAAAAACTAGAAAGATCTCAAATTCACAGAAGATCTCCTAACATCACAACTAAAGGAACATAAAAAACCAAGAGCAAACAAACCCCAAAGCTAGCAGAGGACAAGAGAATAACCAAGATCAGAGTGAAACTGAGGAGACAGAGACATGAAAATACTTCAGAAAAAATCAACAAAACCAGGAGCTGTTGTTTTGAAAAAATAAAATAAAATAAAAATACACCACTGGGTAGACCAGAAGGAGAGACTGAAAATTCAAATAGACACAATGCAAAATGATAAAATAGATCACTCCACTGACCCCACAGAAATACAAAAAACCATCAGAGAATACTATAATACCTCTACCAAAATAAATAACAAGATAGAAAAAATGGATAAATCTCCTGCACACATACACCCTCCCATGACTCAACAAGGAAGAGGCTGAATCCTTGAATAGATCAACAAAAAGTTCTGAAATTGAGGGAGCAATAGCCTGCCAACCAAAAAAAGACCAGAAACAGATGGATTTACAGCACAATTCTACCAGAGTTACAAGAGAAGCTGGTACCATTTCTTCTAAAACTATTACTAATAATTAAAGGAGGGATTCCTCCCTCACTCATTTTAAGAGGCCAGCATTATCCTGATACCAAAACCTGGCAGGGATACAATGAAGAGAAAACTTGAGGCGAATATCCCTGCTGAATATGGATGAAAAATCTAGATAAAATACTGGCAAACTGAATCCAGCAGCACATAAAAAAATTATCCACGATGGATCACGCGTCAGCTTCATCTCTGGGATCCAAGGATGGATCAACAGGCACAAATCAAAAAAGATAATTCATCACATAACCAGAACTAAAGGCAAAAACCACATGATTATCTCAATAAACACGAAAAGGGCCTTGATGAAATTCAACATCCCTTCATGTTAAAAACTCCCAATAAGCTAGGTATCTATGCAACGTACCTCAAAATAATAAGCCATTTGCTGACAAACCTACAGCAACTATGATGTCTGAATGGGCAAAAGCTGGAGGCATTCCCCTTCAAAACTAGCACAAGCAAAAAGATGCCCCCTGTCACCACCCTTTTTCAACATAGTGTTGGAAGTTCTTGTTGGGTAATCAAGCAAAAGAAAGAAATAAAGGGAATTCAAATGGGAAGAGAGAAAGTCAAATTGCCTTTGCAGATGGCATGATCTTATATCTAGAAACCCCATCATCTTCACCCAAAGCCTTCTTAAGCTGATTAGAAACTTCAGAAAGTCTCAGGAGACAAAATCATGCACATAAGTCACAAACATTCCTATACACAAAGAACACACAAGCAGAGAGCCAAATTATGATCTAAGCTACCAATCATAATTTCTACACACGATAATAAAATACCAAGGAGTACCACCCTCAAGGGAAGTGAAGGACCTCTTCAAGGAGACTACAAACCACTGCTCAAGAAATCACAGAGAACACTAACAAATGAAAATCATTCCACGCTTATGGATAGAAACAATCAATATTGTGAAAATGGCCACACTGCCCCAAAGTAAATTCGTATAGATATAAGGCTATTCCCATTAAACTATCGTTATATTCTTCCCATAATTAGAATAAATTATTTTCAAACTCATCTGGAACCAAAAAAGAGCCCGTGTAGCCAACATAATCATTAGCAAAATGAACTAGCAGGAGGCATCTCTCCCACCTACTTCAAACTATGCTACAAGGCTCACACAGAACCAAAACAGTATGGTACTATTACAAAAACAGACACACAGACCAATGGAATAGAATAGAGAACTCAGAAGTAAGACTGTACATCTACAACAATCTGATCTTTGACAAACCTGACAAAAACAAGCAATGGGAAAAGAATTCCCTATTTAATAAATAATGCTGGGAGAACTGGCTAGCCATAGGCACAATAGAGAAAATGGTATTCCTTCTTACACCTTATATAAAAATTAACTCAAGATGGATTAAACACTTATATGTAAAACCCAAACTATAAGAACCCTAGAAGAAAACCTAGGCAATACCATTCAGAATACAGGCAAGGGCAAATGTTTCATAACGAAAATGCCAAAAGCAAATGCCACAAAGACAAAATTGACAAATGGGATCCAAGTAAACTAAAGAGCTTCTACACAGGAAATGAAACTCCCATCAGGGTGAACAGTTCAACCTACAGAGTAGAAGTCAATTTTTGCACTCTACCCATCTGACAAAGGTCTAATATTTAGAATCTACAAGGAGCTTAAATAAATTTACAAGAACAAACAAACAACCCCACTAAAAATTGGGCAATGGGGTATCCCAAGATGGCAGAATAAGAGGCAGCTCTCCAAAGCAGCTCCCAGTGACAGAGACACAGAAGCCGAGTGGTCTCCACAATCCCCAACTAGGTACCAAGTTCATTTTGTGGGTCTGCTTGGACAGTGGGTACAAACCAAATAGGGCAAATTGAGGCAAAGTGGGGCACTGCCCCACCCAGGAGGTGCAAGCAACTGACTGAGGACTAGGGATGCCCCCTCTGGGACTTCAGTTCAGATACAGCACTCCACCCAAGCCCTCTACAACCCACAGAACAGATCTTCACTGGGCTGAAAAGCCTCAGTGATCTGCCTGAACAGGGCAGACAGCAACATCAGCTGGTGCCAGGGCTGTCAGCATAGATATAAGCAGAGGCACTGGCTGATGCAAAAGCCAGAAAGCCAGCTGGACAGAGCCACTCGCCCCCCAGAAAGAAGGGGAACTGAAAACAGGGAAGCGGCTCATATGGCAGGATGGGTCCTCCCTGCACAAAGTCCAGCAGGTTAAAAACTCTCACTCCAGACTCCGCACCCAGAACATCAGTTAGAGAGCAATGAGGAATGATAGAGCTCAGCAGGGGACAGAAGTCGCCATTGCAGAAGGCGGCCTAATCTTCCTGAGTAAATAAGAGATGACGCAGCAGTTCCACTGAAACTGTGACAGCACAGCAGCGCCTCTGCAGGCAGAAAAGGAAGGCCGCCTCCCAGGCAGCTACCTGAGATCAAAACTATATAAATCCAAGGAGATGGGGAAGAAACTAGCACAAGAAGAATGAAATAATAAAAAACCAGAACGCCTCTCACTCCACCATGAGATCATACCTCATCACCAGCAAGGGAACAAAGCTGGACAGAGAACGAATTTGATGAACTGACAGAAGCAGTCTTCAAAAGGTGGGTAATAACAAACTTCTCTGAGTTAAAGGAACATGTTCTATCCCAATGCGAGTAAACTAAAAACCTTGAAAAGAGGTTAGAAGAAATGATAACTATAATAAACAGCCAGAGAAGAACATAAACGACTTGATGGAGCTGAAAAACACAGCACAAGAACTTCGAGAAGCATACAGAAGTTTCAATAGCTGAATAGATCAAGCAGAAGAAAGGATGTCAGAGATTGAAGATCAACCCAAAGAAATAAAACAAGAAGGCAAGAATAGAGAACAAAGAGTGAAAAGAAATGAAGAAAGACTTCCAAAATATGGGATTATGTGAAAGACCTAATCTACGCTTGATTGGTGTACCGGAAGATGACGCGGAGAATGAATCCAAGCTGGAAAACACTCTTCAGGATATTATCCAGGACAACTTCCCCAACCTAGCAAGGCAGGCCAACATTCAAATACAGGAAATACAGACAACACCACAACGATAACCCTCTTAGAAGCAACCCCAAGGCACATAATCGTCAGATTCACCAGGGTTGAAATGAAGGAAAAATGCTAAGGGCAGCCAGAGAGAGAGGTTGGGTCACCCCCACAAAGGGAAGCCCATCAGACTCACAGCAGATCTCTCAGCAGAAACCCTACAAGCCAGAAGAGTGGGGTCCAAAATTCACAACCTTAAAAGAAAAGAACATTCAACATAGAATTTCACATCCAGCCAAACTAAGCTTCGTAAGTGATGGAGAAATAAAATCCTTTATGAACAAGTAATTGCTGAGAGATTTTTTCACTACCAGGCCTACCATGCAAGAGGTCCTAAGGAAGCCCAAATGCAGAGAGGAAAAACCAGTACCAGCCACTGCAAAAAAGAACCAAATGGTAAAGACTAACGATGCAATGAAGAAATTATGCCAACCAAAGGGCAAACAACCAACCAGTAATAAAATGGCAGGATAAAATTCACACATAACAATATTAACACTAAATGTAAACAGACTAAATGCCCCAATCAAAGGACACAGGCTGGCAAATTGGATAAAAAGCCAAGAAGCATCAGTGTGATGTATTCGGGAGACTCATCTCACGTGCAAAGACACACATAGACTCAAAATAAAGGGATGGAAGAAGATTTACCAAGCAAATGGAGAGCAAAAAAAAGGCAAGGGTGGCAATCCTAGTCTCTGATAAACAGATTTTAAACCAACAAAAATCAAAAGAGACAAAGGCATTACATAATGGTAAAAGGATCAATACAACAAGAAGGGCTAACTATTCTAAATATATATGCACCTAGATAAGTAGCACCCAGATACATAAAGCAAGTCCTTAATGACCTACAAAGAGACTTAGACTCCCACACGATAATAGTGGGAGACTTTAACACTCCATTTTTAATATTAGACTGATCAACTAGACAGAAAATTAACAAGAATATCCAGGACTAGAACGCAGATTTGCACCAAGTGAACTTAATAAACATTTACAGAACTCTCAACCCCAAATCCACAGAATATACATTCTTCTCAGCACCACATTGCACTTACTCTAAAATTGACCACATAACTGGAAAGTAAATCACTCCTAGCAAATGGAGAAGGGCAATCATAACAAACAGTCTCTCTCGACCACAGGGCTATCAAATTAGAACTCAGGATTAAGAAACTAACTCAGAACCACACAACTTCATGAAACTGAACAAATGGCTCTTGAATGTTGACTGGATAAACAATGAAATGAAGGCAGAAATAAAGATGTTCTTTGAAACCAAGGAGATCAAAGACACAACATACCAGAATCTCTGGGACACATTTAAAGCAATGTCTAGAGGAAAATTCATAGCAATAAATGCCCACATGAGAAGCAAGGAAAGATCTAAAGTTGACACCCTATCATCAAAATTGAAAGAGTTAGAGGAGCAAGATCAAAAGACTCAAAGCTAGCAGAAGACAAGAAATAAGTAAGGTCAGCACAGAACTGAAGGACATAGAGACACAAAAAACTCTCAAAAAAATCAACAAATCCAGGAGCTGGTTTTTTAAAAAGATCAACAAAATAGATAGACCTCTAGACAGACTAATAAAAAACAAAAGGGGGGAAGAATCAAATAGATGCAATAAAAAACAATGACGGGGACATCACCACTCATTCCACAGAAATAAAAACTACCATAAGCGATTACTACAAACAACTCTATGCACATAAACCAGTAAGCCTGAAAGAAATGGGTAAGTTCCTGGACACTTGTACTCTCCTAAGACTAAACCGGGAAGAGTTGAAACCCTGAATAGACCAATAACAAAGGCTGAAGTTGAGGCAGCAATTAATAGCCTACCAACCAAAAAAAGCCCAAGTCCAGATGGGTTTACAGCCAAATTCTACCAGACATACAAAGGAGGAGCTGGTACCATACCTTCTTAAACTATTCCAAACAATACAAAAGAGGGAACCCTCCCTAACTCATTTTATGAGACCAACATCATCCTAATACCAAAACCGGGCAGAGACGCAACAAGAAAAGAAAACTTCAGGCCAATATCCATGATGAACATAGATGCAAAAATCTTCAATAAAGTACTGGCAAACAGAATGCAACAGCAAATTAAAAAGCTTATTCATCATCATCAAATAGGCTTCATCCTGGCGATGCAAGGCTGGTTCAACATATGCAAGTCTATAAACATAATCCATCACATAAACAGAACCAAAGACAAAAACCACAACATTATCTCAATAGATGCAGAGAAGGCCTTCAACAAAATTCAACAGCCCTTTATGCTAAAAACCCTCAATAAACTAGGTATTAATGGAATGTATCACAAAATAATAAAAGCTATTTATGACAAACCCACAGCCAATATCATACTGAATGGGCAAAAACCAGAAGGATTCTCTTTGAAATCTGGCACAAGACAAGGATGCCCTCTCTCACCACTCCTATTCAGTATAGTATTGGAAGTTCTAGCCAGAGAAATCAGGCAAGAAAAAGAAATAAAGGGTATTCATTAGGAAAAGAGGAAGTCAAATTGTCTTTATTTGCAGATGACATGATTGTATATTTAGAAGACCCCATCATCTCAGCCCAAAATCTCCTGAAACTGATAAGCAACTTCTGCAAAGTCTCAGGATACAAAACCAATGTGCAGAAATCACAAGCATTTCTATACACCAACAACAGACAACCAGAGAGCGAAATCAAAAGTGAACTCCCATTCACAATTCTACAAAGAGAATAAAATATCTAGGAATACAACTAAGAATGGATGTACAGGACCTCTTCAAAGAGAACTACAAACCACTGCTCAAGTAAATAAGAGAGGACACAAACAGATGGAAAAACATTCCATGCTCATGGTCGGGAACAATCAACATTGTGAAAATAGCCATACTGCCCAAAGTAATTTATAGATTCAATGCTATCCCCATCAAGCTACCAATGATCTTCTTCACAGAACTGGAAAAAGCACTTCAAACTACATATGGAAGCAAAAGAGAGCCCGCATAGCAAAACAATCCTAAGCAAAAAGAACAAAGCTGGAGGCATCATGCTGCCTGACTTCAAACTATACTACAAGGCCAAAGTAATCAAAACAGCATGGTACTGGTACCAAAACAGAAACATAGAGCAATGGAACAGAACTGAGGCCTCAGAAGCAACACCACACATCTACAATCACGTGATGTTTGACAAACCTGAGAAAAACAAGCAATGGGGAAAGTATTCCCCTGTTTAATAAATGGTGTTGGGAAAACTGGCTAGCAATGTGCAGAAAGCAGAAACTGGACCCCTTTCTGACACCTTACACTAAAATTAACTCCAGATGGATTAAAGATCTAAACATAAGACCTAACACCATAAAAACCCTAGAAGAAAACCTAGGCAAAACCATTCAGGACATAGGCATAGGCAAGGACTTCATGGCTAAAACACCAAAAGCATTGGCAACAAAAGCCAAAATAGACAAATGGGATCTAATTAAACTCCAGAGCTTTTGTACAGCAAAGGAAACAATCATTAGAGTGAACTGGCAACCAACAGAATGGGAAAAAATGTTTGCAATCTACCCATCTGACAAAGGGCTCATATTCAGAATCTACAAAGAACTAAAACAGATATACAAGAAAAAAACAAACAACCCCATTCAAAAGTGGGCAAAGGATCTTAACAGACACTTTACAAAAGAAGACATCTATGAGGCCAACAAACATATGAAAAAATGCTCATCATCACTGGTCATTACAGAAATGCAAATCAAAACCACATTGAGATACCATCTCACACCAGTTAGATGGTGATCATTAAAAAATCTGGAAACAACAGACGCTGGACAGGATGTGGAGAAATAGGAACACGCTTATACTGTTGGTGGGAGTGCAAATTAGTGTGACCATTGTGGAAGACAGTGTGGCTATTCCTCAAGGACTTAGAAGTAGAAATGCCATTTGACCCAGCAATCCCATTACTGGGTATATACTGAAAGAATTATAAATTGTTCTATAATAAAGACACATACAAACGTATGTTCATTGCAGCACTGTTTACAATAGCAAAGACCTGGAATCAACCCAAATGTCCATCGATGACAGACTGGATAAGAAAATGTGGCACATACACAACATGGAATACTACACAGCCATAAAAAATGATGAGTTCATGTCCTTCATAGGGACATGGATGAATCTGGAAACCATCATTCTCAGCAAACTGACACAAGAACAGAAAACCAAACACCCCATGTTCTCACTCATAGGCGAGTGTTGAACAACTAGAACACATGAACACAGAGAGGGGAGCATCACATACGGCAGTCAGTTAGGGGGGGCTATGGGACAGTGGGGGGGTGGGGAGGGATAACAAGGGGAGAAATGCCAGATATTGGTGATGGTGGTATAAAGGCAGCAAACCACCTTGCTAAGTATGTACCTATGCAACAATCCTGCATGATCTGTACATGTACCCCAGAACCTAAAGTACAATTAAAAAAAATTGGGCAATGGATATGGGCAGTCACTTTTCAAAACAAGACATTGATGTGACCCACAAACATATATTTAAAAAAAGCTCAACATCACAGTTCATTAAAGAAATGCAAATCAAAACCACAATGAGATACCATCTCACCTCAGTGAGAATGGCAATTATTAAAAAGTCAAGAAACAACAAGTGCTGGAGAGGTTGCAGAAAAATAGAAATGCTTTTACATTGTTTATGGGAAGGTAAATTAATTCAACCATTATTGAAGATGTTGTGGCAATATCTCAAAGATCTAGAACCGGATAAACCATTTGACCCAACAATCCCATTACTGGGTACATACCCAAAGGATTATAAATCATTCTATTACAAAGATTTATGCACATGTATGTTCACTGAAGAACTATGCACAATGTGAAAGACATGGAATCAACTCAAATGCCCATCGAAATCAATGCACATGATAAAGAAAATGTGGTACATACACATCATGGAATACTAAGTTATGCAGCCATAAAAAGGAATGAGAACGTGTTCTTTGCAGGGACATGGATGGAGCTGGAAACCATTATCCTCTACAAACTATGCAGGAAAAGAATATCAAATACCTCATGTTCTTACTTATAGTTGGGAGCTGAACAATGAGAACACATGGAACAAAAAAAAAAAAAAAAACACTGGGGCTTGCCAGAGGGTGGAGTGGGGGAGGAAGAGCATTCGGAAAAATAGCTAATGCATACTGAGCTTAATACCTAGGTGATGGATTTGATACATGCAGCAAACCATTATAGCAAAAGTTTTAGCTATGTATCAAACCTGCAAATCCTGTACATGTACTCCTGAACTAAAAATAAAAAGTTAATCCACTGCAATTAAGTAGGCTTTATCCCTGGAATGCATGATTGGTTGAACATACGTAAATCAATAAATGTGGTTCACGCATAAACAGAACTAAAAACAAAAACTACATGATTATCTCATTAGTTGTAGAAAAAGGCTTTCAATAAAACCCAGTATCCCTTTATGTTAAAAACCCTCAATAAAAAACAAAAAAAGGCATTGAAGAAACATATTTCAAAATAATAAGAGCCATCTATGAAAAACCCACAGCCAAAGTCATAATGAATGAGCAAAAGCTGGAAGAAATTTCCCTGGAAAACTGGAAAAAGACAAGGATGCCCTCTCTCACCACTCATATTTAACACAGTACTGGAAGTCCTAGGCAGAGCAATCAGTCAAGAGAAAGAAATAGAGGGTATCCAAATAGCAATAGAGGGAATGAAACTAACCCTGTTAGTAAACATTATGATTCTATTCCTAGAAATCTTTATAGTCTGTGTCCCAAAGCTCCTTGATCTGATACACAAGGTAAGCAAAGTTTCACTGTACAAAAACAGTGTGCAGAATCAGTAGAATTCCTATACATCAATAATATCTAAGCAGACAGCCAAATCAAGAATGTAATCCCATTCACAACAACCACAAAAAGAAAGAAAAATCTAGAAATTGCACTAACCAAGGTGGCAAAAGACTTCTACAATGAGAATTACAAAACACTACTCAAAGAAATCAGAGATGTTAAAAACAAATGGAAAAATATTCCATGCTTATGGAAAGGAAGAATCAATATTGTCAAAATGGCCATACTGTCCAAAGCAATTTGCAGAATCAATGCTATTACTGTCAAACTACCAATGACATTATTCACAGAATCAAACTATTTTAAAATCCATATGGAACAACAACAACAAAAAAGAGCTTGAATAGCCAAGGCAATCCTAAGCAAAAAGAATAAGGCTGGTGGCACATTACCTGACTTCAAACTATACTACAAGGCTACCGTAATAAAAATAGCATAGCACTGGCACAGAAACAGAAACATAGATCAATTGAACAGAATACAGAGCCCAAAAATATTGCCACGCACCTACGATTATCTAATCCTTGAGAAAATACACAAGCATAAGAAATGTGGAAAGGATTTTATTCAATAAATGTTTCTGGAACAACTGTCTAGCCATATGCAGAAGATTTAAACTGGACCCCTTAACTCAAGATAGATTAAAAACCTAAATATATAACCTAATACTAGAAAAACTCTGAAAGATAATCTAGGAAGTGCCATTCTGGACATTCTTGACATAGGACCCAGCAAAGCCTTCATGACAAAGATGCCAAAAGCAACTGCAACAAAAACAAAAAAAATAAGATACCTAATTAAGTTAAAGAGTTTGTGCACAGCAAAATGAACTATCAACATAGCAAACAACCTACAGAATAGGAGAAAATATTTGCAAAGTATAATATCCAGCATCTATAATAATATCCAGCAACTATAAGAAACTTAAACAGATTTGCAAAAAAACAACCTTATTTAAAAAGTGGGCAAAGTACATGAACAGACACTTTACAAAAGAAGACATTCATGTGGCTAACAAGCATATAAAAAATGCTCAATATCACTATCATTAGGAAAATGCTAATCAAAATCACAATGAGATACCATCTCACAGCAGTCAGAATGGCTATATATATATATATATATATATATATTTTTTTTTACTATACTTTAAGTTCTGGGGTACATGTGCAGAAAGTGTAGGCCTGTTACATGGGTATACACATGCCATGGTGGTTTGCTTCATCCATCACCCTATCATCTACATTAGATATTTCTCCTAATGCTATCCCTCACCTAGTGTGCTACCCCCCGGCTATCCTCCCTTAGTCCCCCACCCCCCAACAGGTCCCAGTGCATGATGTTCCCCTCCCTGTGTCCATGTGCTCTCCTTGTTCAACACCCACTTATGAGTGAGAACATGTGGTGTTGAATGGCTATAATTAAATGTCAAAAAATAGATGCTGGTAAGGTTGTGGAGAAAATGAAACACTTATCCACTGCTGCTGGGAATGTAAACTAGTTCAGCCAGTGTGGAAAGCAGTTTGGCAATTTCTCAAAAAACTTAAAATAGAATTAGCATTTGACCTAACAATCACCATTATTGGGTATATATCCCCCCTCAAAATATAATTCACACTACTAGAAAGACACATGTATGCATATGCTCACAGCAGCACTATTCGCAATGGCAAAGACGAGAAATCAATCTAAATGCCCATCAGTACTAGATTGGATAAAGACAATGTTGTATGTGTGCACCATGGAACACTATGCAGCCATAAAAAAGCATAAAAAAGAATGAGATCATATCCTTTTCAGGAACATGGATGGATCTGAAGGCTGTTTTCCTAAGCAAACTAACGCAGGAACAAGAAACCGAATACTACATACTCTCACTTGTAAGTAGGAGCTAATCATTGAGTAGACATGAACACGAAAAAGGGAGTAATAGACACTGAAGCCTACTTGTGGGTGGAGGGTGAGAGGAAGGTAAGTATCGAAAAACTACCTATTGGGTACTATGCTTATTACCTGGGTGACAAAATAATTTGTAGACCAAACCTCTGTGATATGTAATTTATGAATATAGCAAACTTGCACATGTACCCCTAAAGCTAAAGTAAACATTAAAAAAAGTTATTCTTTCTGAAGAATGCATGATGAGGAATTTTCAGATGAAGAAAATTCTACATTTTCCCAAAAGGGAAGGCCATACATATGTTCAGAAAACCTTTGGGTGGATTAGCCAAGACTAACCAGATTAACAATGTGAAACTGGTGAGTAGTATCCCATGATGAGTGTATTCGTTGGTGAGTGGTATAATCTGTTGAACATATTCTTTGTATTATTCCTTTCGGCTTTTCTGTAAATTTGAAATATTAAAAAAAAAAAAAATTAAAAAACAAGGTCCCTGTTCTTAACATCGTGTTTCTTGAGTAATTATTCTTGTCCTCAAACCCCATTAAATAGATATTAATACACAGGAATAGTTGTAGTTCAGAGATAAATAGGAGATAAAAGTATCTGAAATATATTTTGAAAAATGGCTGAATTATCTTCATTTAACTGATCTGAGTAATGATTATTACTAATAACTCAATAATTACTATATCAAGTCAGTCTATAGAATTTATAGTCAAAATTTATTTGATTGATGCTTTTCTAACATACAGTTCCTTTTGAAATACTATATAATTCTCTGGAATTATTTTTATTATTTATATATTCATACATATATTAAGGCATATATACTTAAAATATTGGGTTTCAAAATTATTATAATGTGGCAATATCATTGCAGCATATTGGGTTAATGTTCCCAACTATTTGTTACTTCTCCCCATAAAAGGATTATAGTTTCTTGCCCTGTAGATGTCAAGCTTGATATTGACATATGTCATGTTTAAGTTTTAAGAAACATTGCCTGATTCCATCATTCCTCTTTTTATTCTACAGATAGCTTGTCTTAGATTGGGGGGACTCCTCCAAACTAGATCCTGGAAAGAAAATGATACATGGAACACCTCCAGAGCTAAAAAGTAATGTGTGTAAAAAACAAATCTTTGTTGTTGTAAGTCACTGAGCTTTGGGGCTGTTTGTTTTCAAAGCACAAAATAACAAAAATGAATATCATAATACTAATCATGGTAACACTTATTTCAGAATATATTTAGAAATTATGTATTACATTCATATTGAGAACTGAAAGAAATTCCAGACTGTTCAAGTTTAGATTTAAAATACATAAAAATTATCTGCTTCATGTGTGGGGCATGAGGGAGATTGTAAAGTCACACTTCAGGTTGAGATCACTAGAAAAAGACTTCTTACCAAACTACACATTTTTTTATTATTATTATTAACATACCTCCCCTAATCCCTCACCCCCCTAAAAAGCCCCAGAATGTAATGTTCCCCTCCCTGTGTCCATGTGTTCTTATTGTTCAACTCCCACTCATGAGAACATGTGGTGTTTGGCTTTCTATTCCTGTGTGAGTTTTCTGAGAATGATGGCTTCCGGTTGCATCCATGTTCCTGCAAAGAACATGAACTCATCCTTCTTATGGTTACATATTGCCACATTTTCTTTATCTAGTCTATCAATGATGAGCATTTGGGTTTGTTCCAAGTCTTTGCTATTGTGAATAGTGCTGCAATAAACATACGTGTGCATGTGTCTTTAAAGTAGAATGATTTATGATCCTTTGGGTATATATCCAGTAATGGGATTGCTGGGTCAAATGGTATTTCCAGTTCTCAGATCCTTGAGAAATTGCCACACTTCTTCCACAATGGTTGAACTAATTTACACTCCCACCAACAGTGTAAAAGTGTTCATATTTCTCCACATGCTCTCCAGCATCTGTTATTTCCTGACATTTTAATGATCACCATTCTAACTGGCGTGAGATAATATCTCATTGTGGTTTTGATTTGCATTTCTCTAATGACTAGTGATGATGAGCTTTCTTTTCATGTTTGTTGACTGCATAAATGTCTTCTTTTGAAAAGTGTCTATTCATATCCTTCTCCCACTTTTTGATAGGTTGTTTTTTTCTTGTAAATTTGTTTAAGTTCTTTGTAGATTCTGGATATTAGCCCTTTGGGTGTATGTGTCCAGAAATAAATCTATTTCTTCTAGACTTTCTAGTTTATTTGTGGAGAGGGGCTTATACTATTCTCTGATGGTACAAACTACACTTTTGAGATGTATACCTGTGAGGCATATGGGAGTCATCAACATGAAGGAATCAGAATATAGGGAGCTCAAATTTCACAATGAATTATTTGAAAAGACATTTTAAAAACTATTCTGTGGGTCATATGTAACTTGTAAATTGTCATAAATCCCTATCACTAGAAATGAATTTTGTTTTTCCACTTTAATGTGAAAGACCCTAATTTTTATGACATCCTTTATCAGATCCTGCTTTGAGACAAATGAAATTAAAAGGTTATGATGACAGTAATATATTGCTACATTAATAGTATGCTTCGGCCATTATAAGCAGACCTAACATCTATGAAAATTGACAACAATATGCTGGCTACAAGGACTTCACAATTTGTAAAGGACAAAAATATAGTGTTTTAAACTTTATTTTTTCATTCTTAATTTTCATGGCATATACCTATAATAAGATGCTAAAAGAACAAATCTTACTTAGAAGGAAATTTATTGAGTACATTTACACTCTCAAAAAATGTCATGCTCAACTTTTTTTTTTTTTTTTTTTTTTGAGACGGAGTCTTGCTCTGTCACCAGGCTGGAGTGCAGTGGTGCAATCTTGGCTCACTGAAACCTCCGCCTCCTGGGTTCAAGCGATTTTTCCACCTCATCCTCCCGAGTAGCTGGGACCACAGGCGCGTGTCACCACGCCTGGCTAATTTTTTTGTATTTTTAGTAGAGACGGGATTTCGCCGTGTTGGCCAGGATGGTCTCGATCTCTTGACCTTGTGATCCACCCGCCTCGGCCTCCCAAAGTGCTGAGATTACAGGCATGAGCCACCGTGCCAGGCCCCAACTTTTAAAAATTGTATTATAAATACAAAATAATATATAATATAAAAATCAAATCATACCTAGACATACAAGGGGGAAAAACTCAAAGTCTCATTTCAACTCCCTCTGATTTGAATCATCAGAGGCAACCACTTTTAAACTTTTGGAACATACTTATCTATCTGTCTGAACATACACAAAAATAAATGAGCTTTTTCCTCCTTGAGTGCTATCAGACTATACATTTGGTTCTATGACTTGCTTTCTTTACTAGTCAATATAACAGACATCTTTCCATGTCACTACACTACTATTACTTACTCCTCCCTCATTCTCTTGCAACATTGTATAGTATTGCAGTGGGAATATCTCCACAATGTATTTGACTATTTCCTGTTGATGGGCATTTAGGCTATGTCACATAGTTTTGCTTCTACCAACCATGCTGTAATGAACATACTTATACATTATCAGCATAGAATATTATAAAAATATCTATCTCCTGGAAGTAATGGCTATAAAATCCCCAACAAGGTCCAGATAATTTTGTTTTCTTTCTTGAAAGGGACAAAAATGCAGACATGCCTACATGAGCACTCTTCAGTCGCATATTAATGATGATGATGATGATGATGGTGATGAGGATGATAATGGTAACATATTTCCTGAATACCCACATGCCTGGCACTTTGCATTTATAAACTTATTTACTTGTCAAAAAAAAAAAAAAAAAAAAACCTGTGAGGTAGGCACTACCATTTTTCCTCAATTCTAAGATTAACACCTTTTCATATTTTTGGATTAGGGATGTTGAATTGGTAAGTATGATGCAAATATTCCAAAATTTGAGAAATAAAATCCAAAACTCAAACAGTTCTGGTCCCAAGCATTTCAGATAAGGGATACTCAACCTGTATTTACTGGTTGTGACAGCATACAGTATTACTCTCATTTCATAAGTGAGGAAACTAAGATTCAGAGAAGTTACTCTATTCAACATCAAGCATCTAGTAAACGGCAATAATGGGACTGTCACCCAGGCAATCTGACTTGAGTTTGTACTTTCAACTCTTTTTCCTGAAGTGCATGAAGTTATAGTAAGAAGGTAGAACAAATGTTGAGCACCAACCCCCATGCATACACCAACACACATCAAAATGTAACAGTGATTATATATATCCAGAGGATTTATAGATGGTTTTTATTTACTTACACTCTTCTGCAATTTTCCAGTTTTCTACATTAGTTTTTTAACTTATTATAGGAAATCCTGAACCCATACAAAATTAGAGAGAATAATAATCACAAACTCCCCCATATACCCATTACTGAGCTTCAGTTATTAATTCATTTGTCGCTGGACCCATTAGGCAACACTGACTATTTCCAAGCAAATCTCATGCTTCATATAATTCCATATGTAAATATTTCTGAATTAATCTCTAAAGACAATAATTTTTAAAAACCATGATTCTATTATCACCAGTAAAAATTAATAGTAATTATTTAATATCATCACATAGCCAGTGTTCAGATATCCTCAATAGTGTCATTTTAAAATCTTTCAATGTTGAAATAACTTGTCTTAGGTGAAAATTGCAAAAATTTTGTGAAAAATAGTACAGAAATTTCTTGAATACCCTTTTCTGTTTCTCCTAATATTATCTGTAGGATCATAATTTAAAATATCACTTAAATCAGGAAGCTAACATTGAAAGAGTACTGTTAACAAATCTACAGATCTTATTAGAATTTCACTAGTTTTCCCACTGCCCCAGGCTTGAAATCAACTGTGACTCCTAAAAGCCCTAATTCCTTTTATTGTAAAAAATAAAATAAAATTTAGAAACCACAATCCAGGCATTAAATAGGATCACAGATAATGTTATGTCATTGTTTCTAGGTCCTCTCACTGAACAAAGCTAGGAAATATATGTATGTATACACCCACACAAATATCCACATCTACATTTATTTCTATATCTATCCTTATGTGTGCACATGTGTATATATTAATATATACATATTTATATATTGATAATGTTCTTACATTTACATTTATATATAGATATATACAACATATACATATATACACACACACATTTATACTGATATCTCTGATTCTAATTCACATAGTTCATTTTAGCCTTCACCCTTTCCCTTGTTTGTAACTCCTTTCTTTAATAGTAAGACGACTCTTATTACAACATTTGTTCAGTCCTAATATGCCCATTAAGTAATTATAAAATTGTTAACACACACCACTGTAAAAAACAACTTTCTTCACTAGAGTACAACTGCTGTGTACATTTATTTTTGTCTTTAGCCTTACAATATGGATTCTTAATAGTATTTTCCACAGTTACTTAAGTTAGCTTAATTTTTTTTTCTTCCCCACTCCCTTCAGTGTGGTTTTATTACTCATTTGTAACATAGCTAGGTTCAAATGTAATTGCATTGGACTTTTGGTTCTTCCCAAATCATGATTGATTTAAATTATTTATTTTTGGAGGGTATGTGAAACATTCTCATGGCTCTAAGTGTTACAGCTACACCCAAAAAGTATATTCACAGAGCTGTTGCTCCCCATCATTTCTACCACCCCATTCTCATTCTCTCATTCTTTGCATCCCATACACACTAACTACTGGTAACCTCTCATTAAGTCTCTGGCTTCCTGTATGTCTTTTGCACATTAAGCAGATATATGTGTTTATTTTTACACCTCCTTTATCACATGAAGGGTAACATATTACAAATAATTCTTTTGCCTTTAACAATTTTAATTTAATGATATGTTTTAGATATCACTCCATATCAGCTCATAATGATCTTCCATTTTCTTTTTTACAGCTACATGTCACTCCACTATATGAATGTGTCACAGTGCATATGGGTATTTATGTTGTTTTCAACATTTTGCAGTTATAAATAATGTTGCATATTCACTGAATAACTATTTATATATTCATTTTTGTATTGTTGAAAGTGTATCTAAAGAGTTCGCTGGCAAGATGTCCGAATACGAACAGCTCTGGTCTCCAGCTCCCAGCGAGACTGATGCAGAGAGCAAGTGATTTCTGCATTTCCAATTGAGGTACCTGGTTCATATCATTGGGACTGGTTGGACAGTGGGTGTAGCTCATAGAGGGCAAGCCAAAGCAGAGTGGAGTCGCCTCACCCAGGAAGTGCAAGGGGTGGGGAATTTCTCTCCCCTAGCCAAGGGAAGCTGTGAGAGACTGTACTGGGTAGAATGGTGCATTCTGGCCCAGATACTGTGCTTTTCCCATGGTCTTCACAAGGGGCAGACCAGGAAATTCCCCTCCGGTCACTATGCCACCAGGGCCCTAGGTTTCAAGCACAAAACTGGGTAGCCATTTGGGCAAACACCAAGCTAGTGGCAGGACTTTGTTTGTTTTCATACCCCAGTGGTACCTGGAATGCCAGTGAGGCAGAATCCTTCACTCCCCTTGAAGCGGGGCAGAAGCCAGGGAGCCAAGTGGTCTGGATCTGCTGGTCCCACCCCCACAGAGAACAGCAAGCTAAAATTCACTGGCTTGAAATTCTTGCTACCAGCATAGCAGTCTGAGGTCAACCTGGGATGGTCCAGCTCAGTGGGGCGAGGCAGTTTTCCCCTCACAGTGTAAACAAAGCCACCAGAAAGTTCAAACTGGGTGGAGCCCACTGCAGCTCAGCAAGTCCTCTGTGGCCAGACTGTCTTTCTAAATTCCTCCTCTCTGGCCAGTGCATCTCAGAAAAAAAGGCAGCAGCCCCAGTCAGGGACTTATACATAAACACCCCATCTCCCTGGGACAGAGCACGTAGGGGAAGGGGTGGCTGTGAGCACAGCTTCAGCAGACTTAAACATCCCTGCCTGTTGTCTCTGAAGAGAACAGCAGATCTCCCAGCACAGTGTTCAAGCTCTGCTAAGGGACAGACTGCCTCTTCAAGTGGGACCTGACCCCATGTCTCCTGACTTGGAGACACCTCCCAGTAGGGGCTGAAAAATATCTCATACAGGAGAGCTCTGGCTGGCATCTGGTGGGTGCCCCTCTGGGATGAAGCTTCCAGAGGATGGAAAAGGCAGCAATCATTGTGATCTGCAGCTTCCGCTGGTGATACCCTAGCAAACAGCGTCTGGAGTGGACCTCTGGCAAACTCCAGCAGATCTGCAGCAGAGGGGCCTGTTAGAAAGAAAAACTAACAACCAGAAAGGAACAATATCCACCTCAACAAAAAGGACATCCACTCAGAGACCCATCCAAAGGTCATCAACATCAAAGACCAAATGTAGATAAATCCACGAAGATAAGGAGAAACCAGTGCAAAAAGGTTGAAAATTGCAAAAAGGCTGAAAATTGCAAAAACCAGAATGCCTGTTCTTCAAAGGATCACAGCTCCTTGACAAGGGAACAAAACTGGAAGGACAATGAGTTTGATGGACTAACAGAAGTAGGCTTCAGAAGGTGGATAATAAGAAAACTCCTCCAAACTAAAGGAGCATGTTCTAACCCAATGCAAGAGAGATAAGAGCCTTGAAAAGGTCAGACGAATTGCTAACTGTAATAACCAGTTTAGAGAAGAAGAAAAATGACCTAATGGAGCTGAAAAACATGGCATGAGAACTTTGTGAAGCATATACAAGTATCAATAGCTGAATCAATCAAGCTGAAGAAAGGATATCAGAGATTGAAGATCAACTCAATAAAATAAAGCAAAAAGACAAGATTAGAGAACAAAGAGTGAAAACTAACAAACAAAGCCTCAAAAAACTAGGGCACTATGTGGAAAGACCAAATATATGTTTCACTGGTGTACCTAAAAGTGACAGGAAGAATGGAACCAAGTTGGAAAACAATCTTGAAGATATATCCAGGAGAACTTCCTCAACCTAGCAAGGCAGGCAAACATTCAAATTAAGGAAATACAGAGAACACCATAAATATACTCCTCGAGAAAAGCAACGCCAAGACACATAATTGTTGGATTCACCAAGGATGAAATGAAGGAAAAAACATTAAGGGCAGCCATAGAGAAATGCCAGATTACCCACAAAGGGAAGCCCATCAGATTAAGAGTGGAACTCTCTGCAGAAACCCTAGAAGCCAGAAGAAAGTGGAGGCCAATATTCAACATTCTTAAAGAAAAGAATTTTCAACCTGGAATTTCATATCCAGCCAAACTAAACCTAATAAGTAAAGGAGAAAAAAAGCTTTTACAGAAAAAAGAAAAATGCTGAGATGTTTTGTCACCAGCCAGGCCTGCCTTACAAGAGCTCCTGAAAGAAGCACTAAATATGGAAAGGAACAACTGGTACCAGCCACTGCAAAAGCATACCATATTGTAAATGCCATCAATGCTATGAAAAAACTGCATCAACTAATGGACAAAATAACTAGCTTGTATCATATGTCAGAATCAAATTCAAACATAACAATATTAACCTTAAATGTAAATGGATTGAATGCCCCAATTAAAAGACACAGACTGGCAAATTGGATAAAAAGTCAAGATTCATCAGTGTGCTGTACTCAGGAGACCCATCTCACATGCAAAGACACACATAGGCTCAAATTAAAGAGATGGAGGAAGATTTACCAAGCAGATGGAAAGCAAAAAAAACCAGGGGTTGGATTCCTACTCTTTGATAAACAGACTTTAAATCAACAAAGATCAAAAGAGACAATGAAGGGCATTACCTAATGGTAAAGGGATCAATGTAACAAGAAGAGCTAACTATCCTAAATATATATGCACCCAGTACAGGAGCATCCAGATTCATAAAGCAATTTCTTAGAGGCCTACAAAAAGACTTAGACTCCAACACAATAATAGTGGAAGACTTTAACAGCCCACTGTCAACATTAGACAGATAAATGGGACAGAAAATTAACAAGGATATCCAGGACTTGAACTCAGATCTGGACCAAGCAGACCTAACAGACATCTACAGAACTCTCCATCCCAAATCAACAGAATATACATTCTTCTCAGCATCACATTGCACTTATTCTAAAATAGATCACATAATTGGAAGTAAAACATTCCTTAGCAAATGCAAAAGAATGGAAATCTTAACCAACAGTCTCTCAGACCACAGTGCAATCAAATTACAACTCAAGATTAGGAAACTCACGCAAAATTGCACAACTACATGGAAAGTGAACAACCTGTTCCTATGAGACAGAAATAAAGATTTTCTTTGAAACCAATGAGAACAAAGATACAACGTACCAGAATCTCTGAGACACATTTAAAGCAGTGTGTAGAAGGAAATGTATTGCACTAAATATACACAGGAGAAAGCAGGATAGATTTAAAATCGACACCCTAACATCACAATTAACATAACTAGAGAAGCAAGGGCAAACAAATTCGAAAGCTCGCAAAACACAAGAAATAACTAAGATGAGGAGAACTGAAGGAGATAGAGACATGAAAAACCCTTCAAAATATCAGTGAATCCAGGAGCTGGTTTTTTGAAAAGATCAACAAAATAGACCACTAGCCAGACTAAGAAAGAAGAAAAGAGAGAAGAATCAAATAGACACAATAAAAAATGATGAAGAGGATATCATCACTGATCCCACAGAAATACAAACTACCATCAAGAGAATACTATAAACATGTCTATGCAAATAAACTAGAAAATCTAGAAGAAATGGATAAATTCCTGGACACATACACCCTCCCAAGATTGAAACAGGAAGTTGAATCCCTGAGTAGACCAAAAACAAGTTCTGAAATTGAGGCAGCAATTAAGAGTCAACCAACCAAAAAAAGGCCAGGACCAGATAGATACACAGCTGAATTCTACCAGAGGTACAAAGAGAAGCTGGTACCATTTCTTCTGAAACTATTCCAAACTATAGAAAAAGAGGAAATCCCCCTAACTTATTTTATGAGGCCAGCATCATCCTGATACCAAAAGCTGCCAGGGACACAATAAAAAAGATTTCAGGCCAATATCTCTGATGAACATCAATGTGAAAATCCTCAATAAAATATCAGTAAACCAAATCCAGCAGCACATCAAAGAGCTTATCCACCACAATCAAACCAGATTCATCCCTGGGATGTAAGGCTAGTTCAACATATGCAAGTTAATAATCATAAACCATCACATAAACAGAGCCAATGGAAAAAAAAAACACACACATAATTATCTCAATAAGTGAAGAAAAGGCCTTTGACAAAATTCAACAGCGCTTCATGCTAAAAACTCTCAATAAACTAGGTATTAATGGAATGTATCTCAAAATAATAAGAGCTGTTTATGACAAACCCACAGCTAATATCATACTGAATGGACAACAACTGGAAGCATTCCCTTTGAAAACCGGCACAAGACAAAGATGCCCTCTCTCACCACTCCCATTCAACACATTACTGGAAGTTCTGGCCAGGGCAATCAGGCAAGAGAAAGAAATAAAAGGTATTCAATTAGGAAATGAGAAAGTCGAATTGTCTCTGTTTACAGATAACACGATTGTATATTTAGAAAACCCCATCATCTAAGCCCAAAATCTCCTTAACCTGATAAGCAACTTCAGCAAAGTTTAAGGATACAAAATCAATGTGCAAAAATTACAAGCATTCCTATACACCAATAACAGACAAAGAGCCAAATCATGAGTGAACTCCCATTCACAATTGCTACAAAGAGAATAAAATACCTAGAAATACAACTTATAAGGGATCTGAAGGACCTCTTCAAGGAAAACTACAAACCACTGCTCAAGGAAATAAGAAATGACACAAACAAATGAAAAAACATTCCATACTCATAAATAGAATCATTATCGTGAAAATAGCCATACTGCTCAAAGTAATTTATAGATTCAATGCAATCCCTATCAAGCTACCACTGACTTTCTTCACAAAATTGGAAAATCTACTTTAAATTTCGTATGGAACCTAAAAAGAGCCTGTATAGTGAAGACAATCCTAAGCAAAAAGAACAAAGCTGGAGGCATCACGCTACCTGATTTCAAACTATACTACAAGGCTACAGTAACCAAAACAGCATGGTACTGGTATCAAAACAGAGATATAGACCAATGGAACAGAAGAGAGAACAGAGAACAGAGACCTCAGAAATAACACTGTAACACCATACATCTACAACCATCTGATCTTTGACAGACCAGACAAAAACAAGCCATGGGGAAAGGATTCCCTATTTAATAAATGGTGTTGGGAAAACTGGCTAGCCATATGCAGAAAACTGAAACTGGACCCTTTCCTTACAACTTATACAAAAATTATCTCAAGATGGATTAAAAACTTAAACATAAGACCTAAAACCATAAAATAACTAGAAGAAAACCTAGGCAATACCATTCAGGACATAGGCATGGGCAAAGACTTCATGTCTAAAACACCAAAAGCAATAGCAACAAAAGCCAAAATTGACAAATGGTATCTAATTAAACTAAAGAGCTTCTGCATAGCAAAAGAGACTATTATCAGCATGGACAGGCAACCTACAGAATGTGAGAAAATTTTTGCACTATATCTATCTGACAAAGGCTAATATCTAGAATCTACAAAGAACTTAAACAAATTTACAAGAAAAAAAAACAACCCCATCAAAAAGTGGGCAAAGGATATGAACATTCATCAAAAAAGGACATTTATACAGTCAACAAAACGTATGAAAAAAAGGTTTGATTTGCATTTCTCATTACTGGTCATTAGAGAAATGCAAATCAAAACCACATTGAGATATCATCTCACAAAAGTAAAAATGGTGATCATTAAAAAGTCAGGAGACAACAAATGCTGGAGAGGATGTAGAGAAATAAGAATGCTTTTACACTGATGGTGGGAATGTAAATTACTTCAACCATTGTGGAAGACAGTGTGGCGATTCCTCAAGGATCTAGAACTAGAAATACCATTTGACCTAGTAATCGCAGTACTGGGTATATACCCAAAGGATTATAAATCACTCTACTATAAAGACACATGCACACATGTTTATTGTGGCACTGTTCACAAGAGCAAAGACTTGGAATCAATCCAAATGCTCATCAATGACAGACTGGTTAAAGAAAATGTGGCATATATACACCATGGAATACTATGCAGCCATAAAAAAGGATGAGTTCATGTCCTTTGCAGGGACATGGATGAAGTTGGAAACCATAATTCCAAGCAAACTAACACAAGAACGGAAAACCAAACACCACATGTTCTCACTCATAATTGAGAGTTGAACAATGAGAACACGTGGACACAGGGAGGGGATCATCACACACCCAGGCCTGTCGAAGGCTGGGGGGCAAGGGGAGTGATAGTATTAGGAGAAGTACCTAATGTAGATGACAGGTCGATGGGTGCAGCAAACCACCATGGCACGGGTTTACCGATGTAACAAACCTGCATATTCTGCACATGTACCCCAGAACTTAAAGTATGTATATATAAAAAGAAAGTATATCTACAGGGAAAATTTTAAGAAATGGGATTGGTAAGTCAAAAGATAAAGCCATATTATTTGTTAGGCATAGATATGATAGATACAGAAATAAATGTAGATGTGGATATTTTTGTGAGTGTATACATACATATATTTCTTAGCTTTGTTCACCTAGAGGATCAAGAAGCAATGCTTTCGAAAGCATTATACTAGCTTGCATTGCCACTAGCAATGTCTTATCTGTCTTTAACAATATGCTTGCTTAAATCAGGATACAGATAAGTTTTATACATTGCAAATGGTTGATATGCTTCTTAATTCTCTTTTAATCTGTAGATGTTCTGAACTACTTCAATCCCTGTCTTTTTATTTAAATGTATTTGTGTAAAAATCCATATCTGCCTTGCAGAGTTCCCCCCGGCTGGATTTTTCTGACTGGATTCAATTATGTCATTTGTCATGTAATTCTGTACTTTGCATTTCCCATAAATTATTAAATTTAGAGACTTGATCAGATTTCGATGAACTTTTTGGCAAGAATATTTCATAGAAGATATTGTGTACCTCACTAAAAGTCACCTTGTGACTGACAACCTAAAAATTTTTTAAACAGTTTATTATGTACCTTAAAGATATATTTTTAAGATGAAGAAAAGTGTAAAGAAAAACATTTTCTATATGTGCCACCACATATACGCTACTTCAAAAATAAGTTACTATTATATTTCATCTGGTAATATGTAGTAAACCAGGTAAGTTTTTTCTAATACTACAATTCACTGCATAAAACACTGAAGCCCATAAATAACATCATTGGGTACATGCTATTTCTTGCCCTTACTTTCTAACAGATCTCTATGCTAGTTATTGAACAAATAGTTGCACTCCCAGGTTTATTGTAGCACTATACATGATACCTAAGATATTTAATCAACCTAGATGTTCATCAATGAATAAATGGATATAGATAATATGGTATATATACACAATGAAATGTTATTGAGCCGCAAAAATCAGTGGAATCCTGTCATTTGCAGCAGCATAGCTGGAACTGGAGGACATGCTAAGTGAAATAAGCCAAGCAAACAGAGACAAATGTCACATGTTTTCACACATATATGGAAACTAAAATAATTCACCTTATGGAAGTACTGAATAGAATGGTGGCTACCAGAGGCTGGGAATGGTAGTTGGGTTGGGGAGATAAAGACAGGTGGTTACTGGGAACAAAAATACAATTAGATAGAAGGAAGATCTAGTCTAGTGTTCAGTAGTACAATAGGGCCACTATAGTTAACAATAATTTATTGTACATTTCAAAATAAGCAGAAGAATAGATTGGAATGCTCCCAACACACACAAAAAAATAGTTGTTTGAAGTGATGGATATCCCAGTTACCCAGATTTTATCATTATTCATTGCATGCTTGTATCAAAATATCAAACTTTCCTCATAAATACATACAACTATTATGTATACATAAAAATCAAAATCATGCCATGCGTGGTGCCTGTAATCCCAGCACTTTGGGAAGCAGAGGCGGCCGGATCATGAGGTTGGAGTTAGAGACCAGCCTGACCAACGTGGTGAGACCGGGTTTCTACTAAAATCCCCGCCTCCAAAAAAATTAGCTAGGCGTGGTGGTGCGTGCCTGGTGCCTGTAATCCCAGCTACTCAGAAGGCTGAGGCAGGCGAGTCACTTGAACCCAGGAGGCAGAGGTTGCAGTGAGCTGAGATCCCACCACTGCACTCCAGCCTGGACGACAGTGAGACTTTGTCTCAAAAAAAAAAAAAAAATCAAAATTAAAAAAATAAAAATATATATGCTAGTTATGCTTTTCAATTTAGGCCAAAGTCATCTCTTTTATGACAGGAAGATGAGAAAGGAGCACAATCGTTGAAAGTTAATTTGTTCAAAACCTTTACACAGCTTCCTCATTCATGTCTCACAATATCCTGAGAATTAGGCAGCCACTATTCACATTTTATAACTGATAATATGGAAGTATTGCTAGGCCTGGCATGGTGGCTCATGCCACTTAATCACAGCACTTTGGGAGGCCGATGCAGATGGATCATCACTTGAGCTCAGAATTTTGAGACCAGCCTTGGCAGCATGGTGAAATCCCGTCTCTAGAAAAACACAAAAATTAGTCGGTTGTGGTGGCCGATGCTGTAGTCCCAGCTACTCAGGAGGCTGAGGTTGGAGGATTGTTTGAGCTCGGGAGGCAGAGGTGGAAGTGAGCAGAGATTGTGCCACTGCACTTCAGCCTGGGCGACAGAGTGAGACCTTGCCTCAAAAATAGTGAAATAACTTTTCCAAAGTAATCCATCAAATAATTCATAGAGCAAGGAAATGCATTACAATGTCCATTAACATAAATACATGTATTATAAACTGAAACAACCAAAGCAGTCATTCATAAAATTGGAAAATAAATTGTGGTATAATTACACATTAGAAACAATACATCAGGGAAAATAAATTAACTATTATTAAAAGTAATCAACATAGATAAAGCTAACAACCATATTTTGACCAAAAACAAGTTGAGAATATATACAGCATACCATTTATATTTTAAAGGAAGTAAAATGATACTATATATTTCTAAGATATAAATGTACATGTGGTAAACAATTTTAAAAAATTATTCATAGAAAAAATTAACACTAAATTCATGACTGGAGTAGTGGAATTAAGGATGGGCTATACAGGACATGTCAGTTGTATTGATCAAATTTTTACTTTTTAAACTGAGCTAAGGCTACAATGGTATTGGTTGAATTTTTTTTTACAGCCTTGTGTTTTGCTTAATATTTAATACTTTATAAAATAAAGTAAATGGTATCTGGAGTACAAAAATTAATGTTGAAATAAATGTACATAGATCTATAAGATAAAAAAGAAAGTTGGGGAAGGATGGTGAGAAGGAAAGCAGAAGAGGGGAGGAAAAACAAATGCTACAATTCCACTACCCAGATATTTTCATTGCTAGTTGTTTTGTTCATAATTTCCTAGAGTATTTTTTCTGTTCATCTAGAAGTATATATGAACATATATTGTAAAGAAACATTTGATAATATTATGACTACTACTAGAAAACCTATTTTGTAACTTATTTTGCAGGCACCAAATCAGTGCCATTTAAAAGGGCTGTATTCTATCCAATCATATTGTTATACCACAGTTTATTTTACCAATTCACTATTGATGAGCATTTAGATTATTTCCAAAGTTTTCTATTGCAAGTAATGCTGCAATTAACGCATGATGTGCATTCGTGCATGCCTACGTGTATTTTCAGTAGTAATTGTGTTGAAAAAAATTCCTAGGGGTATAATTTCTAGGTCAAAGTGTAACAGGTTTTCAAGTTTGTTACATATGCCAAATAGCCTAACAATAAATGATTATACTAATTTACACACTTAACAATAGTGCTAGTTTCCCCAAACTCTGCACAACACTGGGCATAAACAATCTTTTTATCCCCTTGTCAATCATAATCTGCTATTCTGTTTTTTCATGTGCATTTATTAGTGAAGCTGAGACACTTTTTAACCTTTACTCGCCATGCCTGAATAGCTACTTCTGATTTTTTGCCTTTTTTAACGTTTTTAAAGTTTTAATTATTATGGATACATAAGAATTGCACATATGTATGGGGGTACATGTGATATTTTGATTAGAACATACAACGTGTAATAATCAAATCTGAGTGGTTCGTCTATCCATCACCTCAAACATTTATCATTTCTTTGTGTTAGAATCATTCCAACTCTGCCTTTAATTACTTTGAAATATATCATAAATTATTGTTAACTATAGTTGTTCTATTACGCTACCGAACACGAACTCACAAATACCAAGAAAGTTAACAGAGAACTGGATCAGGAGCCAAAATGTTTACATTCAAATTAAGGATCTGGAGCAATGAAAATGCATAACCAGGAAAAGAAAGAGCCAGAATAATGGGAACATAAAGGGTGAGATAGAACGAGAAAAACGATAAGGAAAAGCTATGCAAGGAAACAGAATTCGCACCTCAGGGTCCCCCTCCCCCTCTGCTCTGTTCCAGACACCTATTCTCATTCCTGCACTCCTATCCCTGGCGTCATGCTAGCTGGTCTTTCTTCCTTCTGGAAAAAGGCAAATTATTAAATAAAGGGAGGATGAATCCTAACTCATCCCCCACGTCTTGTCTCCTGCCAGGTGTTCAAATACAACTTACCACGCAGTCACCGCCATCCAACTGCAGGTCACTCTCCACTTCGCCAGGGTCTGAGCTCTTGGCCGCAAGATCTAAGCCTTTCTGACGCCCTAGCCAGTTCAGGCTGCCTGTCTCATGTCCTTGAGCCTTTCCCGAGGCAGTCCGCTTACCTGATGTCAGCATACCAGGCGCCCCAACACCCACTGGAAGCACAAGCCCCAGGTCAGGTCAGTTTCCGGCACCTAGCGTCCCCAGGTCCTCACGTGACTTAGTTTCCCCAGGCAATGGGGCTTTTCTCCCGGATGTAGCAGTCCGCTGAAAAGGACAGAGTGCTTCTAGAGTTAACCCTCAAACCACCATGGCCAGTGAATGAAGAATAAGCCTGTTGGGTGTTTCGTCTATTTATATGGCATTATGCTGGATATTATAAAGTAAAGGGATGAAAGAAACTGGAGACTTTTCACCAACTACACACAGATCTGTATTATTAGAATTCTTAAAATGAGTACGTGTTGTTTTTATAATTAAACAACAGGAAAATAATGATTAATAATTAAAAAGGGATTATGTATAAAACAAAACCTTATGATTACACCACCACCTTACAGCCTTGAAAATAGGTATTGCTTTATGAGAGACATTATAGCACTGTGTAAATATCAATTCAGAACTTTAAACAAGAAGAATATACACACCAAAAGAGATTTTTTAAAAACAAAACCTATGCTTTACGTACTCTATGATTGTCACAGGGCTTAGGAGAACCTGATATTCTGCTATGCATTCCCGTCAGAAAGGGCATGTTGCAGCCATGTCAGAACCAACCAAGGTCAAGAATTTCCTGTGACCAGTCATAAAGTCGCTGAAGCAAGACACACAGAAACCCATGTCAATAAGAAATAAAGAGGCTCAGACCTTGCAGAAAGATCAAGAATAGTGACCAAAGACATGCTACCTTGGTTGAAATCTGGCTTCGCCCTTTACAAATTTATGAGACCTTTTACATCTGTTAATTGCTTGTTGTAAAGATTACATTAAGCAAGTCAATATGTATAATGCATTTAAAACAATGTCTGGCAATGAGAAGACCTGTTTGATAAATAAATAAATAAATAACTAAATTATGGGACACAGACATTGCAGCATAGGAATACCTCAATCAGAAATCTTAGGTCTCCAGAAACAATGGTGATACTAATTTAGCTGTACAGGAAGGAGGTGTCCTGTGTGGCTGACATAAATATTTCAGGGTTTGGAGAGAAATATTCTTGTATTTCTTATTTAAGAAAACAACACACCAAGGTTGTTGAGAAAGGCAGAGGGGACTCTGGATCCAGGCAGCCTAGATTTAGATCCTAGGTCTGCATTATTAGCTCAAGTTATTTAACCCTTCTGTGCCTCAGTTTCCCCATAGGCAAAATAGAGATAATAGTACCAATTTCATACTATTCTCATTGTTGTGAGAAAATTGCATATTAAATAAAATTACAACAATGACTGGCATATAAATATTGATTAAAACTAGTAACAAGAGACAAAAATATGGGAGAATTGAAAGGTAAACCCACATGGAACTACAGTCTCAGCCTAAAGTAGATGAAATACATGCCCACTGCCAGAGACTTCATCAAGGTATTTCAGATAAGAAAATCTCATGCAATGACAGTATTGTGAAGCTGATAAGATTGCAATGTCCTTGGAAAACAAGGATAAACCCCTCAGAAATCTAGAACAAGTATGCTGACAACATAAAGTGGAATCCAACCTGAATAAGATGATAACCTGAGCTATTAGAGTTGGAGCTAGGGCCAGTGAACTACAGCTCAAGTGTCAAAGCTTGTCTACTATCTGTTTTTGTTTGATCAAAGAGCAAATAATTATTTTTACATAATAAGTGGTTGAAAAAATTAAGAAACAAATATTTCATGACATGTAAAAATTATATAAAATTTAAATTTAAATTTTCAAAAATAAAGTTTTATTGGAATACAAACACACTCATTCATTTATATATTGTCTGTGGCTCCCTTTACACTATAATGACAAGGTTAAGTACTTAAAATAGACATTACAGCAACAATATAAAAGGATTTTAAGGCTCTGTAATTACGGAGTCACCACACCAACCATGGATTAATTATCCTCAGACTGTCACATGTTATTTTGAGTATTTTTACAGCAGTCTAATTAATCTGTATTCTGACCTGTACAGAGTACAGGCAAGTTTACACAATTGATTTGGCTTTCTATCTGAACACATATAGATAATGTTTATTTACAACTTTACAAGATTCTGCTCAAACCAATTTGGTCCAAATTAATCAACTACAAATTAGTCATTTAAAAAACATTTTCATGAGCAGTTTGTTCCAAAAGTGATAAAAATGACTAATCATGTAAAATACCCTGTTATTACTACATTAGTCTCTACCTCATGTTGTTTTATATACAAGATTAATTTGCAAAACCTTAGACATCAACATTTTCAGTGAGAAACACATTGAATACTAACATAATGAAAAAATTACCACACTTATATTTAACAATTTGTAAAACAATCCCAAGCTTATTTAAACCAATACTGGTTTCTGCAAAGAAAGGCCCCAAGACAGCCACTAAGGCATGTTACTACATGCCTTAACTAAAGACTTGACTAACCTGATATCCTGAGGGTGTAATAATTTCTACAATAAATAGGTACCATGTAGTGTGGGGTGGTCCTAAAGGAGATGTTTGCCTATTATATCTAGATAGTTATCCATGTGTGACTGATAACAAGATAGTCAAAGGAAGAGATTATCACCTTTTGAAAGAGGTATAAAAGATTCACTAAGCTAGTAATCAGATAAACATTAAAAATCAGAAAGAAATAATGTATCTACATACTACATTTTTTAAGCTAGATCTAACAGAAGAATTGGGGCCATAATAGTTTTGTAGATTTAAATATTTTTAAATTTTACTTTACATTCTGGGATACATGTGCAGAACATGCAGGTTTGTTACATAGGTGTACATGTGCCATGGTGGTTTGCTGCACCTATCAACTCATGATCTAGGTTTTAAGCCCATCATGCATTAGGTGTTTGTCCTAATGGTCTCCCTCCCCTTGGCTCCCACCTCCTGACAGGCCCCAGGGTGTGATGTTCTCCTCTCTGTGTCCATGTGTTCTCATTGTTCAACTCCCATTTATGAGTGAGAACATGAAGTGTTTGGTTTTCTGTTCCTGTGTCAGTTTGCTGAGAATGTTGGCTTCCAGCTTCATCCATGTCCCAGCAAAGGACGTGAACTCATTCTTTTTTATGGCTGCATGATATTCCATGGTGTATGTGTGACACATTTTCTTTATCCAAGGGCACACCACAAATTAAGTCAACAGTAGATCTACTAGAAAAAGACTTAAAATAACTCTCTTAAATGTGCATAAAGTGCTAAATAAAAATGTGAAAAAAAAAACTACATAAAATTGGAGAAATATTGTATGACCCAAATGAGAATATCAATGATATGATAGATACTATAAAAACAGATAAAAATTGTGAAGCAAAAAAACTACCATAACTGAAAGAAAGTTATTCAAAGTAGGTTTAAACAAGCAGAATCAGTGAACTTAAAATAGGACAATTGAAACTGAGTTTGAGGAGCAGACAGAAAAAGATGAAGAAAAGTGAACAGAACCTAAGAGTCTTGTAGGATGCCATCAAGCAGACCAACATATGCATTATGAGAATCATAACAAGAGAAGAGAAAGATGGAGCAAAGAATATTTGAAGAAATAGCAAAAAACTTGCCAAATTTGATGAAAGATATGAATCGATGAATTTAAGAACCTCAAAAATCCAAATAAAATAAACTCAAATAAACACCACTAGACACATTATAATCAAAACATGTAAAGTCAATAAAAGAATCTTTAAATGAACTAAATAGAAGTGACCCATCATGTAAATGGATCTTAAATAAGATAACGAGCTTATTGCTCTGCAGAAACCTTGAAGTTGAGAAGGCAGTGGAATGATATATTTAACATGCTAAAAAAAAAGAAAATGATCAGCTAAGTATTCTATGTTCGGTAAAACTATCCTTCAAAAAAATGAAAGAAATTAAGACATTCCCAGAAAAACAAAAGCTGAACTAGGTCATTACCATTTCACTTGCCCTACATAAAATGCTGAAGAGAGTCCTTCATATTGAAATGAAAGAATTCTAGACAATAAATCAAATTCATATGAAAACATAAAATTTTCTAGTAAAGAGAAATATATGAGCAAAAATAAAGGCTGATATTGTATTTTTATTTTGCAACTCCAGTTTTACATCTTTTTCTAAAGAACTTTAAGGACAGATGGATATAAAATAAATATAAATGTATGTTTTTGGGTGCACAATCTATGAAGATGTAATGTATAACAATCACCACATAAAAAAGGTATAGAATTAAAATTTTAGGAGCTCAGAGGAAAATTTATACCTTTAAATTACCACATTAAGAAAAGAGAAAAATGTCATGTTAATAATCTAACTTTACACCTTGAGGCGCTAAAAGTAGAGCTAAGTAAATCTTAATTAAGCATAAAGCAGAAAACATAGACTAGAGAATATATAAATAAAATAGAGACTACTAAAACAATAAATAAAATCATCAGAGCTTTTGGGTGCAGTGGCTCATGCCTGTAATCCCAGCACTTTGGGAGACCAAGACAGTGAGATGACTTGAGGTCAGGAGTTTGAGACAAGCCTGGCCAACATGGTGAAACCTCCATTTTTACTAAAAATGCAACAGTTAGCCAGGCATGGTGGCAAGCAACTGTAATCCCAGGTACTCAAAAGGCTGAAGCAGGAGAATGGCTTGAACATGGGAGTTGGAAGTTACACTGAGCCACTGCACTCCAGTCTGGGCAACAAAGCAAGACTCCATCTCAAAATAATAATAATAATCATGATAATAAGATCAGAAACAATTGTTGGTTCTTTAAAAAGATCATAATCGACAACATATTATAGACCATAGAAAGATAAAACTGATTATATGGGAAAACTAAAAACAATTGTATGCCAACAAATTAGATAATGTAGCTAAAATTAAAAAATTCCTGGCAAAACTAAGTTGCTGAATCTAACTCAAGAAGTACAAAATTTGAGTATACCTATAAGAGATAAAGAGATTTCATCAGTACTCAAGAACTTTTCCATAAAGAAAAACCCAGTTTATGATTGCATCTCTGGGGAATTCTACCAAACACGTAAAGAATTAACAGAAAAATCTTCAAGAAGTTGTCCAAAATTTAGAAGAGAAAAGGAAGACTTCTGAATTCATCCTGAGCCCAATAGTACACAGGTACCAAAACCAATCAGTTATTACATCAAATGTTCGAATGTGTATCTCATCTAAATACAGATGCACAAATCATCAACTTAATGCTAACAAACTGAATCCAGCAGCATATAAAATGCCAAATGAATTTTTGCTTAATAACTGATAATCAATTAATGTAATACATCATATCAATAGAATAACAACAAAAAAAACCCAAATGTGCCTCTAAATGCATATAGGCAAGACTTATAACAATATCCAAATCCCTTCATTATAAAATTAGCCATCATAGTGGAAATAGAAATGACTATTGTCATTCTGTACATACAGAGAACTCATGGCTAACATAATTAGTGATTAAAAAAAATTGAATGTTTTTCTTTAAATTCAGGAACAGGACAAGGATGTCTGCTTTCATTATTTCTATTTTACATTATACTAGTGTCTGTACTAAGATAAATTTGTAGAAATGTGAAATAAAAGGCATGCCAATTGGAAAGGAAAAAATAAAACTTTATCTTCTCTAATTTATAATGACAGAATCTATTATGCAGGAAACCATAAAAAATGGACTAAACAGTTCTTAGATATAATAAATGAGTTTTTTAAGGTTGCAGAATGTAAGTTCAACATAAAATATTCTATAGTACGTTTGTACAGTTGCAACAAACAATCCAGAAACTGAATTAAGGAAAGCAATTTCATTTACAGCACAATCAAAATAAATAAAATACTTAGGAATAAATTTAACAAAAGAACTTAAAAACCAATAATCTAGAAACCATAAAATAATGTTTCCAGGAATAAAAATACCTAAACAAATGAAAAGACACTTTATATTCATTTATTGGAAGAGTCAATATTTTCAAGATGGCGATTCACCCTGCAAGGATATACAGACTTGAAACAATCCCTAACAAAATTTCACATTGCTTCTTTGCAGAAATTGGCAAGCTGATCCTAAAATTTATATGGAATTTTAAGGGCCCCAAAATAGCAAAAATAAGCTTGAGAAAAAACAAAGTTTGTATACTCACCCAATATTCTGATTTCAAAACAACTTCAAAGCTACAGTAACAAAGACAAGATATAACTTAAGTAAACCGAATATAATTGAATGTCCAAATATAAGCCTTCCCATTCCAGTCAATTTATATTCTAAATGCTCTGAAGACAATCTAGTCCGGGGGAGCGGGGGAAGAGTTTTTTAAAAATGGTGCTAGAGAAACTAGATATCTATATGCAAATGAATGTAGTTGAGCCCTTACCTGATACCACATACATGCTTTTAGTGAAAATGGAACATGGACATGTATGTAAGGGCTAAAACTATAAAACTCTTTTAAATTATCAAAGTTGTGAATTTTGTGTTATTTGAGTAAGGAATGGGTTTATAGATAAGGTGCTAAAATCCAATAAAAGAGAAACTCTGAAGACAATTAGATATATTTGATTTCACAAAAATTAATGACCTGTGTCCATCAAAGGGAATTATCATAAAAGTAAAATGGCACCCAACAAAATGAAAAAAAACATTTGCAAATTATATATGTATGTATGTGTGTGTGTGTGTGTGTGTGTATAATATATGTGGACTTGTGTCAGGAATATATAAAAATGATTAGAACTCAATAATTACAATATAAACTACCAAATATTTAAATGTACAGAGATCCAAATGGACTTATCTAAAAAGAAGATATAAAAATCTTTACAAACAAAGAAAAAAATCTCAAAATTATTACATACCAAAGAAATGCAAATGGAAATCACAATGCGATACACTTTACACTCCTTTGGATGACTATAAACAAAAAGAAATACAATACCCAGTGATGGGATGGATGGGAAGAAAGTAGAACCCACTTGCACTGCTGGTAGCAATGTAAAATGCTGTAGTTGGTTTAGGCAACTATTTGACAGTTCTTTAAAAATTGAAACATACCATTACAGCATCACCTGAAATTCCACTCGGGTATAGACCCAATAGGTATGAAATCGTATGTCCACATGAAAACTTCTACACAAATATTAATATCAGCATTATTTATAGTGGCCAAAAAAGTGTCCATCAACTGATGAATTCATAAATAAAATGTAGTAAAACAATATTATTCAATAATCAGTAAAGATTAATTTATTACTGATATAACTTGGTTGAACCTTAAAAACTTTATGTAAAATAAAGGAAAGAAATCACAAAAGAACACATGTTGTATTATTCTATCTCTATAAAATATCTAGAAAAATTAAATACGTAGATAGAGAAATTATATTAGTCATTGCCTAGGGCTTGATTGGTGGTAAGTGTGAGAGTGTTGAAGGAGAAACAGGGTATGACTCTCAATGGATGCAAGCTTTCCTTTATGGGGAGCCAAAATATTGTAAAATCAGGTTACAGTACTGATTGTACAATCCTGTGATTGTACTTAATACAAAACAGTATTGTGCATTTTAATGGATTAATTTGCAGTATGTGATATAACTCAATGAAGCTATCATAAAAAATTTATTGCAAGATATTTTCAAAATGTTGAGGGAATTTTATGATATGTGGGCATCCTGCCCTTTAGAAAAAATGTTTTTTTTAAGTAGTAACCACCTGTTGCAAACACTGGATGCAATAATATTTTGAAGCCTAAGACATATTTATTTTAAGACACATATAAAAATTTTTAGAAGCATATCTGTAAAACATGTTTATAACATCTGTATAGCTTGAAATTAATAATAAAATAATCATGAACATTTTTAAAGTAGAAAATCATATGAAACTGTATTTCACAAGATATAAAAATGATAATATATACTTGAGTTTACTCCAGAAATGCAAGTTTGTTTTAACATTTGAAATTTAAACATTGTGATTAACAATATTAACAAGCTAAAAAAGAAAAAGCACATGATTACTTCCATAGATGCTAAAAATTTATATGACAAAACTCAGTACATATTCATGAAAATAATTCACCAAAGAAAGAATAAATATTACAAATATTGAAGGGCATCTACCAAAATCCTACAGAAAATGTGATAATTAATGTGAAAGACTGAGGGTTTTTCCCCTAAGGTTAGGACCAAGGCTAGGAAGCCTTTTCTCATCACTTCTGTTTAATATTTTACTTGACTTTCTAGACTGTTTAATCAAACAAGAAAAGAAAGAAAAAAAAAAGAGAAAGATACTTGAGAGAGGAAAAGACAAGAAATATAAAAGAATGTCACACATGAAAGAAGTATAACTGTTTCATTTGTGAATATTACGATCATTACCAATAAAATACCCATGAACCTATGAAACTAAGACTATAACTTGTAGAATTTAACAGTGTTGCATATAATAAATTCAATATACACAAATTAATTATATTCTTAGGTATTACCAGCAAACAACCGGAAAACAAAATGACAAAATAGTTCTATTTGCAGTAGCACTCATCTATGGGAACACTTGCTTGACGAAGAATAGCCACAAACTTTCAATTTGTATAAAGTACAATACCTGCAAAGTGCAATAAAATTAGGTATGCTGGCACATGTATCTCAAAACATTACTTGTAAATCACAAATGCACACAAATTTGCTTTGTAAAAGAATAGTACAAGAAATTTACACCAATTAATTATGTATCCTAGATTCTAAGAACAAATTTCTAGAAATACAAACTACCACAATTGATTCAGGAAGAATTTTTTAAAAAATCTAAACACATCTATAAATGGATTTAAAAAATAGATAAACAAATAAAAATCTTCCAATGGAAAAAATGCAGAAACTGATGGGAAAATGCTACTAAACAACCTAAAAAGAATTTATAATAGGTCGAGTGTAGCAACCTATGAAAGAACTACGCATTATGAACAAGTGGAAATTATCTAAGGGTAAAAATAGTTCAACATACAAAATTCAATAAATATAATGCACCACATTAATAATAGAAAAGGAAAAAAGGATAATTTCAATTGATGCTGAAAATGTATATGACAAAGTCCAACACTCTTTCATCAAAAAGCACCCAAAAGTTAAAAATAGAAGGAAATTTCTTGAAAGTGATATTGAGCATTCACACATCAAGAGCTAATTATGCTTAATTGTAAAAATGGACAATGTACAATCAAAAGCAGGATGGAGATGATAGCCTATACCACTGCTACTCACCATTGTGATGGAAGTTCTAGCAAAAAACAATTAAGGAAGAAAAAAGAAATAAAAGGCATTAAAAATGGGGGGGAAAAAAGGAGCTAAACAATATTTGCAGATGACATGATCTTATATATATATAATACCAAGGAATTCATAGAAAGACTATTAAAGCTAAAAATGAATTCTACAAAGGTGCAGGATACCAGATCATCATATAAAACAATCAGAAGATATTTCTATAAACTAGCAATTTCCAGTCAGGAAAGGAAATTAAGGAAACAATTTCACATAAATATCAATAAAATGCTTAAGAGTAAACTTGATCAAGGAGGCAAAGACTTTTTTTTAATTGCATTTTAGGTTTTAGGGTACATGTGAAGAACATGCAAAATTGTTGCATAGGTACACACATGGCAGTGTGATTTGATGCCTTCCTCCTCATCACCTATATCGGGCATTTCTCCCCCATGCTATCTCTCCCCCAACTCCCCAGCCTACACTGTCCCTCCCCTATTTCTCCCCCGACAGACCCCAGTGTGTGATGCTCCCCCTCCCTGTGTCCATGTGTTCTCATTGTTCAGCACCCACCTATGAGTGAGAACATGTGATGTTTGATTTTCTGTTCTTGTGTCAGTTTGCTGAGAATGATGGTTTCCAGGTTCATCCATGTCCCTACAAAGGACACGAACTCATCGTTTTTGATGGCTGCATAATATTCCATGGTGTATATGTGCCACATTTTCCCTGTCCAGCCTATCATCCATGGGCATTTGAGTTGGTTCCAAGTCTTTGCTATTGTAAACTGTGCTGCAATGAACATTTGTGTGCATGTGTCCTTATAATAGAACAATTTATAATCCTTTGGATATATACCCAGTAATGGGATTGCTGGGTAAAATAGAATTTCTATTTCTAGGTCCTTGAGGAATCGCCACACTGTCTTCCACAATGGTTGAACTAGTTTACACTCCCACTGACAGTGTAAAGTGTTCCTATTTCTCCACATCCTCTCCAGCATCTGTTGTCTCCAGATTTTTTAATGATCGCCATTCTAACTGGCATGAGATGGTATGTCAATGTAGTTTTGATTTGCATTCTCTAATGACCAGTGATGGTGAGCATTTTTTCATATGTTTGTTGCCGTCATGTATGTCTTCTTTTGTAAAGTGTCTGTTCATATCCTTCACCCACTTTTTAATGGGCTTGTTTTTATCTTGTAAATCTGTTTTAGTTCTTTGCAGATTCTGGATATCAGCAAATACTTTTACAATGAAAACTGCAAAACATTACAGGAGAAGTTAAAGAAAACATAAGTAGATTAAAAGATATCCCATTTTTATAGATTGGAAGCAATATTATTAAGATGTCAATACTACTTACAGTATAAAGTTATCTACAGATTCAGTGTAATTTCTATGAAATTCTCAATTATGTTTTATTTCAGAAATACAAAAATTCATCCTAAAATTAATATCAAAACTTAAGGAATCCAGATAGCAAAAACAATACTGAAAAAGAAAAATCAAAATATTGAAAACACTCACACTTCTTGACTTCAAAACTTACTATAAAACTACAGTAATCAAAACACATAGTCATACAAATATAAAGACAGACACGTAGACCAATGAAATATAATGAAAATCCCAGATAATAACCCTTGAATATATTGTCAAATGGTTTTTAACATGGATGCCAAGAGAATTTAATAGGCAAAGCACAGCCTTTTAACTGCCATTTTGGTATTGGAACAACTGGATATTGAGATGCAAAAGAATACATTTGAATGCCTAAACTCCACCTGCTAGGACCTGAATATTTGTCCCCTATGAAACTCACAGTTGAAACTTATTCCTAAACGTAATAGTGTTGGGGAGTAGCATCATGGGAAAGTGATTGGGTCATGAGGTCTCTGCCTTCATGAATGGATTAATCCATTCATGGATTAATCAATTAATGAGTTATTGCAGAAGTGGATTAGTTATCATAAGAATTAGTCTAATATAAAATCCAGTTTTCTTCTCAGTGCACCTTTCTTGTCCTATAATTCCTTTCACCATGTTATCACACAGTATGAGGTCTTCACCAGTAGTCCAGTAGATAAAATTGTTCAATCTTGGACTTCTCAGCCTCCAGAAATGTGAGTTAAAATAAACCTTTTAAACACAAATTCCCTTGTCTTTGGCATTCTGTTATAGCTACAGAAAATTGATTAGAACAGAAAACTGATACCAGGATGTGGGGCTGTTGTTAATAAAAAATACTGCATAAACAAAATGTGGTACATATACACCATGGAATACTATGCAGCCATAAAAAGGAATGAGATCATGTACATTGCAGGGACATGGATGAAGCTGGAAGCCATTATCATCAGAAAACTAATGCATGAACAGAAAATCAAGCACCATATGTTCTCGCTTATAAGTGGGAGCTGAACAATGAGAAAGCCTGGACACAGGGGAGGGGAACAACACACAATGTGGGCTGGGGTTGGGGAGAGAGAACTTTAGGAAAAATAGCTAATGCATTCTGGGCTCAATACCTAGGTGATGGGTTGACAGGTGCAGCAAATCACCATGGTACACGTTTACCTATGTAACAAACCTGCACATCCTGCACAAGTACCCCAGAACTTAAAATAAAAATAAATACCTGAAGATGTAAAAGAGTTTTGGAACTAGGTAATGGGTAGAAACTGAAAGAGTTTGAAGAAACATGTTAGAAAAAAGCCTGGGTTGCCATAAATAGAATATTAAGGGTAATTTTGATAGAAGTTCAGGTTATGAGAGACTGGAGAAAGTCTGAAACTTCATAGAGATTACTTAAAGAGTCATATCCCGAATGCTGATAGAAATGTGGACAGTAAAGTCTATTCTTAGAAGGTCTCAGTTGGAAATGAGGCACAAAGTATTGGAAACTGGAGTAAAGCTATCCTTGTTATATAGTGACAAACAACTTGAAAGAATTTGTCTGTGTTTAAGGACTTTGTGGAAGACTGATATTAAGAATGAACTAGGATATCTGACAGAAGAAATGTCTAAGCAGTAAAGCATTCAGCCTGCTGCATACTGACTTTTGGCCACTTACAATTAGATGTTGGAGCAAAAGAATAATTTATGGACAGAATTAATAATTGAAATGGATGCAGAACAGAAAGATATGAAAAATTCATAGCCTGACCATGTAAGGAGGAAAACAGCATGTACATGAGAACAAAACAAGGATGTGGCTCAGTAGAGATTAGCATGAATAGCAGGGAGCTAGGTGCTAATAATCAGGACAACAAAAAAATGGCCCTGAAGGCATTTTAGAGATGTTTGAGGCTGTCCGTTTTATCCTAGGCCCAGAGGCCTAGGAGGACAGAATGGTTTTATGAGATGATCTCAGGACACTCTTCACTCTTCATCCCTGTTTCCCAGGGATGACTCGGGACTCTACTTCATGCATCCTGGCATAGCATTCTTCAGCAGCCCCTGCTGTGGTTGATGTGGCTTCAGGTACAACTCAACTTGCTGATCTAAACGATACAAGCCATACATCTCTGTGGCACTACGGTATGGCAAAAGTGGGCCCAAATACATCTCAACTGGGTGCAAGAGATAACCCTAGGCTATGTCCACGTGGTGCTAACATTTCAGAAGTGCAGAATGCAAGAGCTGTGGGGCCATAATAGCCTGCACCTAGATTTCAAAGAATGTACTGAAAAGCCAGGGGGCCCAGGGAGAGGCTTGTCTCAGGACAGAACCACTACTCAGACCTCCCACAAGGGCAAGGCTGAACATAAAGTGGGGGTCAGAGCCAGAGCCACCCTCAATATCCCAGAACTGTGGAGCCAATGGAAGCATGCAATGCCATTCTGGTAGAACTGATGTGTGGAATAAGCTCAGAAAAGCCATAGAGGTAGAGTTGCCCAATGTCTTGAGTTTCAACTTTCTCATATGTGTAGGCTGTGAACATGTCCGTGATCTCATCCCCCCTTTATCCCCTCCATGCCCTCCTCCCTAAGCTGTCTCCACTGTTGTTGCCAGTGTTCATGGGGAGGCTGGCAGCCCCAGACACACAAGTGCCCCACCCCAACTGACTAGTGTGCACCTCAGTATGCTGTTGATGGTGCTGTCACATGCAAATGAGAATAGATCTTGCTGCCACCACCCAAAGAAACACTTTGGCTGGCATCAAGCTTTGAAGAGTTGTGACCTGCAGCCCAGGAACATCTTTACCCATCGGGTGCATCAGGTTCCTAACCCTGAGGGTACAGATAACAAAGCTGGGGGCCTGATATCATCCCCTCAGAATTAGAGCATACAGCTCGGGAGTGCTGCCTGAGTCTCAGTCACCCCCCAAGCCCCAATCTACCAGAAATGAAGACAGTCAGCTGAATCTAACTTGTACCACAGTCAAACCTGCAATGGCATCAAAGAAGATAAAACTATGAAATAGAACCCATCCAAAGGACAGCAATTTTAAGGACTGAAAGAACATCACCCAACAAAGATGAGAAAGAGCTAGTGCAAGGACTCTGGCTACTCAAAAATCCAGAATGTCTTATTACCTCCAGACAACCACACTAGTTCCCCAGCAATGGTTCTTAACCAGGCTGTGGTGGGTGAAATGACAGAAATGGAATACAGAATATGAACAGAAATAAAGATTACTGGTATTCATAAGAAAGTCAAAACCCAATGGAATATTTCTAAGGAATACAATAAAACAATACAGGAGATCAAAGACAAAATTGTCATTTTAAGAAAGAAACAAACTGAGCTAATACAGCTGAAAAACTCATATCAAGAGTTTCAGTACACAATCACAACCGTTAACAGCAGAATTGACCAAGGTGAGGAAAGAATCTCAGAGCTTGAAGACCTGTTTTCCTTTTTTCTTTTTCTTTTCTTTCTTTCCTTCCCTTCTTTCTTTCTTTCATTCTTTCTTCTTTCTTTCTTTCTTTCCTTCCCTTCTTTCTTTCTTTCTTTCATTCTTTCTTCTTTCTTTCTTTCTTTCTTCCTTTCTCTTCCTTTCTCTCTCTTTTTTTTTTTTTTTGACAGAATCTTATTCTGTTGCCAGGCTGGAATGCAGTGGTGTGATCTTGGTTCACTGCAACCTTCACCTCCTGGGTTCAAGTGATTCTCCTGCCTCAACCTCCCAGGTAACTGGGACTACAGGTGCATGTCATCACGCCCAGCTAATTTTTGTATTTTTAGTAGAGATGAGGTTTCACCATGTTGCCCAGGATGGTGTCAATCTCCTGGCCCCATCATCCACCCACCTCAGCCTCCCAAAGTGCTGGGATTAGAAATGTGTGCCACTGCACCTGGCTGAAGACCTGTTTTTCAAAGTAACTCAGACAAAAATATAGAAAAAACAGTAAAGAAGAATGAACAAGATCTCCGAGAAACATGGGCTTATGTAAAGAGACTAAATCTATGACTCATTGACATCCCTGAAAGAAAAGGAGTAAAAGCAAGCAACTTGAAAAACATATTTCAGGATACTATCCATTAGCATTTCTCCAACCTCATGAGAGAGGCCAACATTCAAATTCAGAAACCCCTATGAAATACTACATAAGTAGATCATCCCCAAGACACATAGTCATCAAATTGTTCAAGGTTGAAATGAAAGAAAAAATGTTAAAGGTAACTAGAGAGAAGGGGGCAAGTGACATACAAAGGGAATCCCATCAGGTTAACAGAATACCTTTCAGCAAAAAACACTACAAGACAGGAGAGAATAAGGACCTATATTCAGCATTCTTAAAGAAAAGAATTTTCAACCAAGAACTTTATATCCAACCAAACTAAGCTTCATTTTTCATGTCTCACAGCCACTGCTGCTATAGCCTTCAGGGTTTAGCAGTAATTACAGAGTGGTACAAATGTTCAGCATCTCCTCATGGAGCAGGACACCATGATCTGGTTCTCCAGCCACCCCCATGGAAGCTCTTGTGTTGGTAGCACTTCCCTGGGAAGAAGCTCCCAGAGAGACAGAATGGCCACCATTTTTGTGGTATCACAGACTCCACTGCTGTACCTTTCAGGCTTTGGAGAGCAAGAGGTAATTAGGGAATATCACAGATCCCCTATACAGCACAGCCATCTCACAGAAAAGGGGCCAGATATTTTTTATTTTTTTATATGGGTCCCTGATCCCACTTTTTCTCATTGGGTGGGATCCCCAAAACTAGGACTCCAGCCACCCCTCACTGGGGTTCTCAGGCTGGTAGAAGGTCTGCACTTTCCTGGGATGAAGTTCCCAGAGAAAGACCAGCCACCTTTTTCACTGTGTCACAGCCTTTGCCACTAATCTTCAGGCTCTAGATTGTACATGGTGATTAGGGAGTGGCGTGGATCTCCGGCACAGCATAGCCACCCCATACATAAGTGGCTGAACTGTTCCCATGTGGGTTGCCATCTCCACTTTTTCTCACTGGGTAGGGTCTCCTCACCTGGGACTCCAGCACAACTACCCTGCACCCACCTGAGCACTTCAGCAAGAGGTGACACTATGTTTCTCTGAGAAGGAAATTCAAAGCATAAGCCATACCTAGCATATCCTGTACCATTGCAGCTGCAGTGGTACCAGCGTAACCACCTTTGGGCAGGGGAAAGAGCAAAGGGTCTAGATGCTCTGCTGGCACCTCAAGGACACTGCCTCCAGCATAAGGAGAGGAGTCCAGTCTTGCTTCCCTGTGAACCTCCACCCTGAATCCTTCACAAAGCAAGGCCCCTGGCTCAGGACTGCAGAAGAGTCACTCTACCCATGGTTGAGCATACAAACTGGTAGTGGCTCTCTGTTTCCCTGGGAATGGGCTTCCAGAAGCAACTGACAGTCCCTCTACCACTGCCGTAATAATGATTTTGCCCCCTCCTGCACTCAGTCTGAAGAAGAAACAAAGAGCCTAAGGCCTTCGCCCAAGCTTCCAGCACACCACGATAACTATATGGAGAACAGCCCAGTTTCTTATTCATGTGAGCTCTTGAACCCTCACTCTTTAATAAGTGGAGACCACAGCTTGGGTCAGCAAAGCAACTGCCCCACCTCATAGCTGAATATTTCCAGTAACAACAGTGCTGCTTTTCTCTGAAGTCCAACTCCAAGGGAAAACTGAGTGCTCCCCTGCATTCTCTAATTAATTAGGGAATTAATTACCTCTTGCTCTTGCAGTTGCTCCCCCTCAAACAAGGAAAGCAGCAAAGACCCAAAGTGTTTTAACCATATCTTCAACAAGCTTCAGTTGCCATAAGAATAAGATGCTAGTCTGTCTCCCCCTGGATACCACTCCCACCATTTACTACCAGGCAGGGCACCCCCAGCTAGGCTCACAGTGTAGCCACACCATTCAATCATACTGAGTAATAATGCCTTTGCATCTCCCTAAGGTGGAGCTCCAAGAGACAAGTAAAAGGACTGCTGCCACAATCACTTCTAAGGTCCCTTCCCTTCATGCCCCCAAGCTGGGAAGGGAACATTAAACCTGATATTGCCCCAGAGCTATGGTGTACAGCCTGAAAGTGCTACACCAAGATCTGCTGCCAGCATGTGAGAGAGGAGCCCACAATTTCAGAGCAATGAGAGGGAGCACAGCTACAATCATGAGGAAATATAGGGGGAGCCACATGACTGAGCAAGAGCCTATCTACTGATCATTATGCTTAAGCACTACCTACCAGATGAGAGATAGATAAATCTACACCAAAACTACTTTGCTAATATGCCCCCTGTAAAACCAAGGACAACAATTCGGCTAAATATAAAGACCCTGAACAAAGCCTTAACCCTCTGAAAACATACAGAAACATAGACTACTGGCTGCACTCAGTTTACACTGCAGTTGAAGGAGCACCAACCCACACATATAAGAAAGAAGCAGTGCAAGAACTCTGGCAACTCAAAAAGGCAGAGCATCTTCCTTCCTCTAAATGACAACACTAGTTCCTAGGCAAGAGTTTCTTAACCAGAATGAAATGGCTGAAATGACAGAAATATAATTCAGAATATGAATAGGAACTAAAATCATTGAGATTCAGCAGAACATTGAAACACAATCAAAGAAAGCTAAGAATCACAATAAAACAATGCAGGAGCAGATAGACAAAAGAACCATTATTAAAAACAAACAAACAAACTAATCTGATAGAAATAAAAAGCACACTAGAAGAATTAGATAATGCAATTGAAAGTATTAACAGCAGAATACACCAAGCTGAGGAAAGAATCTCAGAGATTGAACACAGGCTTTCTGAAATAATTCAAACAGAAATAAAGAAAAAAAAAGGAGAACAAACAAAAAACCTCCAAGTAGTGTGAGATTATGTAAAAAGGCCAAATCTATTACTCATTGGCATCCCTGAAAGAGACAGAGAAGCAAGCAACTTGGAAAACATATTTTATTATTTATGAAATCTTTCCCAAATATGTTACAGAGGCCAACATTCAAATCCAGGAAATGCAGAGAAGAATTGCAAGACATTACACAACAAGACCATTGGCAAGACACATAGTTATCAGATTCTGCAAGGCCAAGATGAAGGAAAAAAGTTAATGGCAGTTACAGAGAAGGGGCAATTCACCTACAAAGGGAATTTCATCTGTCTAACAGCATATCTTTCAATATAAACCCTCCAAATCAGAAGTGGTAGAGGCTCTGTATTTAGTATTCAAAAACACTTCCAGTCAATAATTTTGCCTCCATCCAAATTAAGCTTCATAAGTGAGGAGAAATAAGATTGTTTTCAGACAAGCAAATGCTGAGGAAATTTATAATCACCAAACCTGCCTTAGAGGAGGCCCTGAAAGGAGCACTAAACTTGTTCTAAATGCACATTTTGAAAAGACAAAAGAAACGACTGGAGGATCCAAGATGGCGGATTAGACACAACTCCAGCACACAACACCCAGTGAGAAAGACGAAGAAACTCAGAGATCTCCTAGCTCGAACTGAGGTACCAGGTGCATTTCAACGGGTCTGGTCCCAGGATGAGCAAAGCCCACTCAGGGCAGACCGAGGTGGGGAGGGGCACTGCTTCACCCAGAAAGTGCATCTGAGCAGCAAGTCGGAGGCTCCATCTCTGGCGGTCCGGTCCAGATACAGCGCTTCCCCCAAAGCCTCAGCAATACACAGAACAGGGGATCTTTGCCAGTCAAGCACCAGGAATTACAAGTGCAGAGTTGAATAAGAGTCTGCAGACTGAGCTGTCATCCCCTCCCCCCTGCCCAGAGAGAGAGGGAGCTGTAAGCAGGAGCAGCTGGGCAACCCCTACCCCAGGACTGGAGAGAGGCAAAGCTGAAAAGGGGGAGATTGCCGGGTGTGGCTAGGCGGGTCCCTACCCTCCCCCACAAACCCCAGAGGGCTGAAGCTCTGACTCTAGTGGGTTGCATAGCCAGTGCCACAATCTGAGATGAACCCTGATGATCTAGCCCAGTGGAGGAAGGGCACAACCCACCACTAGAGGGATGGGACTGGGCTACATGTTTTAACAAAAAACACAGGAAGCCTACGCAGCAACGGGACGGTGTTCTCCACAACCCAGCAGCACCTACAGGTCAGCAGAAGAGGCGGGCCTAATCTCCCAGCATAAACAAAAAAGACACAGGAAGCTTCCCTAGTAACCTGAAGGAGTCCCTAGAAACCCAGTAGTACCCCCACAGACAGACAAGCAACCTCATCAAGCAGTTCTCTGACACCACAGCCAGGTAAATCCACAAAGATGGGAAAAAACCAGCACAAAAAAGGTGAAAACACCAAAGACCAGAACATCTCTTCTCTTTCAAGGGATCACAACACCTCAACAACAGAGGATCACAACTTGACCGAGAAGGAGTGCGAAGAATTGACAGAAACAGGATTCAGAAGGTGGATAATAACAAACTTTTCAGAGCTAAAGGAACACGTTCTAACTCAATGCAAAGAAACAAAAAACCTTTTAAAAAGGTTAGACGAAATGCTAACTAGAATAACCAGCTTAGAGAAGAACATAAACGACTTGATGGAGTTGAAAAACACAGCACGAGAACTCTGTGAAGCAAACACAAGTTTTAATAGCCAAATCGATCAAGCAGAAGAAAGGATATCAGAGATTGAAGATCAACTCAATGAAATAAAAAGAGAAGGCAATACAAGAGAAAAAAGAGTGAAAAGAAATGAACAAAGCCTCCAAGAAATATGGGATTATGTGCAAAAACCTAATCTACACTTGATTGGTGTACCTGAATATGATGGGGAGAATGAATCCAAGCTGGAAAACACACTCCAGGATATTATCCAGGAGAACTTCCCAAGCCTAGCAAGGCAGTCCATATTTCAACTTCAAGAAATAGAGAACTCCACAAAGATATTCCTCAAGAGAGCAACCACAAGGCACATAATTATCAGATTCACCAGGATCGAAATGAAGGGAAAATGCTAAAGGCAGCCAGAGAGAAAGGTCAGGTCACCCACAGAGGGAAGCCAACCAGACTCACAGCAGATCCCTCGGCAGAAACCCTACAAGCCAGAAGAGAGTGGGGGGCCAATATTCAACATCCTTAAAGAAAAGAACTTTCAACCCAGAATCTCATATCCAGCCAAACTAAGCTTCATAAGTGAAGGAGAAATAAAATCCTTTACGGACAAGCAATTATTGAGAGACTTTGTCACCACCAGACCTGCCCTACAAGAGCTCCTGAAAGAAACACTAAGCATGGAAAGGAACAAGTACCAGTCACTGCAAAAGCAAACCAGTTGGCAAAGACCAAAATTGCAATGAAGAAAATGAGTCAACTAATGAGAAAGAAAACCAGCCAGTAACAAAATGGCAGGATCAAATTCACACATAACAATATTAACATTGAATGTGAATGGCCTAAACACCCCAATCAAAAGACACAGACTGGCAAACTGGATAAAAAGTCAGAACCCATCAGTGTGCTGTATTCAAGAAACTCATCTCACATACAAAGACACACATAGACTCAATATAAAGGGATGGAAGAAGATTTACCGAGCAAATGGAGAACAAAAAAAGCAGGGGTTGCAATCCTAGTCTCTGATAAAATGGACTTCAAACCAACAAAGATCAAGAGACAAAGAAGGACATTACATAATAGTAAAAGGGTCAATCCAACAGGAAGAGCTAATTATCCTAAATATATATGCCCCCAACACAGGAGCACCCAGATACATAAAGCAAGTTCTTAATGACCTAAAATGAGATTTAGACTCCCACACAATAATAGTGGGAGACTTCAATACTCCACTGTCAATATTAGGTAGATCAATGAGACAGAAAATTAACAAGGATATCCAGGACTTGAATGCAGAGCTGGACCAAGCGGATCTAGTAGACATATACAGAACGCTCCATCCCAAATCTACAAAACATACATTTTTCTCAGCACCACATTGCACTTACTCTAAAATTGACCACATCATTGGAAACAAATAACTTCTCAGCAATTGCAAAAGAACAGAAATCATAACAAAACAGTCTATCAGACCACAGTGCAATCAGACTAGAACTCAGGATCAAGAAACACACTCAAACCCGCACAACCACTTGGAAACTGAACAACTTGCTTCTGAATGTTGACTGGATAAACAATGAAATGAAGGCAGAAGTAAAGATGTTCTTCGAAACCAACCAGAATAAAGACACAACATACCAGAATCTTTGGGACACCTTTAAAGCAGTATTGAGAGGGAAATTTATGGCAATAAATGCCCACGAGAGAAGAGAGGAAAGATCTAGCATTGACACCCTATCATCAAAATTGAAAGAACTAGAGGAGCAAGATCAAGAAAACTCAAAAGCTAGCAAAAGACAAGAGATAACTAAGATCAGAGCAGACCTGAATGAGGTAGAGACACAAAAAACCCTTCAAAAAAGCAATAAATCCAGGAGCTGGTTTTTTGAACAGATGAACAAAATAGACAGAACGCTAACCAGTTTAATAAAAAAGAAAAGGGAGAAGAATCAAATAGATGCAATAAAAAAACGATAAAGGGGATATCACCACTGATCCCCACAGAAATACAAACTACCATCAGAGATGACTACAAACAGCTCTACTCACATAAATCAGTAAACCAGGAAGAAATGGATAAATTCCTAGACACTTGTCCTCTACCAAAATTAAATCAGGAGGAAGCTGAAACCCTGAATAGACAAATAACAAGGGCTGAAGTAGAAGCAGCAATCGATAGCCTACCAACCAAAAAAGTCCAGGTCCAGACGGGTTCACAGCCGAATTCTACCAGACGTACAGAGAGGAACTGGTTCCATTCCTTCTGAAACTGTATCAAACAATACAAAAGGAGGGAATCTTCCCTAACTCATTTTATGAGACCAACATCATCCTAATACCAAAACCAGGCAGAGACTCAACTAAAAAAGAAAACTTCAGGCCAATATCCATGATGAACATCAACACAAAAAACTTCAACAAAATACTGGCAAACAGATTGCAACAGCACATCAAGAAGCTTATCATCACGACCAAGTAGGCTTCATCCAGGGGATGCAAGGCTGATTCAACATGCACAAGTCTATAAACATAATTCACCACATAAAGAAAATCAAAGACAAAAACCACATGATTATCTCAATTGATGCAGAGAAGACCTTTGACAAAATGCAACAGCCCTTTATGCTAAAAACCCTCAATAAACTAGGTATTGATGGAACGTATCTCAAAACAATAAAAGCTATTTATGACAAACCGACAGCCAATATCATACTGAATGGGCAAAAGCTGGAAGAATTCCCTTCCAAATCAGGCACTAGACAAGGATGCCCTCTCTCACCACTCCTATTCAACATAATATTGGAAGTTCTAGCCAGAGCAATCAGGCAAGAAAAAGAAATAAAGTGTATTCGATTAGGAAAGGAGGAAGTCAAACTGTCTCTATTTGCAGATGACATGATTATATATCTAGAAGACCCCATCGTCTCAGCCCAAAATCTCCGAAAACTCATAAGCAACTTCAGCAAAGTCTCAGGATACAAAATCAATGTGCAAAAATCACAAGCATTCCTATATACAAATAACAGACAAACAGAGAGCCAAATCAAGAGTGAACTCCCATTCACAATTGCTACAAAGAGAATAAAATACCTAGGAATGCAACTAACCAAGGATGTAAAGGACCTCTTCAAGGAGAACTACAAACCACTGCTCAAGGAAATAAGAGAGGACACAAACAGATAGAGAAACATTCCATGCTCATGGTTAGGAAGAATCAATATTGTGAAAATGGCCATGCTGCCCAAAGTAATCTATAGATTCAATACTATCCCCCATCAAGCTACCAATGACCTTCTTCACAGAACTGGAAAAAACCACTTTAAAATTCATATGGAATCACAAAAGACCCCACATAGCCAAGACAATTGTAAGCAAAAAGAACAAAGCTGGAGGCATCACACTGCCAGACTTCAAACTATACTACAAGGCTACAGTAACCAAATCAGCATGGTACTGGTACCAAAACAGAGACATAGATCAATGGAACAGAACAGAGACCCCAGAATAAACACCACACATCTACAACCATCTGATCTTTGACAAACCTGACAAAAACAAGCAATGGGGGAAAGGTCTCCATGTTTAATAAATGGTGTTTGGAAAACTGGCTAGCAACGTGCAGAAAGCAGAAACTGGACCCTTATCTGTCACCTTACACTAAAATTAACTCCAGATTGATCAAAGATTTAAACATAAAACCTAGCACTATAAAAACACTAGAAGAAAACGTAGGCAAAACATCCAGGACATAGGCATAGGCAAGGACTTCATGACTAAAACACCAACAGCAGTGGCAGTAAAAGCCAGGATAGACAAAAGGGATCTAATTAAATTCCAGAGCTTCTGTACAGCAAAAGAAGCCATCATTAGAGTGAATTGGCAACCAACAGAATGGGAAAAAATTTTTGCAATCTACCCATCTGACAAAGGGCTCATATCCAGAATCTACAAAGAACTAAAACAGATATACAAGAAAAAAACAAACAACCCCATTCAAAAGTGTGCAAAGGATATGAACAGATACTTTTCAAAAGAGGACATATGTGAAGTCAACAAACATATGAAAAAATGCTCATCATCACTGGTCATTAGAGAAATGCAAATCAAAACCACACTGAGATATCATCTCACGCCTGTTAGAATGGTGATCATTAAAAAGTCTGAGGACACAGATGCTGGAGAGGATGTGGAGAAATAGGAACACTCTTACATAGTTTGTGGGAGTGTAAATTAGTTCAACCATTGTGGAAGACAGTGTGGTGATTTCTCAAGGATCTAGAAATAGAAATTCCATTTGAACCAGCAATCCCACTATTGGGTATATACCCAAAGAACTATAAATCATTCTACTATAAAGTCACATGCACACGTATGTTCACTGCAGCCCTGTTTACAATAGCAAAGACCTGGAACCAACCCAAATGCCCATTAGCGATAGACTGGACAAAGAAAATGTGGTACATACACACCATGGAATACTATGCAGCCATAAAAAATAATGAGTTCGTGTCCTTTGTAGGAACTTTGATGAATCTGGAAACCATTATTCTCAACAAACTGACCCAAGAACAGAAAGCCAAGCACCATATGTTCTCACTCATAGGTGGGTGTTGAACAACGAGAACGCATGGACTAGGGGGAGAGGAGCATCGCACACAGGGGACAGTTGGGCGTGTAGGGGAGAGACAACGGGGGGTGGGGAGGGACAGGAGTGTGGGGGAGGGAGTAACATGGGGAGAAATGCCAGATATAATACTATGCACCAAAAGTAAAATAAATTAAAAAAAAAAAAACAACCATTACCCCATTACCAGACACTACAATAAATAAATAAATAAATAAATAAATAAATAAATAAATAAATAAAACAGTTAAGTACACAGACCAATGACGCTATAAAACAATCACACAAACAAGTTGGAATAATAACCATCTAACAACACAATGACAGGATTAAATCTGCTCATTTCAGTACTAACCTTGAATGTAAATGGGCTAAATGCCCCCAAGTAAAAGGCACAGCATGGCAAGCTGGATAAAGAAGCATGAACCAATGTATGATGTCTTCAAGAGACGTATGTCACATTCAATGACATCTATAGTCTCAAAATAAAGGGATATTCTATGAAGCAAATGGAAAACAGAAGAAATGAGGGTTTTCAATCCTAATTTCACGCAAAAGAGACATTAAAACAACAAAGATAAAAAAAAAAAACCCAAAAAACAAAAAGGGCAATACAAAATGGTAAAGAGTTCGATTAAACAAAAAGACCTAACTATCATAAATATACATGCACCCAACATATGAGCACCCAGATTCATAAGGTAAGTTCTTAGAGACCTATAAAGAGTTTCAGATAAGCACACAATAATAGTGAGAGATGTTAACACTTCACTGACAGCATTAAGCAGATCATCACAGCAGAAAATTAACAAACATATCCAGGACCGGAACTCCACGTCTGCCAAAATAGACCTAACAGACATCCACAGAAGTCTCCAACCAAAAACAACAGAATATGCATTCTTCTCATTGCCACAGGGCACAGAGTCTAAAATAGACCACACAATCAGACATAAAGTAATATCCAGCATATTTTAAAAAAGAATTATACCAACCACACTTTCAGACCACAGCACAATAAAAATAGAAATCAATACTAAGAAAATTACTCAAAACCATACAATTAAATGGAAATTAAACAACCTTCTACTGAATGACTTTGGGTTAAATAATGTAATTAAGGCAGATATCAAGAAGTTCTTTGAAGCTAGTGAGAATAAAGATACAATATATCAGAATTTTGGGGGACACAGCTAAGGCAGTGGTAAGAGGGAAGTTTATAGCACTAAACCACATCTAAAACTTAGAAAGCTCTCAAACTAACAACTTAACAAGTAGAAGAACTAGAGAATAAAAGCAAACCAACCCCAAAGCTTTCCACAATAACCATTTTGAGTGATGTGAGATGGTATCTTATTCAGGTTTTGATTTGCATTTCTGTAATAATTAGTGACATTGAGCATGTGTTCATATGCTTGTTGGCCACATATATATATATATTTTTCAAAAAGTGTCTATGTTCTTTGCCCAACTTTTAATGAGGTTTTTCTTAATTGCTTTTAAATTTGTTTAAGTTCCTTGCAGATTCTGGATATTAGACCTTTGATGCATGCATAGTATGCATAGTAAGTGAAGCGTTAACATCTCTCACTATTATTGTGTGCTTATCTGAATCTCTTTATATGTCTCTAATAACTTGCCTTATAAATCTCGGTGCTCGTGTGTTGGTTACATATATATTTAGCATGGTTACATCTTTTTGCTTAATTAAACTCTACCATTATATAATGCCCTTCTTTTTCCTTTATGATCTTTGTTGGTTTAAAGTTTGTTTTGTGTGGAATTAGGATTGCAACCCCTCCTTTTTTCTGTTTTCATTTTTTTTCCATTTCCTTGGTAGAGTTTTCTTTATTCCATTATTTTGAGACTATGGATGTTATTGTATATGACATGGATCTTTAGAATACAGCATACCAGTGGGTGTCATTTCTTTATCCTGCTTGTCACTCTGTGACATTTACTTAGGGCATTTTGCTCATTTACATTCGAGGTTGGTATTGACATGTGCAGATTTGATCTTTTAATCATGTTAACTGGTTATTATGCAGGCTTGTTTGTGTGATTGCTTTATAGTGTCACTGATTTGTGTATGTAACTTTTTTTTAATTTTTGGTAGTGGTTGTTAACTGTCTTTCCTTTTTTAAATTTTATTTTAAGATTGGAGTACATGTGCAGGTTTGTTACATAGGTAAACTTATGTCAGGAGCACTGGTGGGAGAGGTGCTTGCTGGCTCTGTTTCTGCCAATGTTTTGTCTGCAGTGGCAGTCAGTAGGGCTGGAGGAATGTGCTGCATTCTGAGGGCAAGTAAATTAAAACTTGCCCATGCAAAAATGCCTGTGCAAAGTGATGTAGGGAGTCACTGTGGGCTCAGGGGAAGCTGCAGTATGAGGAGGAAACATGTGGACTGCTGTGAGACTATAGAGGCTACCTCATTGGAGCTCTCCACAGTTAGTTACAATCCATTGGTGCAGAAGCTATGGTGTGGGCATCCAGGGCCCATGAGAGTGCCTGTAAGCAAGTGTGGCCAGGCTTTGGCCCTGGGAGAGGCCAGCAGACCAAGGAGTGCTTAGGTTGAACCAGCCCTCTCTGATGAGAAAGACCACCCTGCAGAGACAAGGTCCCTCAGGGCTGAAGTCTCTTATGGTAGCAAGTCAAACCTAGAGGGATGGCCATCCTGGCTGTGCTCTGCTACAGACTTTCCTGCACCTTCTGGACTCCACACCAGCTGGTTTTCTGCCCCTTCTGGACTCCACACCAGCTGGTTTTCTGCCCCTTCACTTTGCTTATCTCTTGGGGGCTCCTCCACATAGAGACGTGGGACAGGAATCACTCAATGCAATCAGCTTAGGATGGTGGGTCTGCACCGTGGGCCCAAGCCAGAGGATCTTGTCTAATGATGAGTAATAGGGGTGTGTGGGACACATGGGAGATGGACTGGCCTCCTCTCCTCGGGTTGACTGCAGCTTGTTGGGAGGTGTGGATAAGGCACTTAGGGTCTTTGCTTCTTCATTAATCTGAGGATAGCAAGGATAATTCCACTGCAGAGGCAGTGGCAGAGAGGCTTTCAACTGCCCTTGGAAGCTCTGTCTAGGGAGTTGCCAAATTGCTACTGGATCAATAGCTCTGGCAGGAGATGACTGGAAGCCCAGACCTGGAGGACCTGCCTGGTGAGGAGACAGGGAACGAGCACCCATGTAATAGTCTGGCCACTTTTCTGTAGGGCTTCTGCTGTATGGTTGGGTCCACTTTAGTCCCTAGTCACCCCAGATTTTCCAGTACCTGGAGGTATCACCAGTGAAGGCTGCAAAACATCAAACATAGCAGTCTGCCCCTCCCCTCTGTGAGCTCTATCGTTGGGAGGTCTAAAACCTCTGTCAGGCAGGGAACACTGGTGAGGTTAGAGGGATATTCCTATTGGGAGGCTCCTCCTGATGATGAGGAACAGGATTGGGAACCCATTTAAGAAATCAGTCTGGCCACATTTTTGTAGGGCAGCTGTGCTGTGTTGGGTACCACTTCCATCCCTGGTTAGCTTGGACTCTTTAAAGCCCATGGGCTGGAAAGGCTGAATTGCCAAAACAGCAAAGATGGTGGCCCAACTCTCTCTATCAAGGAGCTTCATCCCAAGGAGGTTTCAGACTCTGTTGCTGGAGAATCCTAAAATGTAATGAGCTCAGAGACCCTCTTAAAAAGCAGTCCAACCACCTTTTCGCAGAGTAGCTGTGCTGTGCTGGGGGATTGCCTCTACCACCAGTTAACCTGGACTCTCCAAAGCCTGAAGGCTGGAATGGCTGTCACCCAAACAGCACAGATGGTGGCCCACCACCCCTTCTGGGAGCTCCATTTCAAAGAGGTGTTACGCTGCCACTGGTGACTGGCTGGAATTCCAAAGAAGGGGGTCTTATCCTGTAAGCTGCTATGGAAGTGGGGCCTGCAAAATGTTGCTGCTCAAACCCCTGTATTTGACCTGTTTCCTAGGGGTATGTATGGGGGTCTAACCTCCTGCTTTTCCAGAGTTGCAGCTACTTTTTCTGGGGATCCTGGAAAGCCCAAGTATCTAAGGTTCCTGGGTCTTCTGCACATGCCTGTGGGCTGCTTTGATGAGTCTCCACATAGCTCTGTGTGTCAAGACTGAAGGTCTGGAGTGGGTCCAGGAGGGGATCTCCTGACCTCAGGGTTGCAAAGACCTGTGAGAAAGCACTGATTCCCAGGGTCACACATTTACTCACACCTTCCCTGGGTAGGGGGAGGTTCCCTTGCCTCTGTGTCACCTGTAGGTTAGCTGTTGTCTGCCTTGCTTTTCCCTGTTTTCTGTGGGTTTTTTCCTTGATTAGTCCCAAAGTGAGTACCTGGATATTTCAGTTGAAGGTGCTGTGTTTACTCACTCTTTCCATTCCTCTCTGTAAAAGCCATGCACACTGGCTGCTTTTAGTCCGCCATTTTTAGTCATCTCTCCACAGTCTTTCCTTTCCATATTTAGTGCTTCTTTTAGGACCTTCTTCTCAAGGTGGGTCTGGTCATAATAAATTCCATTAGCATTTGCTTGTCTACAAAGGATCTTATTTTTACTTTACTTATGAAGCTTAGTTTGGCTGGATATATCATTCTTGCTTAGAAATTTTCTTTTTTTATAAATTCTGAATCTTGGCCCCCAATTTTTTCTGGGTTGTAGGGTTTCTGCTGAAAAGTCTGCTATTAGCCTGAGGAAGTTCCCTTTGCAGGTAAACAACCTCTTCTATCTAACTGCTGTTAAGAGTTTTTCTTTTATTTTGACCTTGGAAAATCTGATTAGAATGTCTCTTGCAGGTGGTCTTCTTGTGTAATATCACAGCTTATCTGAATTTCCTGAATTTAAATGTTGGCCTTTCTAGTGAGGTTGGGAAAATTTTTCATGGGTGATGTACTGAAATATATTTTCCAAGATGCCTGCTTTCTCCTGGGCTCTTTTAGGAAGACCAGTGTGTCATATGTTGGAAGTAAATGCTTGATGCCACAAAGTGAAAAGAGCACTCAGGCAAAAGTTTTCTCAGCCAGGCAATTTACTTCTATAGATGGGTGCATCTCATGGATGGAGCAATGGTGAGAGTGCACTGGACAAGGGAGGGGGAAGAGGGTGTTATCCCTGACACAGCTAGTCCCTACTGCTGTGTCTTTTCCTTATTGGCTAGGGTTGGACCACACAGTCTAAGCTAATTTCAATCGGCTATTTTAAAGAAAGCAGGGGTACAATCCAGAGTGGCGGGGTGAGTGGTTTCGGTGGGAAGGACAGTTACAGAGCAGGTGACTAAAAATGACTAAGGACAGAGCAGGTGACTAAGGACAGAATAGGTGATAGAGGCTAGGAGGGAGTTGTTTACTGAAACCAGGGGCAAGGAGATGTAAAGAACAAGGAAGTTAAACTTTAAAATCGAGAACAAAGAACAGAGATCAGGGAAGCTGAACATACTGACATATTGGTTCTTTAAAGAAGATCTCAAAACTCATTGAACTTAATAATTTTCCCCCTCTTGAATTTTAAAGGAAGTTAACAGGCTAAACTTTGAAGAGGATTTACTGTATCCTACATTATACATTTGATATCTTTATGTAATCCTTTATTTCTCGAGAGATTTTATTATTATTATTCTTTTTTCTTTATTTTTTGTCTGAGTTATTTCAGATATCTCCAATCTTGAAACTCTGAGATTTCATTTATCAGTTTGGTCTATTCTGTTTTAAATACTCGTAGTACATAATTTTTAGTGTGTTTTTTAGTTCTATCAAATCAGATTGGGTCTTTATTATAATGGCTATTTGGTCTATTAGCTGCTGTACTTTTTTCTTGTGATTCTTAGCTTCCTTGGATTGGGTTTCAATGTTCTTCTGAATCTCAATTATCTTCATTCCTATCCATATTCTGAATTATATTCTGTCATTTCAGCCATTTCATTCTGGTTAGCAAGCCTTGCTGGGAAGGTAGTGCAGTCATTTGGAGAAATAAGATGCTCTGACTTGTTTAGTTGCCAGGGTTTTTGCACAGGTCTCTTTCTCATCTATATGGGCTGGTGTTCCTTTAACTGCACTGCAAAATGAGTACAGTCAGAAGCGTTTGCTTCTGGATGTTTTCAGAGGGTTGAGGTGGTGTGCAGTATTTATATGTAGCTGAATTCTTGTTCTTAGTTTCAAAGGGGTTATTAACAGGGTATTTTTGGTGTAGTATTTTAAATCTGTAATCCAGTAGGTGGCGCTTAAGCATAATTCTCAGTAGGTAGGCTCTTGCTTAGTCATGTCGCTTCTCTCTATATTTCCTCATGATTGCAGTTGTGCTCCCTCTCTGTTCTTAGAAATTGCGGGCTCCTCTCCCACTCAAGTGCTGACTTTGGATTTCAGCTTGCCATTCCCAGGCTGCACGCCACAGCTTTGAGGTGGTCTCAGGCTTTGTATTCCCTCACTAGCTTGGAGGCATCAGGGGGAAGGAATCTTAGCAGTGGGGGCAGGGATTCTTTCACTTTTCTCTTGGGGCTCCACCCCAGAGAGATGCTGAGCTGCTATCAATCAGTGCAATTGGCCTGGGATGAGGTGTCTGTGCTGTGGGTCCAAGGTATGGGAGCCCTGCCTAGTGAGGTAGGTGGGACCCAGCCAACACAGACTGACTTCCTCTCCCTAGGGCAATTGTAGCTTGCTGGAGGTGTGGATAAAGCACTCACAGTTTTTTGTCCTCCCATAGTCCAAGGGCAGAAAGGGCAGTACCACTGCAGTGCCAGTGGCAGAAGGACTGTCAGTTGCTTCTGGGACCTCCACCTCTGAGCAATGTGGGAATGTTCAGCCAGGTATAGGGCAGCTGCATGGCTGGCCTGAGCTGGGGGCTCCACTTACTGGGTGGAGGGAAGGGGGGTAGAGGGGCCCCCCAAGGAAGGAAGCTTGGGTTCCTCTCTCTTTTTTTTAAATATATATATTTTATTGCATTTTAGGTTTTGGGGTACATGTGAAGAACATGCAAGATTGTTGCATAGGTACACACATGGCATGTTCTCACTCATAGGCCGGTGTTGAACAATGAGAACACATGGACACAGGGAGGGGAGCATCACACACTGCGGCTCCTCTCTTTATGGCAGCTGTGGTGTGTTGTAGCTCAAGTGAATCCCTCGGTCTCTTTTTTCTTCCCCAGCCCTAGGGCAGCAGGGACATAACTGCTGCTGTGACAGGGCAAAAGGCTGTCAGTTGCCTCTGGGAGCTCCTCCCCTGGGAAACTCAGAGCTGATACCAGTGGGTCTGCTCATCCATTGTTGGGGCAGCTGATCTGTGGTCCTGAGCCAGGGCATTGCCTGGTGAAGAGTGTGGGTTGGCAAGTTCACAGCCAAGAGAGACTAATTTCTCTCCATGTGGCTGCTGCTGCAGTGTGCTAGAGTTACCAGCATAGTGATTAGACCTTTTATTCCCTTCCTGTGATCGAATGCAGTTAGAGTGATACCACTGCAGCTGCAATGCAAATGGGATTGTGTCTTGACTCTGGGAATTTTTCCCTCAGAGAAATGCAAAGCTATCTCTGACTAAAGTATTCAGGCAGGTGGAGGGGAGTTACACTACAGTACCAGGACTGGAGGTCTCACCAGTTGAAGAGAAGCAGGAACAAGTTCTTACGTGGAGAACAGTCTGACCACTTTTCCATGGGACAGCTATGCTGTGCTGGAGGTCTGCTCCAGTCCCTAGTCATCACAGACTCTCTAGAGCCTGAAGACAACAATGACAAGGGCTGTGAAACAGCAAAGATTTCAGCCCACCCCTCCCCTCTGGGAGCTCCATCCCATGGAAGTTCAGAACTGCAACCAATCCAAGAGCCCCAACAGGGTGTGGATGAAGTCCCAAGATCAGGAGCTCTAGCCCAATGAGGAGAAGCAGGATTGGAAACTCATGTAAAAGCTTGACCACTTTTCCACAGGGTAGCAGTGCTGTGCTAAGGGTTCGGCACCAGTCCCTAGTCACTGCAGATTCTTCCAAGGCAACAACTGTGAGGGCTGTGACAGAGCAAAAATGGCAGCCTGTCCCTCCCTGTAGGAGTTCAGTCCCAGTAATGTGCAAATTTGCTACAGGCCCAAGAGCCCTGAAGGAGGGTAGCTGGTTTCCCAGACCAGTGAGTCTTATTCTGCAAGATGCTGTGGAGGTGAGGCTTCCAAACTGTCACTACTCAGTCCCCGGATTTGGCCCTTTTTCTGTGGACATGTGAGGGAGCCTAATCTCCCTCTTTCTGGAGCTGCAGCCATGAATACCAGGATGTCCAGGGATCTAAGGCTCCCAGGATATCCCATGTGCCTGAGCAGTTGCTCTGCCCAGAATCTTTCATAGCTGTACATGTCAGTTCAAAGGCCCTCATGGGGTGGGCTCACAAAGGGATCTCTTGAACCCAGGGTTGCAAAGATCCATGAAATAAGTTTAAATTTCCAGAGTTTCTTGTTCACTCTGTTTCTCCCATGGTGGGGGAGCATCCCTTAACTCCATGACATTCCAGGGTGGGCAGTCATCCTGTTTTGCTACTCTCCATTCTCCATGGGTTAACTTGTTCCCTTGATAAATCCCGCTGTGTCCACCTGAATGTTTCAGCTGAAGATGTATTATTTACTCACCACTTTTTCTTCTGTCTGTGAGAGCAGCACATGCTAGCTGCTTCCAGTCAGCCATCTTGGTCGGCTTCATCACAACAGTTTTGTATAAATCTGGAGCTCTCCTATAATAAATAAAACTAGTTTTTCTAATGCACATATTTATCAGAAATGATCATCTTCCTTTTTTAAAAAAAGAAAAAAACTAATACATTGAAAAAATTATCTAATATATTTTCTCATATCAACAGAAAACAACCTCATTCTTATTTAGGAGTATATAAATTTATTGTATGCACTATATTTTATATTAAATAGTCTAGTATTGATGGACACTGGTTATATCTAGTCTTTTGTCAAAATATGCAATTCCGAAGTTACGAATCTTATGTGCACATCTTTGTGCATTTATGCAAAAACATTTACAGAACATATTTCTAGAAATGAAATTCCTGAATCAAATGTTATATGCATTATAAATGTGTATAGATATTATGAAAATGCCCTCCAAAAATTTTCTCCAGCTATGTTTTCAGTGACATTGTGTGAAGGTGTCTTCTTATGACCATGTTAACACTGCTTGCTATCAAACTTTTCCATCATATTAATCTGATTTGAATAATTTTTGTTGTTTCACAATTATGAGTTCAAATATGCATTTTTAAATGCGTTTAATATATATTATATTTATTTTTTGTTAAATGTTCCTTCACTCCCATTCTTCTTTTTGGTCTTTTTCTTATCAATTTAAAAGAACTGCTTATTCAACAAGAAAAATAATTGCTCTTCTTGATATTCTTTTTAAAAATTGCATAGAATGCTACATATCTTTATTTATTCAATCTTCTACTAATAGTCCATCAGATTGTTTACAATACTTTACTATTTTAAAAAACCTTACACTGGAGAGTCTCATAAATATATTTTATTATTTCTTGAGGAAAAATTTCTAGAAATTCCCTAATTCAAGAAAATGTATATTTAAAGTTCCAATGTGTATTGCCAAACTGCCTTCCTAAAACATGTATGAATTTATACTTCTACGTGCCTAATTCTAGCATTTTTTATCTTATTATATATTAAGTTAATCAATAAAATATCTTAATTTCTATTTTTTGAATACCTGTGACCATTTTTGTTAACAGATTAGTGATGTTTATTCTGATTTGAACTTCATTTTCATGCCTGTTGCCATTTTTTAATTGAGAAATTAATGTGGTTTCATGATTTTAAAGAACCATTTATACATTAATTAATATTTTGTTATAGATAATTTAAATACCTCCTTCCTCCCGCTTGTCAACTTTATTTATGGTATGTTTGTATGAATATGCACACATGAATTTAAGCATACAGATCTTTATGTTTTTATCTCATTCAGTTCACAGATTCCTTCCTCAATTTAAATTTAATTACTAGCCTTTTAAATTGTTTGCCCCTCAAGAATAGAGAACAGAGATTTTCTTTTATATCCTACAGAACCTAGCAGAAGACTTTGCAAATATCATGGGTCCATAAATATTCCATTAAAATAAAATTGGTCTAGATTAATGAAATAATCAATGAAATAATAAAATAACATTTAGAAATTATTATAATTTGAATTGAATAATGAAGTGGAATGAGTCAAAGCACGTAATTTTCAGATGGCCTTACCCTGCCTGTGATTTATTATATATGCTTTCCTTCCATTTTCAGAGTGGTGGTTGCATATTTTCTATCCAACCAACTAAATGATGTTGGCATTCGTGTGGTCCACCTTGGCCTGTGCCAACACACGTGGCCTTATTGTGATGCACAAACAATTTTGACTGTCAATGAGGAGGAGGAAGAGAAGAAGGAGAGGTGGACTTGGATGAATAAAGCTGCCTCAAGAGACTGAGAAGGGTAAGTTGAGATAGTTGACACAACCTGATGTACCTGAAGGGGAGGGTATTGTGGATCTACTTTTACCAACTTCTTTCTCTAGACTGAGTTCCTTCCAAGTGTGCAGGCAGCAGCTGAGGAGCACATACCAGGCCCTGGAAGCAGAACCATGAAGAGGATTGAAAATATTATGCCCCTACTGCTTACTTGTGGGAGAAAATGGGAAAAGCTATTGGACTGATGAATTGCAAACATAAAGCAACTCATCTCTCAAAGATGTCAGCTTCATCCCAGAGCTAAAGGCTGTGTTTATCATCATTCAAGGACTCAAAGCTGAGGGTCAGTAATCAGGGCCAATTGGTGCCAGACAGGGACAACCTTCAAAACAATGCATCTTCTGTAGCAAACAAACAACAAAGCAGAGGAATGCCATTTGATGCTGACCAGAGAGGCTATTTCTGCCTGCCCTCACTCCCACCACACTGGTACTTTAAAGAAGGATAAAGCCCCATAAATGAAAGAGGTTTTATAAAATGGCCAGGACTGGACATGGTAGAGGGCCAGTACTGTTTCTCAAAAAATCAGACTCATGACTCTGGAGAACTGCATTTTCAGGGCTAAAAAATATGCAAATCCTATATGTTTCCACAATAATAAATATCCCTGAAGGGATATGTGTGTTTTTGTTCTACAGAAATAAACAGAGGCTTCAAGTATACCTCTGACTTGCATATGTATTTATTTATTTTTGTTTTGTTTTTAAATCTTTTTTTAAATTGTACTTTAGGTCCTGGGGTACATGTGCCGACCATGCAGGACTGTTGCATAGGTACACACATAGCAATGTGGTTTGCTGCCTCCGTCCCCCCGTCACCTACATCTGGCATTTCTCCCCATGTTATCCCTCCTTGACCTCTCCACCCCCTGCTGTCTCTCCCTTGGCCCCCTCGCAACAGACTCCAGTGTGTGATGCTCCCCTCTCTGTGTTCATGTGTTCTCATTGTTGACACCCACCTATGAGTGAGAACATACGGTGTTTGATTTTCTGTTCTTGTGTCAGTTTGCTGAGAATGATGGTTTCCAGATTCATCAAGGTCCCTACAAAGGACACAAACTCATCATTTTTTAAGGCTGCATAGTATTCCATGGTGTATATGTGCAACATTTTCCTTGTCCAGTCTATCGTTGATGGGCATTTGGGTTGGTTCCACGCCTTTGCTATTGTAAACAGTGCTGCTTTGGACATACGTGTGCATGTGTCTTTATAATAGATTTATAATGCTTTGGGTATATATCCAGTAATGGGATTGCTGAGATCAAATGGAATTTCTATTTCTAGGTCCTTGAGGAAGCACCACACTGTCTTGCACAATGGTTCAACTAGTTTACACTCCCCACTAACAGTGTAAAAGTGTTCCTATTTCTCCACATCTTATTTATCACGTGCCTCCTTTGAATGGAAGATGCATTCCTGTTGGAAATAGGGTCATTTGGAATCACAATTCTGTTTTCTTTTTCCTCTACCTTGCTTCCACATAAGAGTCCCATGAACAGCACCTAAGAGAGTTGGGACTTGAGAAGAGTTCAATAATGGAGATTTTGTCTGTGGCCAACCCAAGCCAAAAAGCCCAAAGTTACTTACAAATGGGGAGGAGTCCAAAAACACTATTTGACTCAACTTCACAACTATTCTTGACTAGCACAACGGTCACTTCCACTAAATTGGCTGGCAATTTAACCAAACAGTCATCAAATTTGGTTAAACAAAAGATAGAATTTCACGAAACAATGACCAATTAGCCAATTTAATAATCCCATGAGCCAATTCATCCAAATGACCATTCAATTGAGGAAAACAATTATCCAATTCAGTAATACAATCTGTCATTTAAGCTTAAATTGCCAATTTCTCTTTAAAAGTGGTTAGTTCAGTCATATAATATGATCAACTCTTTCTAGTTTTTCCCAATTATTATAGTAGATTTGATGGCATAAATTAAATAGTGTTTACATTGTGGCAATTCAACTAATGTCTTTATCTTGAGGGCTTTTGGGGGCAGCTTTTCTTCTATTTCCTGAAGCCAAAGAATGATTATCTTTGTTCTTTTGTTAACCTGCACCAAAAGCCCAGACCTGACATTATGAGTGATATAACAAATAAGTTGCAGCGAAGGCTACATGTTCAGTACCAATTAGAACGACGTGAAGCCAGTTGCATCTAGAGATGTTTGGCAAGAAGTCAAGAGCATAAGCCAGTTGTGAATACATTGTTCAGAGCCTGAACTTCCTGCATAGAAGGTGCCTGTGAAGGTGGCATATTGTCTATTCCCAAAAGGCTCTGGAAACATTTCTACTTTCTGTCTCAATGTATTTTATTATAAGTAGAATGATACAATATGAGCCCTTTTGTGTCTGGCTTATTTCACTTAACATAATATCTTCAGAGTTCATCCATGATGTACCATGTATCAGTATTTCAATTCTTTTAAACATTGTGTAATCCATTTTATGGATATACCACATTTTGTTTATCTATTTGAGTAGTTTACATATTTTTTAGCTATTATGAATAATGCTTTTATGAACATTGATTTATAAGTATCTGTTTGAGTATCTACTGTGAATTATTTTGGCGTATACTTAGAAGTAGAAATGCTAAATCATATGGTCATTTTATATTATGTTTATGAGAAACTACCGTACTATTTTCCTAGTAGCTGCACCATTTTACATTCTCATCAGCAATATATAGGATTCCAATTTTCTCATTCTAATCAACACATATTATAATCTGTTTTTTCTTTTTGTATACCAATCAAAGAATATGAAGTGATATCTCGTTGTGGTTTTGATTTGTATTTCCCTAATTATTGTGATGTTGAGCAAATTTTACATGCTTATTGGTCATTTGTACACTAATTGATTTTTCATATGTTGAACCTTTGCATTCCAGAAATATAACACTTAGTCATGGTAAATGATCCTTTTAATATTATGCTGACTTTAGTTTGCAAGAATTTTGTTGAGGAATTTTGCATCAATATTTATAAAGGATATTGATCTATAGTACTGGAACCATAAGGGCAAAGGGGATATGAATGGGGCATTGAAAGTGTCTGCTACAAGTGACATTTACTCATGTTCCTATTGCCTGGAATGCCCTTCTTCCTTTGATTTACTCCTGAATAAATAATACATGTCCTTCAATTTTAATACAGATATGAACTTCTCTGGAATAACTTCCTTTAGTGTAGAGCAAGTCCAGGCATGAAAGTCAAAAAAACCTGGCTTCCTTTTCAAGTTCTGCCACTAACCATATGATCTTTCAAAATTCCCTTACACTCTTAGGAACTCCATTTATTTGTGCATTCTGATGTTGTGCTGAGTCATCACTAATCATTCTTCTCAGTTCTCAGATATGTTGCTTCTCTAATTTAGAGACCCCTGAAGTATTTAGTATCTCTATCACAGAATGTACACCAGACTGCTTTGATCTGAGTCTGTTATGTCTTCTGCCTAAAACGGCAAGTTCTTGTAGGGTAAAGCCTAGAGACTAGTACAGAGGTGGCACTTGGTCTCTGTTAGCCATTTGGTCTCAGCATTACTTTTCCTGAAACAACTAGCAGGAAATAATAGTCTGATGCATTTTATGGGGGTGCAAAGCAGCCAGCCCCCGCTTTAAATTACAATGTTTTTCTGGAGGTGAGATAGCTGAACTCAATGCATTTAAATTACCTCTATTAGCATATGGCTATGGAGCATTCTCACACCGAGCTTCGGGTTCTATCTGTACCATTTTTGAGCTAATGATATTTTTGTTTCTTCAGCCTGTCACTTTTCCAGAGGCGAGAGTGCCAATAATCTGTTTGATCAAAGGATTAGCACTCACATTGGCTATGAAAAGTTTTCTGGGACAGATTTCTGTTTTCATGGAGATTTGGAGAAAGGAGCTGATGGGATTTTACTGAGATACTTGTTCTGTGAATGGGCTAACCAACTCTTAAACAACTAGGTAAATGGCAAATAAGAAGAGGGTAGAAAAGGAGTGACTATCTGTCATTCAGTTGTCTTTTTGATGACAAAAAATGTTTGTCTTTTTAATTCACCTTGAGATTCTGGTTTGTTTTGGTGGCAACTGTTTTTCTGGATTATGTTGCCTTGGATATCTTTATAGACCCATAGTGCCTAGCACAGAGTCAGCCATTTAGTTAACGCCTATCACTTGGTAATTGAATGTACTGTTTTGGATGATAGAAGGAGGGGTCTAAATTGACTCCTGAGTTTCTGGGTTGAAGAGATGGAGCTATCATTTATAGAGATGGGGAGAACTGGGAGAGGGGCATATCTACAACAAAAGATGCAGTTGTTTATGAACCTGTAGAGGTTGAGCTTCCTAAAAGACAGTATTAGGAAGATTTCCAAGGCAAATAGATGTTAGTATAGAGAGTAGAGAGAATTTGGAGCTGGAAATAAACATCTGGGAATAACCCTAGTAAATGAAAATGGCACATCTCAGTTTAGAAGAGGTAGTTCAGAAAAGTCAAACCCCCATAATAGCTCTTGAATATATTTACATCTCTTCACATCCAAGAACAGTATCTTTGTCCAAAGCTTCATCATCTCTCACCTAAAATAGCATCTGCACATGCCTCATTTCTGTATCCACTTTTTCCCTGGTCTCCCTACTTCCTCATCTTCCCCCTACAGTCCATTTCTCTACCCCATGGCTATTAGGGAACCCACCATAAAAATGGAACATGTCATTCCCCTACATAGAACGCTCTAGCAGCTTTCCATTTCACCTAGAATAAAATTCAAAATCTAGAATATGGCTTACAAGTCTGCATAGTTTGGCCCCTACCCAATATCTCATCTCATAATACCTCTCCCCTTGCTCCCAACTCTCAAGCTATACCTTGGAAACAAAGTTACCCCCCTTCCTCAGGACTTTGACACATGCTGTTCTCTCTTATCTGGAGTGCACCTCCTCTAACTCTTTGTCAATCTAACCATATCTCATTATTTGAGCCTTGGCTTAAACATTGCCTGCTCAGAGAGCTCTGAACACTTCAATATAAAGGTGGTGCTTTATTATTATTTTCTTATAACAACCTGCATGTTTTCACACTATTTTAGTTGATATATGTAATTACATATTTATATCTCTGTTTAATTCCTGTTTTCCCTACCGGATGGTATGTTACATGAAAGGCGAGGATCATGTCTATTCTGTTTTCTGTTGTGCACCTAAAGTCAGCCCAGGAACTGACTCATAGTAGGTTTTGAGCAAATATTTGTTGAGTGATTGAATGAAAGAATGTGGACATAAGTGCTAAATAAATGGACTGAATGATTTATCATTATTATTTTGTTGCTTTGTTAATTGAGTCATTCTGCAATTAGGCTATTAGTTGAATTAAGTCTAATAGCCTCTTTGACCTTCTTCTCTAAAGTCACCCCATCAAAAGTTTATACTGGTACAATAGGGACAAAACCGTAGTTTAACACTGGTGCTGTATTCTCAAGGTAGTGGTTCTTTCAACATTGATCCATGTTAACATCTCTTTCCATTGAACAGCATGACACAAAACAGTTAGTTTAGCAATTTTATTACTGACTTTCTCTCTGAACTGAGCTTTTGGAGGTTGTCCATAATAGGTCAATCCAAGTGTAAAAGGCTTAGTGTAAAATTCAGTTAAAACTTAACTTATTGCTGAATTTGTTGGAGCTTTTATCCTGGAGCACATATGACTCCAGCAGGGGGGATGTGGTATATCTTCTCAGAATTCAGAAGGGTTTTTATAAGACATAGTTTAGGGGTGGGGTGGGAAGAGGTTAAGACTGTGGGTAAAAGTCAGAGAGAGTCACATTTCAGCTCAGCATAAAGGATAATGCCAAAATCCAAATGTATCTAAAGCATAAGATAAGCTGTTTCAGGAAGCAATGACACAGATTAGAGCTTTAATGACTTCATGTTTAATAGTTTATTTAAGTATACATTGGAAATTGGTAGAAGGAAATCAGAGTAGATAATATTTTTACCGCCTGGCCTTCTTACTCTGTTATCATTAATAGGAGTCACCAAAATCTCTGGTCTTATATTCTCAAGTACTCGCGACAAAACTGACTGGTACCGAGCACCTGTTATGCAACTCAAAAGAAAATAATGGAAAATAACATTCATGAAGTAACTACTAGGTGTCAGTCTCTATGATAGGCCCACATATGATAGACATATCACTTCAAATCAAGGCTGAGATTGCAGAGTGAATTAGACATTTACTTCCTTTTTTAAGAAGATAGTCATTCAACCAATATCCATTGAGTACCTATTTTATGCTTGGCAGTGACCTAGGCATTGGAGATAGACTGATGAACACAACAATTTTACTGCCCTTAAGGAGCTGACATTTGCTTAAAATTGTAAATGCTAAAAGTGGAAGGGTCATTAAGGATCCCTGAGCACAACTCCTTTAGAAGATCTAAATACAAGTTTCACCCAGCTCTGCCAGTGACAGACTATGTCATCTTGGTCTAGTCCCTTTGCCTTTTTTGGACCTTAGTGCCTCAGTTGTAAAATAAAGTTGGACAACATGTTGAAAAGATCTTTCTGAAGCTACCATGAATCTCCAAAGTTCTACGATTTCTATTTCCATGATTAATGACGTATCAGGAGAGGGCAGAGTGTCCAAATGGTGCTTTCTCATGCAGCCACTGGCTTCTTCCTGGGTTCCAAGCTCCCACAGGTGGAGGAAGATCACAATCAGTTTATAAAGACAGATTGGAATTCCAGATGAAGGTGATTGTGATTGGAGATAAGGCTGCAGAAAAGGAAAAAGAACGAGATGACCTGCAGAGAAGAAACTAACCATGATAGGTGCTCTTTCTCAAATGTCTAAATATCACATTTTTTTTCTGTCTTTATGCCTATTACGATGAATCCTAAGAACGTATAAAAATCCAAAGTTGTAGACCAGGCCCCTTGCTGCTGCATGGGAGCATGACAGATCTACTGCATCTTACTCTTTTTGGAGTCTGGGTGGTTAAGAACATGATTACTTGAGGCTCATTCTAGGAAACAGCATTCCTCATGAACACATTTCTTTGTGACTGGAACCATCAGGTTTTCTACACTATTGCTCCCTTGTTTTTCTCTTTATCTTACCCCTTAGTAATACCCAAGCTTTTCATTCAGAAACTGGCAGATGAATAGTTGCTTATTAATAATGAGGCATTCATATTGACAGAGTGCTTTGCAGCCTTTAAATCACTTTATCAACTTCATTTCATTTCATTATCCCAACATGGTTATGTTGTAGAAGTCTATAATTTACAGTTGAGGAAACTGAGGCTAAGGACCTCAGTGGCACCAGTCACAGGTCATCATACTGAGAGCCAGTGGCAGGGTTGGGACTACAACCTCAGATCCTGACTAAACATTCTATAGCATTAGTTTCTTCTTCACCTCCCTAATTCCTCCTCTTACACAAGGTCTTTCTTTCTTTCCTTTTTTTTGAGACAGAGTCTTGCTGTGTCGCCAGGCACCAGGCTGGAGTGCAGTGGCGTGATCTTGGCTCACTGCAACCTCCACCTCTTGGGTTCAAGCAATTCTCCTGCCTCAGCCTCCTGAGTAGCTGGGACTACAGGCGCATGCCACCATGCCCAGCTAATTTTTGTATTTTTAGTAGAGACGGGGTTTCACCATGTTGGCCAGCATGGTCTTGATCTCTTGACCTCGTGATCTGCCCGCCTCGGCCTCCCAGAGTGCTGGGATTATGGGCGTGAGCCACCGCGCCTGCCCCCCACAACGTCTTTCTACTTCAGAGTCATTGAACCCCTCAGTGCAAAATAACTCCACACTCCTAACCTTTCTGTCCTCCCCTTCATCTTTGTGTTGGCATTTCCATTAAAAAACTACCCAGTCATATAGTCAAAATAACACTGTTTAGAATCAGGTAATACTGATTTAAGTCTAAGCTATGTCAATTCCTAACTGTGTGACTGTGGTCACGCTATTTAGAGTTGCTGGAAATAGGTGAGGGCTGAAGCCAGATATGAAAGTTATCAGCAACTATTTTCTGCAGGCAATGCTTCCTGCCAGTGTCCTAGAATTATCTCTGATAAGTGGCACACAGCTACCTCCTCTATCCTGTTCCGTTCTAGGTGCCATTGATGAGAACCACACTGATAACTATTGTAGTCCGATTTCAGGGATAAGGATGTTAATGTTGGAAAATGCAAGATTTTCTCTGGGCTCAGCCATCCTCCAGGGAGGGTCCTTCTCATCTGAGTAAATAATGCAATTCATTAAGAGTTCACCAAAATCCTACTATGCATCTTGGAAAAGGTGGAGAGTTATAGAAATAAGTATGATTGTATTATAGTCAGATGCTACAAGCCCCTAGGAAACTCCTTGTCTTGCTTGGGAAACATTGATAAGCATGATTTTCTACCACATGGCATGAGGGGGAATACTTTCTTCAAGGTGTGACTTCATCTTGATTTGGAAAAATTGGCAAAGGTCAGAACACATCTCAAACCCAATCCTCTTCAGCAATTTGTATCACCTACATGAAAAAGTTTGAATCCTGAACATCCCATTCCTTGTCCTCAGTGGTTTGTTTCTTCCTGCTCACCTACCTCAGTCTCACTTCCCCACACTACATCCCTTTCCGCAGTTTTTCATCCAGCAGCATGGGACTTTGTGTTATCACTTGAACAAAACCATGCCATTTTCTATTCTATGTCTTTATGCATGCTGTTTTCTCAGTCTTAAATTCTCTTTTTCTCCTTCATGCCCTTACATTTCTCTCCAACACACATGCACACACAGGGAAATACACATGCATACACATATATGCAAACACATACTAGCACACACACATACATTTAAAAAACTCCAACCCATTCTCTTCTGTATAAATTCTTTTAAACCATTAAATACTAGCTAAAATTCCACCTCTTCTCAGAAGCTCTTTCTGACTGTATCAGCCTTCTTTTCATACCACTTCAAAACTAAGCACTATTATATAGATGTTTCTCTACCACATTGTTTATATTTCTACGGGACCTTCATTTTACTTTTCCTGTATTTACAGTGTGACTTAGTGAAAAAGAATACTAAATGGAGGTCCAGACCAGAGGCTTTAGAGTCCAGCAGACAGGAACAAAAACTAGTCCTGTCACTTTCTAGCCATGTGACCTTAGACAATTGACTGATGATATCAGAGCTTTAGTTACCTCATCTACAACATGAGGCTAAAAACAATGCCTAGTTTACAGCACTGTTACAAGAATTAAGCGAGCTAATTAGGTTAAAAAATCAGCATAGTGTAATATGCATCCAATTATTTCTAGCCATCATTATCATTATCATTTCTCTACTACTGCTTCTACCATTAGCTGTTTACATGCCTATATGAGCAACTAAATGTCCAACACCTTGAGGACAGGGATTGAGTCTCATTCATTTCATTTTAGTCTCACCCAAAACAGCTAAAACAGGAGTCGGCCCATGATAGGTGCTCAACAAAATATTTCATGAATTGGTGCAAATTCATGGAAGGAGGTTTATTTCCACTGAGCCTTAAAGAATGGGTAGACTCTCCACAGGTGGTAGAAGATGAAAAAGGGCATTCAAGTGGTCAGGAAGAATGTGAGCAGATAAGGCCATGGGAGTCCCCAAAGAGTTCTGGAGAGATGGGGAAAAGTCTACTGTGGCTTGAATAGAAGGGATGTAAAGGGGAATAGTAAGAATGAGGTTATAATTATAGGACAGGCCTTAGTACTTCAGAGTGAGAAGTTTGAATAGCTGCCATAGCTGCCATGGAAATGGGGTGATGCTTTGGAGAAAGGACTTGGAAGAGAACCTTCCTGTCATTTTCAGCCACCAAATTGCCCATGACCACTGAATCTGAGGGTTTAGCATGGCCTCAATTGCAAAAATGTGTGTCTCTCTTTCCAAGCAATGCCAAATTTATTTTTGCAAGCAAAGAGAACAATAAGAATTATTTCCATTTGATGTGAAAAGATATTTTCTAAGTCTAGAATTTGCATGCTTTTCCTACTTCCACATAAACTGGGATATGTCAGTTGCTCTAGGAATCTGATTCCCAGACCCAGGATACTGCCAGGTCACCATAAACCATGAAACATCTGTCGGTTTGGGATGGTTCTGCAAGATTGGGTAAGTATGGCCACTAAAGAAGTTTCTTCCATGTTCCCCATATCCTCCTTGAGGCCATTGTACTTAGAAGACCGTACAAAGCGTCTGCCTCAAACTTTAGCTGTGTTAATAAAGGTCTTCTAAGAAGCAGACACCAGATGAGGTTAAATGTGCAAAGATTTTATTAAGGGAAATAGCTATGTGATTAAAAATTGAATGGAGCTGGATAAAACCACGAAAGCGGTCAAACCATGATGCAAGTTTGATCCTAAGTGAAGAAGAAAGGGAGAGAAGGTTAGGTGGAAATGTCCTAGACTGCCATACCATCTAAGAAAATTTCAGCAAAACTGTTTGGTGTTCCTTAAGCCAAATAATATACTAGATTATGATGTAGTAACAACCACCAAACCTCAATGACACTTGATGACAGAAGTTTATTTGTTGCTCAGACTTTATGTCCACTATGGGTCAACGGAGACTCTGCTCCTTGAATTGTAAGTCTCACTCTGAGACTTAGTCAGTGCTGCAGACAGAAAAGGGAACAAGGAAAATTGCATACCAGCTTTAAAAAAATCTGTCCAAAATTGATGCTTACGACTTTCATCTATAAAGTAATGGCCCAATCAAGTCACATAGCTCTAAGTGAGAGGGGCAGTGTAATTCTACCATCTCCAGAAAGGAGACTAAATATTGTTGAATTCTAATTCAGTGTTTTATTCCAAAATCACCTGATGGTCTGTAGCTTTGCAGCGCAGTAAACAAAAGACATTAAAGAGGAGTTAGTGCTTTCCAGTTGGTCATTGTGAGAGATAGAGAGATACACAGGTTTCTGTCAGACCTAGAATTTTACTACTTCCCCAATGTGTGTTCTGTAGCAAATCACTTCACTTCTCTGAGCATATGCTTTCTCTTTTGTAAAATGGGTAATAATTCCACCTGCATAATGAAGTGGGTTAAGAATATGTAAGTTCCCAAAGGGTAAAACTTTCTTTTATATCTGAATTTATAGAACTTAGAACACAGTAGATACTCAAGTAATATCTATGAAATAAATAAACTAATGAACAAAATTGCATCTTAGGAACTTTAAAGTTCTATGCATGTGAGAGTTTTATCATCTTTGCATTCTATCTAATAAAAGGTATGGTTTTCTGTAGGCATCCTCAGCAGACTCACGTGGCCTCTACTTCCTGATGGGGAAACTGAGACCCAAAGAAGAAAAGTGAGTTTCCTGAGGTCACACATTAAGTTAGTGACCAAATCTGGTGTGAAGCTTTCATTTTTCTGACCCTGTGGCAAATATTTTTTCCATGGTGTCAGTTTGGAAATGCGAAGGGGAGAGTTTGTTAAGTTATTTAAAAGGGCTTAACTGCTCAGTGTTTTGAGGTAAATCATTTTGAATGTGAATGAATCAGAAAAAAATTGGGTGGGGCTTTGAACATCATCCAACCTTGCCATAATCATCTACCTCCATTTCCAGTAATGGCTCAGGTCAGTGGTGGCAGACTCAGAACCCTCTGGGGAAGGCTGAGTTGAAGCTGGTCTTGAGGCCAGACCACAGTGTTACCAACATTCTCCTGCCAGTTTGGGTGACAAGGCAGACTCCAGAAAGGCATGCCTTCTGACTGGGATTCCAAACTGGCATCCATGTCTTCATCATTCCATTCTTGGCACTCAGGATGTGGAGAGGCAATTCTCTTTTCAAGAAGAGGAGTTACAAAGGTAGGACATCTTGGTATGTAGTTAGAGTCCCAAAGCACTTGTTTAATTTCATTGTTAGGTGGAAGCATGTTATTGTTGCTATTATTGTCACTTGGAAGTTTATGTAGAGGTAGAAGGGTATGAGTGGATATTGAAGCAGACAAAGGGACAAACTGAGCCATGTGGTAGGGATTGACTCCACTAACCTCCATTTCATTCTTCTAATTAGAGCACTTACGTGATAGGTTGAATGAGCAACCCCAATTATTCACTTCTCTATGCATGTAAACACTTGTTAGGTCCTTATTGTAGATAGAGTATATTAGGTTAAACCATATGAAATTATTGTATCTGTAAAAACAATTGTTTAACAATTATAAAATATTACAAATTTTATATGGTTCAACCTAAATTATTCCTAGCCCTTTGACATTGAATTTGTGAGTGATTGTCCAATAATAGAATGTTGGTGGAAGTGACACTGTGCCAGTTATAATTCTGCATCTTACAGTTCCTTACATGTTCCAAATATCTCTATTATACTTCTTCTTCACCATGAAAAGAACTTTCCCTAATAGTTGTTGCCTTTTCAGCGGAAGCACCAACCCAAACGCACTTGAAATGTGCATGAACAAGAATCATAGCTCTGCCATAAGCACCACCTGAAACAGAGGCACCTAGCCCAGCACAGCCTAAATCAGTTGAATCACAATCCATTAAAAAAAAAATTCTGTTTTGACTCACTGACTTTTGGGGTGCTTTTTCAGGTAGCATCATTGTGGCAATACTTAAATGATCCAAGCTTGAATGATAAATCTATATTTCCTGTATTACCTTCAACGAATTGGTTCAAGAAATGAATTGAGATCTGCCAAGTAGATGTATTTATGCAAAACGTGCACGTGGAAAGGAGGTAGAGACCACCTTTTTGCAGCAATGCAGGTTGATTCCAGGATCTGGGCTGTCATGGGTCTCTTCAGAGCAGCTTGGTTGCATATTCCACTATCTTGGCACAAGCTCCATGGACATGTGGCAGCTGTGATGTTAGCAATAGGGTAGTAGAGACAGCCACAATTTCTTTAGTAAGAAACTCGTGTGTTCTTGAGGCTAAAATTCTGTTGGTGGCCTCCTGCCTTCTGATCCTCCAGACTTTCCAATGATGTTGCATGCACTCAGTTTCTGGTATTAAATTATTAACTCTCTCTCGAAGCACGTAGAGTTCTTTCTGTTTTCTATATAGCATCCTGATATTGTTTGCCAAGTAAGCCCCTTCCCTCTTCAACATCTTCAACATCTAATCTTTCCCTCTTAAACATCTAATCTTTCCTTTAACACGGCCTCATAAAGGAAAGATGAGATGTTTAAGAGGAAAGTAAAAACATGACTCAGCCAAGTCTGGGCAGAAGCAAAACCTCTCAAATCCATTTCTCTTACACTGAGGGGTCTGGTGCCTTACTCAGGAGTATCTTGGGCAATTAACACAAACCAGTGATTCACTATGAACTTAGAGCCTGATAAACACAGAGAATGATTAATTAGGGATTATCTCTCTCTCTTTACACACCTGCAGTTTGCATCTGAGAAAAGGCAAATAAGTGACTTGCCCTAAAATAGTTGATCAATGGCTGAGTTGAAGCTAGAACTCTGAACTCCTGACTCCACTTCCAGGGCTCTTTTTGCTCTCCCAGAATTTCTGGTAATTCTAACAAATAAAAAAAATAGCATAAACAGTTAAATTCTATATTGTGTATTGAGATCAACCACTAGGCCATTGAGTAGTTTGGTGCCTGGAATTGCAGATTACTGTGTCTTTGATTTCCTATTCTAAAAACTAAGGCAGGACTTATAACCACTTCTCAAGAAGCTACTTTGGTCACACACAGGGTTAGAGAATTCAGTGGTTAATGATTTTAGGAAGGCAGTGGTTTGTTACATGTTAAAGGGTAAAACTGTACTGAAGATTTAGTGCTACCTAAGAAGTAATCATAGAATGTCAAAGTTGAGAAAGGACCTTCAAGATTATCTAGTACTAATTCAGTCATCTACAGATGGATAATCTCAATCCTAGAGAAGGTAAGAAATTTACTCAAAATCACACTATCAAGGTTAACTTTGGCTGACTAGCCAGTCAACCCAAGATCTTTTCCAGAGCTGGCATTATTGTCCACAGGCATTTTGAAGAAGTAATAGCAATGAATGTTTTTTTAAATTATACTTTAACTTCTGGGATAAATGTGCAGAATGTGCATGTTTGTTATAAAGATACACACGTGCTATGGTGGTTGCTGCTCCAGTGTGGGATGTTCCCCTCCCTGTGTCCATGTGTTCTCATTGTTAAACTCCCACTTATGGGTGAGAACATTCAGTGTTTGCTTTTCTATTCCTGTGTTAGTTTGCTAAGAATGATGGTTTCCAGCTTCAACCATGTCCCTGCAAAGGACATGAACTCATCCTTTTTTATGGCTGCATAGTATTATATGGTATAAATGTGCCACATTTTCTTTATCCAGTCTATCATTGATGGGCATTTGGGTTGGTTCCAAGTCTTTGCTATTGTGAATAGGGCTGCAATAAACATACATGTACATGTGTCTTTATAGTAGAATTATTTATAATGCTTTGAGTAATGAGATTTTTGAGTAATGCCCGGTAATGAGATTGCTGGGTCAAATGTTATTGCTGGTTCTAGATCCTTGAGGAATTGTCACACTGTCATCCACAATGGTTGAACTAATTTACACTCTCACGAACAATGAAAAAGTGTTTCTCTTTCTCCACATCCTCTCCCGCATCTGTTGTTTTCTGACTTTTTAATGATCGCCATTTTAACTGGTGTGAGATGGTATCTCATTGTGGTTTTGATTTGCATTTCTCTAATGACCAGTGATGATGAGCTTTTTTTCATGTTTGTTGGCTGCATAAATGTCTTCTTTTGCAAGGCATCTGTTCATATCCTTTGCCCACAGTAATAAATGATTATTAAGATTGTATTAAGTTTCAAGCAGTGTAAAGGATGACATCAGCAAGATGGCAGAATAGGATGTCCGCTATTTGCATCTTTCTACAATAATTTGGCAGCCATCTACAGAAAAATGCACCTTTTGGGCAACTTTGGGATTGATGTAGAATGTTGTAAATCACTGGCAGAACTGAAGACTGAGGAGGGCAGTTTTGAAGGGGCAGGCCCACACCCAGGTGGCAGGCTCATACCCAGGTGGTAGGCTCACCAACCAAGGTCTCATCCACAGATTTTAAAATAGCATTACCACTTACACACTCACCTATACCCTCATTTGACCTTGGATTTGCACACTAGAACTATCTATTAAGAGACCAGTGGGAGTCATCCCCACTCATGCCTCAGGTGACAGGCCCACTGAACCCAGTTCCAGCAATGGACTCTGAAGTGTCTTTGTATGTTTGCTACAACCCCTTTTAGCCATGGCCTGAGTGCAGCCCTGCCTGTCTAAGGGCAAGCTGGGGGAAACTCCCACCTGTGCCCTCAGAGGCAGGCCCTCCAACATGAAACACACTGCAGAGCTTGAAGTGGCTGTGCATTCTGGCTCCATTTTATTCAAGGCACAATATTATAACAGTCATGCCTACCCAGGGACCTGCTGGGAGATATAACCATTCCATGCCCTCAGAGGCAGATCTGTCAACCTTTGTCCCATTGCTGATCCTGAAGCAGCTCCATGAACTAGCTTCAGCCCCACTTGACCATGGTCCAGGGAAAGTTCTGTCCATCCAGTAACCTGAGGATAGACGCATCATCCATGCTCCTGGGAAGCAGGCTTATCAGCCTCAGGTCTTGGTTTATTTAGTGTTGCTACAAAGGAATATCTGACGCTGGAAAGAGGTTTATCTGACTCATGGTTTTTCAGACTGAGCTAACACCATAAAAAACCCTAGAAGAAAACCTAGGCAATATCATTCAGGACATAGGCATAGGCAAGGACTTCATGACTAAAACATCAAAAACAATGAGAACAAAAGCCAAAATAGACAAATGGGATCTAATTAAACTAAGAAGCTTCTGCACAGCAAAAGAAACAATCATTAGAATGAACCAGCAACTGACAGAATGGGAAAAAATTTTTGCAAGCTACCCATCTGACAAAGGGCTAATATCCCAAATATACAAATAACAAATTTACAAGAAAAAAACAAACAACCCCATCAAAAAGTGGGTGAAAGATATGAACAGATACTTTTCAAAACAAGACATTTATGTGGACAACAGACATATAAAGAAATGCTCATCATCACTGGTCATTAGAGAAATGCAAATCAAAACCACATTGAGATACGATCTCATGCCAGTTAGAATGGCGATCATTAACAAATCTGGAAACAACAGATGCTGGAGAGGATGTAGAGAATAGGAACGCTGTTACACTGTTGGTGGAAGTGTAAATTAGTTCAACCATTGTGGAAGACAGTGTAGCGATTTTCTCAAGGATCTAGAAATAGAAATTCCATTTGTACCCAGCAATCCAATTACTGGGTATACACCCAAAGGATTATAAATTGATCTATTATAAAGACACATGCACATGTATGTTTATTGTGGCACTGTTTACAATAGCAAAGACTGGAACCCACCCCAAATGCCCATAAAAGATGGACTGGACAAGGAAAATGTGGCATATATACACCATGAAATACTATGCAGCCATAAGAAAGGATGAGTTCATGTCCTTTGCAGGGATGTGGATGAATCTGAAAACTATTATTCTCAGTAAACTGATACAAGAACGGAAAACCAAACACTGCATGTTCTCACTCATAAGTGGGTGTCGAACAATGAGAACACATGGACACAAGGAGAGCAGCATCACACACTGGGGTCTGTTGTGGGGTGGGGAACATCACACACTGGGGTCTGTTGAGGGGTGGGGGTCTAGGGGAGGGATAGCAGGGGGTGGGGAGATTGGGGAGGGATAACATTAGAAGAAATACCTAATGTAGGTGACGGGCAGAGGGAGGCAGCAAACCACCTTGGCATGTATATACCTATGTAACAATTCTGCAAGACTTACACATGTACCCCAGAATTTAAAGTAAAATTAAAGAAAAAAACAGAATCTGCTTCTAGTGAGGGCTTAAATCTCATTCTAGTAATGACAGGAGGGGAAGGGGAGCCAGCAGGTGCAGAGATGACACACATGGAGAGAGGAAAACAGAGAGGGAAGGTGGTAGGTTGTTTTCTAAAATTTTAACTTGTATTTTAGATACTTGGGATACATGTGCAGGTTTGTTATATGAGTATATTAAACACAGATAATATGCATAAGTATCTAATAACGTAGGTTTTCGTGGTCTACTGTTTCTATATTTACGTCCATGTGTGCTCGAAGTTTAGCTCCCCATTTATAAGTGAGAATATACAGTATTTGGTTTTCTGTTACTATGCTAATTCACTTAGGATTATGGCCTTCAACTTCATTGTTACTGCAACAGACATGATTTCATGATTTATTTTTTTAAATTTTTTATATGTATATTTTATTGTACTTTAGGTTCTGGGGTACATGTGCAGATCGTGCAGGATTATTGCATAGGTACATACATGGCAATGTGGTTTGCTGCCTTCATCCCCCTGTCACCTATATCTGACCTTTCTCCCCATGTTATCCCTCCTCAACCTCCCTACCCCCCGCTGTCCATCCCCTATTCCCCGCCAACGACCCCAGTGTGTGATGCTCCCCTCCCTGTGTCCGTGTGTTCTCATTGTTCAACACCCACCTATGAGTGAGAACATGAGGTGTTTGATTTTCTGTTCTTGTATCAGTTTGCTGAGAATGATGACTTTCAGATTCATCCATATCTCTACAAAGGACACAAACTCATCATTTTTTTATGGCTGCATAGTATTCCATGGTGTATATGTGCTACATTTTCCTTGGCCAGTCTATCATCAATGGGCATTTGGGTTGGTTCCAGGTCTTTGATATTGTAAACAGTGCTGCAATGAACATATGTGTGCATGTGCCTTCATAATAGAACGATTTATAATCCTTTGCATATATATCCAGTAATGGGATTGCTGGGTCAAATGAAATTTCTATTTCCAGGTCCTTCAGGAATTGCCATACTGTCTTTCAGAATGGTTGAACTAGTTTACACTCCCACCAACAGTGCAAAAGTGTTCCTATTTCTCCACATCCTCTCCAGCATCTGTTGTCCTCAGACTTTTTAATGATCGCCATTCTAACTGGCATGAGATGGTATCTCAATGTGGCTTTGATTTCTATTTCTCTAATCACCAGTGATGATGAGCATTTTTTCATGTTTGTTGGCCTCATATATGTCTTCTTTTGAAAAGTATCTGTTCATATCCTTTGCCCACTTTTGAAATGGGTCTGTTTGTTTTTTTCCTGTAAATCCATTTTAGTTCTTTGTAGATTCTGGCTATGAGCCCTTTGTCAGATGGGTAGATTGCAAAAATTTTTTGCCATTCTGCTCATTGCAGGTTCAGTCTAATGATTGTTTCTTTTTCTGTACAGAAGCTCTGGAATTTAATTAGATCCCATTTTGTCTATTTTGGCTTTTGTTGCCAATGCTTTTGGTGTTTTGGTCATGAAGTCCTTGCCTATGCCTTATCTCCTGAATGGTATTGCCTAGGTTTTCTTCTAGGGTTTTTACGGTGTTAGGTTTTATGTTTAAGTCTTTAATCCATCTGGAGTTAATTTTAGTGTAAGGTGTAAGGAAGAGGTCCAGATTCAGTTATCTGCACATGGCTAGCCAGTTTTCCCAATACCATTTATTAGACAGGAAATCCTTTCCCCATTGCTTGTTTTTGTCTGGTTTGTCAAAGATCAGATGGTTGTAGATGTGTGGCATTGCCTGCCAGGCCTCTGTTCTGTTCCATTGGTCTACATTTCTATTTTGGTACCAATACCATGTTGTTTTCATTACTGTAGCCTTTTAGTATAGTTTGAAGTCAGGTAGCATGATGCCTCCAGCTTTGCTCTTTTTGCTTAGAATTGTCTTGGCCATGTGGACTCTCTTTTGGTTCCACATGAAGTTTAAGGTGGTTTTTTCCAGTTCTGTGAAGAGGGTCATAGGTAGCTTGATGGGGGATAGCATTGAATTTACACATTACTTTGGGTAGTATGGCCATTTTCACAATATTGATTCTTCCTAACTATGAGCATGGAATGTTTTTCCACCTGTTTGTGTCCTCTCTTATTTCCTTGAACAGTGGTTTGTAGTTCTCCTTGAAGAGGTCATTTACATACTTTGTTAGTTGTATTCCTAAGTATTTTATTCTCTTTGTAGCAATTGTGAATGGCAGTTCGTTCTCTGATTTGGCTCTCCTTAAGTCTGTCATTGGTGTATAGGAATGCTTGTGATTTCTGCACATTGATTTTGTATCCTCAGACTTTGCTGAAGTTGCTTATCAGTTTCAGGAGATTTTGGGCTGAGATGATGGGGTCTTCTAAATATACAATCATGTCATCTGTGAATAGAGACAATTTGACTTCCTCTTTTCTTAATTGAATACCTTTTTATTTCTTTTTCTTGCCTGATTGCTCTAGCTAGAACTTCCAATACTATATTGAATAGGAGTGGTGAGAGAGTCATCCTTGTCTAGTGCCAGATTTCAAAGGGAATGCTTCCAGTTTTTGCCCATTCAGTATGATATTGTTTGTGGGTTTGTCATAAATACCTTTTATTATTTTGAGATACATTCTGTTGATACCTAGTTTAAGAGTTTTTAGCATAAAGAGCTGTTGAAATTTGTCAAAGGTCTTCTCTGCATCTATTGAGGTAATCCTGTGGTTATCTTTTGTTCTGTTTATGTGGTGGATTACGTTTATAAGTCTTGCATATTTGAAACAGCCTTGCATCCCCTGGGATGAAGTATACTTGATGGTGATGGATAAGCTTTTTGATGTGATGTTGCAATCAGTTTGCCAGTATTTTATTGAAGATTTTGCATCTATGTTCATGACGGAACTTGGCCTGAAGTTCTATTTTTTTTGTTGTTGTTGTTTTGTTTTAGTCTCTGCTGGGTTTTGGTATCAGGATGATGTCGGTTTCATAAAATGATTTGGGAAGGATTTCCTCTTTTTGCATTTTTTGGAATAGTTTCAGAAGGAGTGCTACCAGCCCCTCTTTGTATGTCTGGTAGAATTCAGCTGTGAACCCAACTGGACCTGGGCTTTTTTTGTTTGGTAAGCTATTAATTACTGCCTCAACTTCAGACCTTGTTATTGGTCTATTCAGGGTTTCAACATCTTCTGGGGTTAGGCTTGGGAGGGTGCAAGTGTCCAGAAATGTATTAATTTCTTCCAGGTTTACTGGTTTATGTACATAGAGTTGCTTGTAGTAATCTCTGATCGCAGTTTGTATTTCTGTGGAATCGGTGGTGATATTCCCTTTATCATTTTTTATTGCATCTATTTGATTCTTCTCTCTTTTCTTTCTTATTAATCTGGCTAGTGGTCTGTCTATTTTGTTGATCTTGAATAAAAAAGCAGCTCCTGGATTTATTGATTTTTTGAAGGGTTTTTTGTGTCTCTATCACCTTCATTTCTGCTCTGATCTTAGTTATTTCTGGTCTTCTGCTAGCTTTTGAGTATTTTTGATCTTGCTCCTCCAGCTCTTTCAACTTTGATGACAGGGTGTTGACTTTAGATCTTTCCTTGCTTCTCATGTGTTGGCATGTATTGCTATAAATTTTCCTCTAGACACTGCTTTAAATGTGTTCCAGACATTCTGGTACCTTGTGCTTCTTCGTTCTCATTGGTTTTGAAGAACATCTTTATTTCTGCCTTCATTTTATTGTTTGTCCGGTCAACATTCAAGAGCCAGTTCTTCAATTTCCATTAAGTTGTGTGGTTCTGAGTTAGTTTCCTATTCCTGAGATCTAATTTGATTGCCCTGTGGTCTGAGAGACAGTTATGATTTCCATTCTTTTGTATTTGCTGAGGAGTGATTTACTTCCAATTTTGTGGTCAAGTTTAGAGATAGGTGTAATTTGGTGCTGAGAAGAATGTATATTCTGTGGATTTGGGGTGGAGATATCTGTAGACGTCTATTAGGTTTGCTTGGTCCAGATCTGAGTTCAAGTCTGGGATATCCTTGTTAGTTTTCTGTCTCGTTGATCTTGTCTAATATTGACAGTGGAGTGTTAAGTCTCCCATTATTATTGTGTGGGAGTCTAAGTCTCTTTGCAGGTCGTTAAGCACTTGCTTTATGTATCTGGGTGCTCCTGTATTGGGTGCGTATATATTTAGGATCGTTAGCTCTTCTTGTTGCATTGATCCCTTTACCATTATGTAATGCCCTCCTTTGTCTCTTTTGATCTTTGTTGGTTTAAAGTCCATTTTATCAGAGACTAGGATCACAACTCCTGCTTTTTTGTTCTCCATTCGCTTGGTAAATCTTCCTCCATCCCTTTATTTCAAGCCTATGTGTGTCCTTGTATGTGAGATGGGTTTCCTGGATACAGCACACTGATGAGTTTTGCCTTTTTATACAATTTGCTAGTCTGTGTCTTTTTATTGGGGCATTTAGTCCATTTACATTTAAGGTTTATATTGTTATGTGTGAATTTGATCCTGCCATTTTGATGCTAGTTGGTTGTTTTGCCCATTAGTTGATCAGTTTCTTCATTGTGTTGATGCTCTTTACCATTTGTTATGTTTTTGGAGTGGCTCATAGTAGCAAGACCATAATGTACCAAGTAGGTTACATAACATCACCACATTGCTATGCATTAAAGAGAGCATTCTGTGTCTTTAACTTCTTTCCCTCTGTCACTTAGGGTGAGTTCTTCAGAGAAGAGAATTGAAATATTACTTTGATGTAATAAAGCCAGAAGTGTTTGAAAATGCAATTAGAACTTCATGTAATTGTATTTATTTATTTATTTTTGGAGACAGATTCTCACTCCACCCAGGTGGGAGTGCACTGGTGTGATATGAAGCATCAATGGGCAGCCTGAGACTCCTGGGCTGAAGCAATTCTCTGCCACAGCCTCCTGAGTAGCTGGGACTACAAGTGTAGAGTCCCACAGGTACTAGGACTACAGGCTATGTCTAAAATTTTTTTTTTTTTTTCAAGAAAGGTGGCTCTCCGCTATACTGCTTAGGCTTGTTTTGAACTCCTGGCTTCAAGAGGTCTTTATGCCTTTGGCTCCCAAAAATGCTAGAATTTCAGGCACTGAGCCACCGCATCTGGCTAGAACTTCATCTTTTTCTCGTAGTATACATATTTAACATTCTGCCTTTTGTATCTCACATTATGATATAAACTCACTTTTTTATTCTCATTACAATAAGTGTTTATAAACAATTATTTTAAATGATTAGAATAAAAATTATTCACATGGCTATACAAATATTCATATAGCTGTTTTCTTTTTTTTTTTTTTGAGATGGAGTCTGTCTCTGTCACCCAGGCTGGAGTGCAGTGGCACAATTTCTGACCATTGCAACCTCTACCTCCCATGTTTGGCTAATTTTTTTTTTTTTTTTTTTTTTGTATTTTTTATTAGAGATTGGGTTTTGCCATGTTGGCCAGGCTGGTCTCGAACTCCTGGCCTCAAGTGATCTGCCCGCTTGGCCTCCCAAAGTGCTGAGATTATAGGCATGAGCCATCACACCAGCCACCATTCTTTTTTCTTTGTATGCAGAATAAGAAGTCTTTCCCTTCAAATGGGCTAGTGTTATATAATACCTATAATAAGACCACCTACTGTGGTCACTGTCAGGAAAAGTATAAAAATCTTTATAGTATACGCAACCAACCAAGTAGATAAAACATTTGCGCAATCTATGAAATCATTTCTTTGTACAAACCAAGTTAGTGGTTTGTTAAGTGACTTGGCCCAAATTATACCCTATATTACTGGGTAGATCAAAGAGTTAGGCATGAAGTCTTTTGATTCCAGCTTAGCGTTTTTCCACTAATTTACTCATAGCTATCTCTATATATTCATTGGTAGGGGCCGGGCGGCTGAACGGGTGGGCGGGCGGCGGCGGGAGCCGGGGCGGCTGGCGGGCCAAGCAGGTGAAGAAGATTGTTATTAGTGCAGAAAGGCCAGACCACGAGAAAGTAAACTGCCCAAATGACATACATTGGGAAGTGGCCCTGCACAGCTTGCCCCTATCTGCCAGCATGCTCAGTCTAGCTAAAAACAGGACTGCCTCTGAGGGCCAAAGGGCCACCAGGACAATACCAACCACTGATAGCCTCGAGCTGAGGGGTCTCTCTTCTCTAGCCTGGCTTCCAAATCAGACACTGGCATCAACAAACAAAGCCAAGGGTAACTCTGTAGGATGCAAATGAGTTATAAATTTTCCTTTTGGGTCAAGAGCTGCCTACTCTGCACTACAATATGCAACTGAACCAGTGTATGGGAGTAGACTGCGGGGAGACTGGGGAATGGGCCAAAAAAAATGGTGGCGTTGGGGGGAGCACATTGTCTG
>JAZHEH010000430.1:0-13344 GCA_036589455.1 Ateles fusciceps | reverse complement strand
TCACATGCCCCAGATGGTGGTCTTTGGCTAGATGGACAGGAGGCCTGGTTGCCCAGCTCAAATGTTACCTTTGCAAGTAAAATGCTTGTGTCTCATAGCTGCCACCAGTGATTTTGCCTTCAACTGCCTAATCTTCATCTTGTCCTTATCTCTTACCCTGGAGATGTAAAATTCCACTCTGGAAAGAGTTGAGGGCAGTCTCCATGATAAGAGGCAGCTTGTGAGTGCAATTTACATGAAATAAATGCATCCTGACAAATTTGTTTCTTTATTTGATTCTGGTCAATGACAGGTCTACAACATCTCAGTTTTGCTGACAACACCCTCATTTAGAGTTCTGTGTCCTGCTGGAAATGCTAGAATTGGAAGTTAAAATCCTTTTACTTTCTTTTTTTTTAAATAATGGCAATTACCCTGGTATGCTGGAGAGCGTAAGCTACATGTCACTAAATTCCATCAAACTCTTGACTAGTCATTGACATTCTGACGGAGGTGAAGGTGAGGCCATTTAGGAAATGATGAGTCCGGGGTGCAGATGGAGGATTCCTTAGGTGGGTAGAGCAACATGTTAGATGTAGGTCATTGTCAAGACCTAGCTTTTCTTTTGAGTGGCGAGTTTGCAGATGCTTATTCCATTATTAAAAATAGCTAATTTTAAAACGTGAGCAAAATGAAAGTAGGCTATGCATGAATCATGATGGAAGTGTCTCACGGAGCAAGGGTGAGAGTTAATCCAATTCTATGCACCTGAGGTCTAATAAAACACAAAACAAACCATCAAAAGCAAACCTATTTAAAAGGATTGTTTGAGGTTTAGATTTCATAATGTGCATGCTTTTTCTCACCAGTTCTTAGTTTTTCCTGATTAATCATTTTAAGCATCATTCTTTTTCTTTATTTCAATAGTGAGGTCCCCTTATGCAGGTTATTTTTCTTCATAAATGTTTTAAGCCTCAGGGATCTGGTTAACCCCTTCAGTGGGCACCAAAGTCTTATTTGGGCAGAAGAAAGGTCTGGCCGGCTTCAGGAGAGGGGAAGATGCTTTAGCACTTTGACGCAGCAGGTGCTGGGTATGGGTGGCGATCCATTCCAAATGGGCAAGAGGAGGGGGAGGGAGACCCTGTCCAAGAGACCACCTCTACTCTAAGCCATGGTTCTCACACTTGGGACTCCCTGCTTTAAGGATGAAGGGCATCTTTTGTTTTCACATTCATCCACTCATCAAACACTCACTGGATACTGGACGAGATGCTCTGTATGTTCTAGGCCATGTGCTAACCCCTTGAGGATACAGAATGCACAGAGGGTGGCTTTTCTGTATTACAGCATGCCGAGTGCCTTCTATGCATTCTCTCTTAACCCTCAAAGTAACCCTCCTGTGTTGCTTCCCTTATGATAGCTCTAGTCGTGTGCTATTGCAATTGTCACTAGAGACACTATGTATATCAAAAGGGCAATGTGCTCTGAAGTTAGGCTGGATTTTGTTCAAGGGTCCCCACTGTAATACTTTGTTTTAGAGGCAGGACCTCTCTCTGTCACCCAGGCTGGAGTGCAGTGGTATGATTGTAGCTAACTGCAGCCTTGAACTCTTGGGTGCAAGCAATCCTTCTGCCTCAGCTTCCCAAGTAGCTGAGACTATAGGCAAGTACCACTATGTCTGATGAATTTTTAGAATTTTTATAGGGGGGGTCTTGCTACATTGCCCAGTCTGATCTCCAATTTCTAGCCTCAAGCAATCCTCCAAACTCAGCCTTCCAATGTGCTTGAATTAGTGGCATGAATCACTGCCACTGGCCCCCACTGTAATAACCTGACATGTCTGTGGAATTTCATCTCTTTAAGGTTCAAGTTTTTCTCTGTTGAAGGGGAATAACAATGCTTATCTTACAGGACTGTGTGAAAAGTAAATGAGATAATTCATAGTATGAATTTTAAATTTCTGTCCCATATAAATGTTCAGTAAATGGTCTTTTTTTTTTCGGAAGAGGATAAAATCTGTGCTTAATTTATCTTTATATCTCTGTAAGGCCCAGTACCTGGTAACATGTTCTTTAGCTGCTAGTTGAGTGGATGAACGAGTGAATGAGTGCATGCTTTTTGGGCATGAGAACCCAGGTTCTACCAGTCTTCACAGGCTTTTTTCTTTTCAGCCCCACAGCAAGAGTAAAGAAAACAAAACAGAGAGAAGATTCTGGATCATTGCAAAAGGAGAAGTTCGCCAGGAGACCAGCAGAGGACGGAGAGAGACCATCTCTGCGGGTTACTGCAGGACAGGTGCTCACAGCTCCGGAGCCCTCAACTGACAGAGATCCAGGCTGCCCCTTCACTTCCTCTGGGGATTCTGCAGCCTTGTCCCCCTCTGTGTCTGGCAGAGTCCCCTGCACATGGTCCTGTCCGTGGTCCCAGCAGCTCTTCTTTCCTGGCCCCACACATGGTGCAAACTCTTGCCTCATGCCAGCCTCCCTGTCCAAGGGCCTGAACCCTATGAGTGCACCTGGGGGAGAGGCAGTGAGGGGCCACATTTGTATGGCAGCCCCTCCTGTGTGAGCCAAGTGGGGCTGGGTTAAGAGAGGCCTGGAGCAGCCCAGCCCCCAGGTCTGTGGCCTCAGGGACAGCTGTGCCCACCATGGCCCTTACTCCTCTCCTCCCCCCTGCTCCTCTCTCACTGCACAGCAGGCACAGAGCTGTGCATCCAAAGACAAGACGCTGCTGCACCAGGGGAAGAGGAAGAGCAACGATCAACGGTTGTCTGATCATGCGTTTACCATCCTGGGCTTGATTCCGAACAAATATGCCATGCCATGAACCTCACAGCTGCAAAACTTAGGATCCCATGAACTTTCTCCATATTTTCTATGACTACAATTAAATTAGCTAATCACTGAAGAGTTTACAACAAAAATCAATTTAAGGTAAGAGTAGTTGAAACTTCCTCCTTTAATGCAAAATAGCTTGAAACCTTAAAACATGTCTGTATACAATAAAGCAGAAAACAGTGAAGTGATGTGATGTTTGTAATTTGTTTTAATATCATTCAGTGAGGGATGAGGATGAGAGAGAGAAGGAATGGTTGAGATTAGCTGAGGTCTGTGAGAGTTTGTTGAACCAGTCTGTATATTTTGTGTAACTTCAAAATTCCAGGAATGGAATCTCCTATTCCCATCTGTGATAATGTGTGCGAATATATACTCTGATATTAAATAATCCTCAAAGTTGTCAAAATGTCAGCTTCCACTCTGACCTCCAGTTGAAGCCCATCTCCTCCCAACAGGCAGAGGAGGAATGGGTATGGAGATTATGGAAGGGACAGAAGCCCAGGGTTCCCAGGACAGAGAAGTGAGTGAGGCTGGCACCCCAATCAAGGGGAGGGGCTGTGAGCTGGGCAAGGCCTAGACAAGGATATGCCTTAAGGGAGCTGGGAAGTGTGAGCTTTACGCAGTTACAGCAATGAGGAGTCAGTGCAGGATTTTAATTTATGGAGTGGCCTGCCCAACATGAATGAAAGGGATCTCTCTGGCTACCATGGGAAGAGAGTGCCTGGGGAAGAAGAGGATCCAGTGTGTAGGTTATTACTGCATGGTCCCACGAGCCAAAAGTTTGGGGATCATTTACACAGTTAAAGTAAATTTGAATATGGCAGTTTGATGAGGAGGTGATTTCTGAATTTTCCTCTTTAAGTGCTCAACAGATCTACAAACACATTAAAATATCTCACTTAGCTTTATAATTAACCAAAGCAATGAATAAGTAAACACAGGTTTCTAAAAATTGTTTAAAGGTGAACAAATTACATGACACCAAAGACAAAATCCTTATATAAATTACCTAAAACAACTACTTATAAAACTACAAACTTAAAAAAAATAAAGCTCATTTCATAAAATAAACAGTATGTATACACTACTAATATTGCCTAAGACCATAACTACTTAATAAATTATATCTAAGCCCTATCAAAACTCTAAGAGCATTGTGTGCTCTTAGAGTTGGGAAGCATTCTGTGAAATGTTTTCTGAAATGACAGTTTTTGAAAATGCCACTAAGGTTATTTCCTGGAATAATCTGACCCTCCCCCCTCCCTCCTTCCCCCTCTTCCTCCTCCTGCTCCTCTGCACTCGTCAGGATGGTTCTCAGCATCCTCTGTCCCCCAGATTACTGACACCACCTCCCAAACTAACACCAAACAATGTCCTTTCCTCTTGTCCTTCCTCCAGGCCATAATGGGTGTCTGTGTATTCAAGGTACCTCCCTCACCTGTCCCCAGGCCTTACCTAGAAATCTAATAACTCCAAACCAGATAAACTGAACAATTTTTCCAAAGTCAAAGAAGCAGTCTGTGACATCAAAGAACTTAGCAAATTTAACCTCTGTCTTAATTTTGACCAAATGTCTAAATTTTGAAGACATTTTCGTTTTACCAACAATAATTTTAAAACTGTCTTTATTTCCCAAAGATTACTGAAGTTGCTACTAATTTCTTTCCTCATCCTTAAAACATGGCAATGGACCGATTATTTTTGAAATACAATACACTGACAAGTAGTTTATTTTTAACTTAGTTTTGGTTTGTTAATGTCATTGCTTGAGAAGAACAAAACAAAAGGAGGAGGAGGAGAAACAAGAATAGAAACAAGAAATAGAAGCAGCAGCAGCATAAGCAAATGAAGAGGAAGATGATGAAGAGAAAAGAAAAAGACTGGGCAAAGGAAAAAGAACAGGTGAGCGATTTGGAAGGCAGATTATGATTCCTTTTCCCCCTCCCTGATTCATGAAATTTGAAAAAGTCCAAGCAACAACAACAACAAAAGAGCAAAAAGATACACAAATAGTCACCCCCTAAATTTTGTTGAGTGAGATAATGCTCCACTCATGCCTGGCTCCGGTGCCACCAGGAGGACGACACCTTCCAGATTCTGCAGGAGAAGGGGGAGGACTCCTCCATGCCCTCCATGCACCTCCACTGCTGCCACCGAGGCCTGCGCTACAGCACCCACAGTTTCCTCCCCCACCCCAGGCCGGGAGGGCCCCACAATGCTCCTGCTTCCCCTTCCTGGCCCCCAGCCTTGCTGCTGCTGCCACCACTAGCATCCACGCCAGCACAACCACCGCTGCTGTCGCTCTCCATGCACAAGCCCACTACCCTGCAAGGCTCCTACCACCTGGCCACCTCCGCAACCCTGCCCTCAACCTGGCCTCAGGTGGCCACCTCCTACCGCTGTGTTGGTTGCAGTCTCCGTTGCCACCACCAGTTGCAGCAAGGCGAGCCACGGTGTCGCAGGCTCCAGCTTCCAGCAGGTGACAGGTGGCGCTTTCTCCTGGCCAGAATCGGCTGGGCAGACAAAGCCAGAAAAACCTACAACAGGATGCAGAATGTGGTAGCGTTAGTTTCTCACTTTGTCATTCTGGCGAAGGCACTCACACCCACCCTCCACAGCCCAGGCTCTCCTTTGGCCCAAGCTGGCCAGGAACTGGGGTCTGGGGTGGGGACTGGAGACATCACAGTGCCTGACTCTCCACTCCACGGGACCGCTGGGCACCAGAGCTGCGCCCCTAAGGGAGAGGGAGCAGCAGAAACTCTGACCCAGTCAGTCCCACCCAAGTGCCAGTTTCCCTTCCTGACGCCTCCCTACAGGGCCCTGTCCCTCCAGGCTGCCAGCGACTCCGTGCATGGGGGTCCTAGGCGGTCTCCGTGACACACAGAGAGGGCTTTCGCGGGAACCAGGCAGGTGTGGGGTCCCTGCCGTGCTCAGGATTCCCGTAGATACGCTGTGTGCCCGACGGGCTCAACCACGAGAAGAGTCTGAGTCACCCTCTAGAGTCTGGAGTCTGGGCAGAGGAGGACGGCCCCTTCCTTGGCGACCACCAATGCTGTTGCCACCTCCGCAGCCCACCACCGCCAGTAGTGCAGCCCCCCCCCATAGCACCAGTAACCCATTGCGTCCCTAACCCACTCCCCAATGCCCGCAGTGTAGTCCCTAGATAACACCCCCAACATGCCCTCCCCGCCGACACTGCAGCATCTGATAGCACTCCCAACCCATCTCCGACACGGGCCTTGCAGCACCCCATAGTATCCCCAATCCACCCCACTCTGCCAGCAGCACAGCTCTGGGGGAGCACCCCAACCTGCTCTCCACCTTGGGCAGTGCAGCCATGGATAGCAACCCCAACCACTCTCCCGCCATGGCAGTGATGCTGAGATAGTGCCCCCAACCCGCTCCCCAGCTGTGGGCAGTGCAGCCACGGATAGTGACTGCAACCTTCCCCCATGCCCCAGGTAGTGACGCCCTGGATAGCACACCCAACTCACTCCCCCGTGTCGGCCACTGCAGGCCCCGAGAGCACCCCTAAACCGCCCCGCTGCCGGCATTATAGACCCTTGTAAATCACCCAACAGACCTTCCCACCCCCCATGGACACTGCAGTAGCTGATAGCACCCCTAACCTGCGCCCCCGCCCTCGGCAGTGCAGCCCCTGATAGTTCCCTCAACACCCCTCCACCTCCCCGCCGCAGGCAGTGTAGTATTTGATAGTCCCCCCAACCTGCCCCCTGCCACAGGCAACACAGCCCCAGGTAGCACCACCCTACTGCCACTGGCAGTGCAACCCAAGATAGGCCCACAACCAACCCCCACCCCCTATCCCCCCTGCGGTCAGTGACGCCACAGATAGTGCCCCCAATCCGCTCCCCGCTGCGCTGGGGCATTGCAGCCCCAGACAGTCCCCTAGCCAGCTCCAGGTTGTGGGCAATAATGTCCCAGACCGCGCATCCAACCTGACCGCCTCCACCATTGTGCAGCCCCCGGTGGCGCACCCACGCCCCCCTCCCCTTGCTGCAGGCGGTCCAGCTCCCCATAGCACCTCCAACCACCCCCACCTACCACAAGCCGTGTAGCCCCCATAGGGTAGCCAACCTGCCCCCCCCGCAGCCAGCAATGCAACCCGGACACTGGCCCCAATCAGCCCCCAACCGCTGGCAGTCCAGCCGCAGTGCAGTCCCGAATAGCTCCCCCAAACCAATGCCTTCCATCAGCCTGACGCCCTAGATAGCACACATAACCACCCCCCCTCTGCCACTGGCAATGCAGCCTCGGATAGTGCCCCCAACCTGCTCCCAGCAATGGACGGTGCAGCCACATATAGCAGCCCCAACTCTCCCTGGGCAGTGACGGCCTGGGGGGGCGAAAGCGTACCCAACACACTCCCCCAACCCGTTCACCGCCCCTGACCGAAGAGTGCCCCTAAACCTCCCCCGTCCCCCACTGCCGGTATTGTAGCCCCCATAAGTCACGCAACCCAAACACCACCCCCCGCCCCCAGCAGTGCAGCACCCAATACCTTCAACAGCCCTCCACCGCCCAGAAGGCAGTGTAGTACCTGATAGTGCCTCCAACCTCCCCCAGCCCCCACCACAGGCAACACAGCCCCAGACAATACCGCCCCAATGCCACTTGACAGTGCAGCTCAGGAGAGCCCCACAACCAACTCCTCCCCCTACCCCACACGGCGGCAGCGATGCCCCAGATAGCGCCCCCAACTTGTCCCCTCCTACAAGCAGTGCAGCCCTAGATAGGGCCCCAAAGCGCTCCCCCATGCCCCTGGCCCCGGCAGCGCCCCCCTCCACCAGCTGCAGGCAGTCCAGGACGCCATAGCACCGCCAACCACCCCCACCTACCTCAAGCAATGTAGCCTCCATAGGGCAACCAACCTGCCCAGCCTCCACCAGCAATGCAACCCCTACGTCAGCCCCATCCAGCCCCCACCCACGGACAGTCCAGCCGCAGGCAGCCCTGGATACCTCCCCCCAACTCGAGGCGTGGGCCTGACACCCTGGATAGCACCCTCCCCCACCACAGGCAGTGTAGCCTCAGATAGCACCCCGAATCACTCCCCACCAGGGGTAGTGCAGCCCCGGATAGCACACTTACCCTGCCGCCTTTCTACCACTCCAGCGGAGCTGCAGTCTGCGTTGACTGCGTTGATGCTACCAACTGCAAGGAGACGAGCAGCGGGGCTGCAGGCTGTGGCATGTGACATCCCCCCCCTCCTTCTAAGCAGCGGAATGGAACAGCTGAGCAACCAGATACAGAAGAGCCTGGACTACACTGACTCCCTTTGGAAATGCTTTATATACTGAGGTCTTGGAAAGGCGCTCTAGGCTCACTCTGATTGGGCTTTATTTTCATGTTCTGATTGGTTGTCCTAAGACTTGCTCTCATCCAATCAGATCACGTTAATAAAGTCCAATCAGAGTAGGCCTAGAGGTTTTTCTCTCACCCAATGAAAACATGTACAGCACGAACCGCAGTTCCACGCCCTCAGTATATAAAGTATGCTGAGGGAGAGCGAGGCCTTTCCAGGGTGTTCTGTGTCTCTGAGATGTGTGTCCTCTGAGATGCTCTGTGCTGGCTTAGAGAAGGACGATAAGGGGCAGCCGTCTGCTGCTCGCTGGAGACTGGAGCCTGTGGCTCCGGGGCTCATCTCGCTGCGGTTGTTGACAGCACCGGAGACGCCAGAGGGATAGGAGGGTGGCCGGCAGCAGGAGTTGCTGCTGCCTGGCTAGAGAAGAGGAGCCCACCTGCCCCATGCTGGAGGCTGGAGCTTGGAGCCTGGAAGCCACGCGGCTAGCCTCGCTGGGGTTGTTGGTGGCCACGGAGACTGCAGCCGACCAGAGCGGTAGGAGGGGAAAATAGTTTTGGGATAGACCGAGGAATAAAGAGGGTGGTGAGTGCCAGAGGGAAAAAGAGGATGGTGAACAGGAGAAAGAATTGCAAAAGATGATGGGAAAAATGTTTTTGGGTAGATGGAGAGGGAAAAGAGTGGTGAGCAGCAGGAGTGGGGGAGAAGGCTTTGGGCACAGGTGGGGGAAAATGTTTTGGGGTAGATGGAGTATCAAAAGAGGGTGATGAGAGCGGGAGGGGGGGGAAAAGGAGGGTGGCTGGGGAGAGGGAAAGAGATGATGGGAAAAAGTTGTGGGGTAGATGGATGGGGAAAAGGGTGGTGAGTAGGAGAGTAAAGAAGGCTTTGCGAAAAGACGGTGGGGAAAAATGGTGGGGGAAAAAGTTTGGGACGGAGAAAGAAAAGACAGAGAAAGAAAAAGTGTGACGAGAGAGGGGGGCCGAAGGCAGTTGGGAAAAGACGGCGGGGAAATAATGGTGGGGAACACAGATTTGGGGGTAGATCTTTTTCTGATTTTTTAATCAGATTATTTGTATTTTTGTTTTTGAGTAGTCTGAGTTGTTTATATGTTCTGTGTATTGACCCCTTGCCTGATGGATAGTTTGCAAATGCTTTTTTCCATTGTCTGGATTGTTTCTTCATTCTATCGATTGCTTCCTCTGCTTTGCAGAAGCTTTTAAGTTGAATGTAATTGTATTTGTGTGTTTCTGTTTTTATTGCTTGTGCTTTTGAAGTGTATTTGAAAATTCCATGTTGCAACCAATTTCATGAAGCATTTATTCTAAGTTTTCTACTCTAGTAGTTTCTTAGTTTCAGGTTCTACATTTAAATCCTTATTTTGAGTTGATTTTGGTATATGGTAAGATAACGGTCTAGAGTTATTATTCTACATGGCAGGTGTTGGGGTTTCCTAGTGCATTTTATTGAAGAGATTGTCCTTCCCAAATGTATGTTCTTGGCACCTTTGTTAAAAATGAGTTGACTGTAAATGTGTGAATTTATCTCTGAGTTCTCTGTTTAATTTGTCTACGTCTGTCTGTCATTCGTCTGTGTATGCCTGTCTCTGTCTCTTTCTCTCCCCACCCCGTTTTTTTAACCATTTCCACACTGTTTCAGTTACCATAGAGTTATATTTTGAAATCAAGTAATGTGAGGCCTCCAGAATTTTTTCTTCTTATTCAGCTTTCTTTTGTTGTATCTAAGATACTTTGAATTTCCATGTGAATTTTAGGATTTTTTTCTACTATAAAACATGTCTTTTAATTGAATATGGATTGCATTGATTCTGTAGATAACATTGGATGATACAGCTGTTTGAACAATATTCTTGTAGTGCATGGACATGGGATATCTTTTTATTTACTTATGCCTGCTTTAATAGTTTTTATCTATGTTTTATAGATTTTATTGTGAGAACCTTCACCTTTTTGGTTAAGTTTATCCCTAGGTGTCATTTTTTTTGAAGTGGGTAGCTACTGTAGTGAAATAGCTTTGATTTCTTTCTTAGATGTTTCACTGTTGGTGCGTGGGTGTGCTACTCATTTTTGTATATTGATATTGTATCTTGCAACTTCACTAAACTTATTGTTTCTAGGTTTACTTGTGAAATCTTTAGAATTCTCTCCCTATATGATCATGTCACCTGCAAATAGAGACAATTTGATTTTTTTTTTTCCAATTTGGATGCCTTGTATTGCCTGCTCCTGTGTAATTGTTCTAGCTAGGACTTCCAGTACTGTGATGGATAAAAGTGGTGAAAGCAGCCACACTTGTTCCAGATCTTGGAGGAAGAGCTTTTAACTTTTCCCCATTGATTACAATGTTAGCTGTTGGTTTGTCATTTATGACGTTTATTCTGCTGAGATATTTGCTCCTTCTGTACTTATTTTGTTGAGTTTTTATCATGAAGGAATGTTGAATTTTGTTTTTTTCAGCATCTACTGAAATTATGATAGGGTTTTTGTTTTTGATTCTCTAAATGTGATATCTCACATTTATTTGTGTTTATTGAATTATCTTCATATTCCTTAGTGAAATCCACTTGATCATGGCTGATGATCTTTTTATTGTGTTTTCAAATGCAGTTTTCCTAAAGTATTTGTTGAAGATTTTTTGCATCTATGTTCATCAGAGATATTTGCCTGTGGTTTTCTTTTTGTGTTGTGTTTTGGTCTGGACTTCGTACCAGGGTAATGCTGGCCTCATAGAACAAGTTTGGAAATATTTCTTCCTGTTCATTTTTTGGGGAATATTGTGCATAAAATTGGTATAAGTTCTTTTGAAATGTTTGCTAGAATTTAGCAGTAAAACTGGAATTCTTGTGTTTTCCTTTGACTGGAGATTTATTACTGCTTTAATTGCATTACTGATTATTGCTCTGTTCTGGTTTTTTACTTCTTTATCATTCTATCTTAAGACTTGTGTTATGTGTTCAGAAATGTATTCATTTCTCCCAGATTTTTCAACTTTTTTGTATGTAGGCGTTTTTAATAATCTCTTAGGACCCTTTGTATTTCTGTTATCAATTGTAATGTCTCCTTTTTTTATCTGTGATTTTATTTTGGTTTTCTTTCTCTTTTTCTTAGTCTAAAACTTGTCTGCTGGGTGTGGTGGCTCCCATCTGTAATCCCAGCATTTTGGGAGGCCGAGGCAGGTGAATCACCTGAGGTCAGGAGTTTGAGACCAGCCTGGACAACACAGTGAAATCCTGTCTCTACCAAAAATGCAAAAAAATGTTAGCTGGGGATGGTGGTGGGCGCCTGTAATCCCAGCTACCAGGGGAGGCTGAGGCAGGAGAATCACTTGAATCCGGGAGGCAGAGATTGCAGTGAGCCAAGATCCAGCCTGGGCAACAAGAGCAAAACTCTGTCTCAAAAAAAAAAAAAAATCTTGTCAATTTTGATTTTTTTCAAAAATCCCTCAGCTCTGTGTTTTATGAATTTTTTTCTAGTTTAAATTTTTAAAATTTCTTCTGTAATCTTTATTATGTATTTCTACTATTTTTAGCATTTGAATTTTTTTTTCCCTCATTACTTGAACTGGAGGATCAGGTTGGCTATTTGAGATCTTTCTGTGTTTCTAAGGTAGGCATTTATAGCTTATACACTTTTCCTCTTAGAACTGCTTTTGCTGCATCCTACAGGTTTTGTTCTGTTGTGTTTCTATTTTTATTTGTTTCAGTGAATTTTTAGTTTCCTTTTTATCTTTTTCATTCATTGTTCATGAGTATGTATTTTAATTTCCATATATTTGTACAGTTTTTAAAGTTCCTTTGTTACTGATTTCTTCTAGTATTCCACTGTGGTCAGAAAAGATACTTGATATGATTTCAGTTTTTAAAAATGTGACTTGGTTTTCAGCCTAACACAGAGTCAGTTCTGGAGAATAATCCATGTGTTACTGAGTAGAACGTGCATTGTGCAGTTGTTGAGTGGAAAGCTGTGTAAATGCCTGTTAGGTCCATTTGGTAGAGCGTACAGTTTAACCGGTGATTTTTAGATGTCTAGATGATCTGTCCATTGACAATAGTGAAGTGTTGATTATAGTGAAGTGCTGAGGTACTCTGTTATTGTACTACAGTCTATCTGTCTTTTCAGGTGTGTTAATATTTGCTGCTTTATTTAGATGCTTGAGTGTTGGTTGCATATGTACTTGTAATTGTTTACCGCTGTGTTGACTTCTTTCCTGTTATATAATTATTTATTTTTTTCTTTTTTTGATGTAAAATCTATTTCATCTGATGTAAGTATAGCTACTCCTGCTTTTTTTTTGTTTCACTTGTATGGGATACTTTTTATCATCCCTTCACTTTCAGTCTATGTAATGTGTTTATAGGTGAACTGAGTTTCTTGTAGGCAGTATGCAGTTGGGTCTTGTCTTTTAATCCATCCAGCAGCTCTGTCTTAATTGGAGAATTGAATTTATTTATAGTCAAGGTTATTATTAACAAGTAAAAACATGCTGCCATTTTTTTCTTGTTTTCTGGTTGTTTTGCTACTCTCCTTTTTGTTCTCTCTTCCTCTTTCCTCTCTCTCTTTCCTCTTTCTTCCTTTTCCTCCCTCCTTCCCTTCCTTTCTGTCTTTACTTGTAGTAAGGTAATTTTCTCTGGTAGTTTGTTTTAATGCCTTGCTTTTTATTTTTAGGGTGTCTATTACCGATTTTTCTTTTCTGGTTACCATGAGACTAAACAGCATAATTATAACAAGTTACTTTAAACTGAAGAAAACTTAAGTTTGATTGGTCCCAGCTACTCAGGAGGCTGAGGTGGGAGGATCACTACCGGGGAGGCAGAGGGTGCAGTAAGCTGAGATCACCCCACTGCACTGCAGCCTGGGTGACAGAGTGAGACCCCATCTCAAAAAATAAATTTAAAAAATGCAATAGATTATAATGAATTCTGATTGTACATTGTGAGATGATAATATATTAAAGGATACAGAAAAACATGAAAATCATTCATGATCTCATTACCCAGAGATAACTACTCTAATATTTGGGTACATATGCTTCCTAATTCATAACCCACTCTCTCTCTCACACACACAGAAATGTAAACATAAAATGGATACATTTTACACACAGATACAATTTTATTGTAACATTTAAAGAAACCCAGCTTTGTAATTTTTAATTTAAAAATATTGTGATTATCTTTTGTGAATAATA
>JAZHEH010000429.1:0-25061 GCA_036589455.1 Ateles fusciceps | reverse complement strand
TGTCCACCGCTAGGATGCTCAGGTGAGAGAGAAGCCCAGGGACACACAGGCAGAAGTTTCCTGGAGGGGAGGAATAACATGGGGAGAAATGCCAGATATAATATGCCCCTAAAGTAAAATATATAAATTTAAAAAAAAGAAAAGGAATGAGAGAGGAAGGGCAGGTGAATTGCAACTCCACCATGTGGAAATGGCAAAGGCCTGTGTGAGAGAGAAACAAGAGAGAGACATACAGGTGCACACACACAAACAACACAACTTCCACACACACAGACACACAGCAGTGGCAGAGTATCAATCAGCCCCAGCAGCCCCTGAAGCTGCAGGGTTCCATTGTCCACCACTAGGACACTCGGGTGAGAGAACATCCCATGGGCACACAGGCCGAGGTGTACTGGAGATGACCAGGGCCAGATATGTGGGTAGACTCACCTGTATACCATCTGCAAATGTCTTAGACTGAGATCCTCACTGCTCCTCCAGCGCTCCATCTGCCTTAGTTTTCTTCCTCCTGGCACTCCTTCAGCGAATGCTAGCCTCCAAAGGATATCCTGAAGACTTCCAGCTGAGGAAGTGCCTGAGCCCCGTTCCGGACACACTGAATGTGTCTCTCTGGTTTCTCTCTCACTTCTTTTCCACTTTCTGAGCCCGGAGACAGGCAGGAGTTGAGTCTGCCTCGATAGTATTCATGCGTGAAGCATGAGTGGCTCCATGGGTCATAGTGACGTTCATCTTTACCCCGGTGATGGGTTCCTGAGACATCACAAAGGAAGAGCCCCCTTTGGCAGTGTGTCAGGAACAGGGCTTAGGCCCCTTCTCACCTGGACATCCACAAGATAGTCTCCGGAGACCAGTATTCACCAAAGGTCGTCCAGGATTAAGAAACCTCAGGCAGAGGAGTGCTGGGGGAACAGCGTGGAATCCCAGCCTCAGGCCTGTGCTGAGGGTGTACAGGTAAATCTCCCCAATTGTCATGGCCTGGTCATCTCCAGGAGACTTCTGCCTGTGTGCCCATGGGCTTCTCTCTCACCTGAGCATCCTAGTGGTGGACAACAGAACCCTGCAGTTTCAGGGGCTGCCTGGGGTGAGTGATACTGTGCCACTGTGGTGTTTCTATGTGTGTGGAAGGGGTGTTGTTTGTGTGTGCGCCCATATGTCTCTCTCTGGCTTCCCACTACTGCTCTTTCTGACTCACTGCCTCTTTGTGTGAGCGTGTGTGAATGTGTGTGTGTGTGTGTGTGTGTATGTGTGTGTGTGTATGTGTTTGATTGCTTGTGCCCTGTGTACCAGAGGGCGGTTTCTTGCACAATGACCTCTCTTTGCTGATCCTCATCCCTCATCTCTGCCTGGGTTACGTGGTCAGTCGTCAATCATTTCCCGACTATTCCAGCTGGCGTTTGTGAAGGCTTGGGCAACATGGGGAGGGAGGTGCTTCGGATCAGTCTGGGTTTCAGTAACCTCCCTATCCTGAGAGGCCTTTTTCTTATGACCAAGATGATCACACCCTTCAGCTATGGAAAAAAGCCTCACCACAGCTCACTGTCTACCTGTAGGAAGGCTGCCCATCGACTTCAAAGAAGATGGTTTTCAATTCTCTCGCCTTTGCCTTCCTTGAGAAATCTAGCCAAAGCTTGAGACACAGCTAGAATAGGATGCCAAGAACGGGATGTGGCAAAAAGCTCTTGTCACTCCAACCCTGGCCTTTCTGGCCAAGGCAACCATTTGGCACTACCCCCCTGATGCCCGTGCAGGTGACATTGGGCTGTCTTTGGCCTGGACTCTGGCTTAGGCTCTGTTCTCACTCTTTGTAGCAGCTTCTTGATCTGGCTCAGTGTCTTCTACGAAGAACACTCCACTGTCTAGCAGGGGGGAAACAACATCGTGGGGATGCTTTTCATATCCATTTCCCCCTCCAAACCTGTTTCTGGATGATTGGGCAGGTGCAATGATCATGGAGGTCTCGGCATCCATCCCTGTGTGGGACAGGGACATTCTCTCAGTCTCCATGTGCCACTGGATGGCTGCCTGGCTGGCCTTTGCCTTATGCATGAGGCGGTGTTGCAATTCACCTGCCCTTCCTCTCTCATTCTTGATTGCCATCCAACTCCTCTGCTCCTGGGGACTGTGCCTTCAAGCACTGAATCTTTAGGCTACCACTGATGCCAGGGAGTGAGCCAAAGGGATTGGATTTTTTTCTTGGGTGAAGAGGAGGTTGTGTCAGGGGTACTTGCCAAGTGGTGGGGTAGGGCGCCACACCTTGGGGCCCAAGAAATTTTTCTGTGTCCCACTGAGGTCCTTCCCGCCTCTCTCCATTGTAATTCCATTCCTGCTTACCCAGGTGGAATCTGAATGGGATCCGAGGCTGAGTCCGGAGAGCCCATCAGGTGCCCTACATCTCCTCTTCCATCAGTAGTGGAAGCAGAAGGGCACTCGGTCCTGGAGGCGCTGAGGACAGAAGTACTACAGGTTTGACCCTGGCTTGGTCTTGCACATGTTCCTGTCCCAGGCCTCCCCAAACCAGCCACTTTTGCTGCAGCTTTCCTCTCCGCCATCTCTGCTGCAGTCATTTCTTAAATGGGCCAACTCCTGATTTTTAGGAGCCAGGTACAAGTAGAGTCTGCCTAGTCAGTGCACATGCGAGATGCATGAGGTGCTCCTCTGGTCATAGTGACGTTAATCCTTGCCCCGGCTATTGGTTCCAGAGACTTCACAAAGGAGGAAACCCCTGTGGCAGTGTGTCAGGAACGGAGGTCAGGCCCCTCCTCAGCAGACCATGCATAGGATAGTCTCTGGACAGGATAGTCTTCAGAGGCCAGCATTTGTTGATGGTGGGCCAGGAGGAAGAAACCTCAGGCAGAGGTAGCACAGGGGGGAGCAGTGCAAAATCCTTGTCTCAGGCCTGTGCTGATGGTTTGCAGCCTAGTCTCCCCAAATGTGGTTCCCTGGTCATCTACAGGACACCTCTGCCTGTGTGCCCGTGGGCTGCTCTCTCACCTGAGGATCCCAGTGGTGGACAACAGAACACTGCAGCTTCAGGGCCTGCATGGGGTTGAGTGATACTCTGTCACTGCTGTGTGTCTTTGTTTGTGGAAGGGGTGTTGTTTGTGTGTATGTGCCCTTATGCCTCTCTCTGATTTCTCTCTCTCTTCTTTCCCACTCCCTCTCTTTCTGCCTCACTGCGACTGTGTGTGTGCCTGTGTGTGTGTTGAAACACATGTGCCCTGTGTGTGGGAGGACGGTTTCTTGCACAATGGCCTCTATTTTGCTGAACCTCTCCTTGCATTTCTTCCTGAGTCACGTGGGTGGTCATCAGTCACTTTCTCAGCAGTTCCACCTGCATTTGTGAAGGTCTGGGCAATGTGGGGGAGGGAGCTGCATTGGGTGAGCATGTGTTTCAGTCACCTCTCCATTCTGAGCGGCCTCTTTCTTAGGACCAAGATTATCACAACCACCAGCCATGAACAAATGCCTCACCACAGCTCACTGTACAACTGCAGGAAGGCTGCCCAGCGACCTCAAAGAAGTTAGTTCTCACTTCTCTGGCCTTTGCCCTCACTGAGAAATCTAGCCACAGCTCGTCACAGGGCCAGAACAGGGCGCCAAGAACGGGATGTGGCAAGCACCTCTGTCACTCCAAAACTGGCCTTTCTAGCCAAATCAACCATATGGCACCCCTCCTGCCTGTAGAAGTGGTATTGTTTTGTATTTGTCCTGGAATCTGGCCTAGGCTCTGTCCTCCCTCTTTCTCTGTAGAGGCTTCTGGGTCTGGCTCACTGTCTTCAATAAAGACCACTCCCAGTCCAGCAGGGGCAATCTATGGGGAAGCATTTCATGTCAATTTCCCCCTCCAAACCTGTTTCTGGATAATTGGGCTGGTGTGATTATCATGGAGCTCTGGGCTTCCATCCCCCTGTGGGACAGGTACACTCACTCGGTCCCAATGTGCCACTGGATGGCAGCCTCGCTGGTCTTTGCCCTCTCCGCAATTCAGTGTTGCAATTCACCTTCCCTTCCTCTCACCTTCTTGAGGGCCATCTGGCTCCTCTGCTCCTGGGGAAAGTGCCTTCAAGCAGTAAGTCTTTTGGCTGCCAAAAATGCCAGGGAGTGAGCCAAAGGGATTGGGTTTTGTTGGTTGCAAGGGAAGTTGCATCAGGGGTACCTGCTATGTGGCAGGGTGTGGACACCACGCCTTGGGGCCCATGGGACCCTTCTGAGTCCCAGCAAAATCTTCCCCCCGCTCCACTGTGATCCAATTCCCTCTTACCCAGGCTGGATCAAAAATGGGATCCGAGGAGGAGTCTGAAGAACCCATCAGGCGCCTTTAATCTCCTCTTCCACCGGGAGCTGAAGCAGAAGATCAGTCATTTGTGGTGGCCCTGAAGACACAAGTCCTATGGGTTTGACCCTGGGTTGGTCTTATGCACCCCCCCCCCCTTTTGAGGCCTCCCCAAACCTGCTGCTGTTGCTGCAGCTTTCTCCACCGCCAACTCCACCACACCCATTTCTTAATCAGGCCACAGCCAGATTTTATGGAGCCAGGTAGGAGTCGTGTCTGCCTTGCCAGGTCTCATGTGTGAAGCATGAGCCCCTCCTTGGGTCATAGTGACATTCACCGTTGCCCTGGTGATGGGTTCCTGACACGTCACAAAGGAGGAAACTCATGTGGCAGTGTGTCAGGAATGGGGCTCAGGCCCCTCCTTGCCAGGACATCCACAGGATATTCTCTGGAGGCCAGGATTCAAGAAGGTGGGCCTGGGGGGAAGAAACCTCAGGTGGAAAGAGTGCCGAGGGAGCAGTGGGGAATCCCAATCTCGGGCTTTCACTGACTGTGTACTGCTGAGTCTCTCCAAATATCATGCCCTGGTCATCTTCCAGAAACCTCTGTTTCTGTGCCCGTGGGCTGTTCTCTCACCCATGTGCCCTAGTGGTGGACAGTGGAGCCCTAGAGCTTCAGGGGCTGCCTGGTGGTGAGTGATACTCTGCCACAGCTGCGTGTCTGTGTGTGTGGAAGGGGTGTTGTGTGTGTGTGTGCATTTGTATGTCTCTCTCTGTTTTCTCTCTCTCTTTTTCCCTCTCCCCTCTTTCTCACTCTCTCTGTCTGTGTGTGCATATGTGCATGTGTGTGTGTGTGTGTGTGTGTGTGTGTGTTTTTGGGATGGGTGTGTCCTGTGTGCAGAAGGGTGGTTTCTTGCATGAAGGCTCTCTTTTGCTGAGCCTCTCCCCCGCATCTCTGCCTGGTTCACGTGGCCAATCATCAGTCATTTTCCTGGCAGTTCCAGCTGGTATTTGTGAAGGCCTCAGCAATGTGGGGGAGGTAGCTGCGTCAGACTATCATAGGTTTCAGTCACCTTCCCATCCTAAGCGGCCTCTTTCTTAAGACCAATAAGATAAAACTCCCCAGCCATGGACAAAAGCCTCACCACAGCTCACTGTCCACCTGCAGGAGGGCTGCCCACCTACCTCAAGTAAGATGGTTCTCACTACTCTTGCCTTTGTCCTCATTGAGAAATCCCACCACAGCTCCACACAGGGCTGGAACAGGGCACCACGAACGGGGTGTGGAAGCATCTCTGTAAATTCAAAGCTGGTCTTTCTGGCCAAGACAACCATTTGGCATACAGACCCCCTGGATGCCCATGGAGGTGGCATTGTGCCGTATTTAGCCTGGAGTCTGGCCTAGGCTCTGTCCTCCCTCCTTCTCTATCTGCCCCATTTCTAAGAATCTAGAAGCTTCTTCGTCTGGCTCAGTGTCTTCAACAAAGAAGGCTCCCCAGTCCAGCAAGGGGAAACTTGGTGGGGGATGCGATTCATGCTACTTTCCCCCCTCCAAACCTGTTTCTGAATGATAGCGCAGGTGCGATGATCGTAGAGCTCTTGGTCTCCAACCCTGTGTGGGACTGGGAAGCTCTCTTGGTCTCCATGTCCCACTCCATGGCTGCCTGGTTGGCCTTTTCTGTCTACACAAGCAGTGTTGCAATTCGCCTGCCCTTCCTTTGTCATTCTTGAGGGCCATCCGTTTCCTCTTCTCCTGGGGAAAGGTTCTTCAAGCACTGAATCTTTTGGTTGCATGGATGCCAGGGAGTGAGCCAAAGGGATTTGATTTCGCTGGGTAGAGGGGGAGTTTGCGGTAGGGGTATCTTCCCAGTGGCTAGGTGGGGCACCATGCCTTGGGACCCATGGAACCTTTCTGAGCCCCAGCGAGGTCCTTCTCACCTCTCTCCATTTTAATCCTATTCCCATTTACGCAGGTGGGATCCAAAATGGGATCCGATTAGAGTCCAGAGAGCCCATTGGGTGCTGTGAATTTCCTCTTCCACCTGGAGCTGAAGCAGAAGACAGCTGGCTCGTGGAGGCCCTGAGGACACAAGTCCTATGTGTTTGACCCTGGCTTGGTCTGCTCACTACCCTTTCCCATGCCTCCCCAAAACCGCCACTTTCTCTGTGACCAGCTCCACCACAGCCATTTCTTAAATGGGCCTCAGCCAGACTTCCTGGAGCCAGGGAGAGTTGAGTCTGCCTCGGCTTAGGCATGCTGAAAGCACGAGTGGCTCTGTGGGTCGTAGTGATGTTCACCATTGCCCCAGTGATGGGTTCCTGAGACCTCACAAAGGAAACACCCTCTGTGGCAGTGTGTCAGGAATGGGGCTCAGGCCCCACTTCATGAGGACTTCCACAGGATACTCTCCAGACATCAGGATTTGTGGAAGGTAGGCCAAGAGGAAGAAACCTCAGGAGGAGCAAGCGCCAGTGGAGCAGCAAGGAGTTCCAGTCTCAGGCCCGCATCGACAGAGTACAGTTGAGTCTCCCTAAATGTGCTGCCCAGATCATATCCAGAACACCTCTGCCTGTGTTTCCGTGGACTGTTCTGTCACCTGAATGTCGTAATCATGGACAACAGAACCCTGCAGCTTCAGGGGCTGCCTGGGGGTGAGTGATAGTCTGCAACTGCTGTCTGTCTGTATGTGTGTGTGTAGTGGGTGTTGTTTGTGATTGTGCACCTGTATGTCTCTCTCTGGTTTCTCTCGCTCTTCTTTCCCACTGACTCTCTTATCACTCTCTGCATCTGTGTGTGTGTGTGTCCGTGTGTGTGTGTGTTTGTTGGGATGCATGTGCCCTGTGTGCCAGAGGATGGTTTCTTGCACGAAGGCCTCCCTTTTTCTGAGCCTCTTCCTGCGTCTCTGCCTGTGTCGCATGGCCAGTCATTAGTCATTTTCCTGGCTGTTAGAGCTGGTGTTTGATAAGGACTGGGCAACATGGGGAGGGAGTCGCGTCGGAACAGCAGGGGTTTCATTCACCTCCCTATCCTGGGCAGCCTCTTTCATAGGACCAAATGATCCCACCCCCCAGCCATGGACAAAAGCCTCGCTACAACTCACTATCCACCTGCAGGAGGACTGCCCACTGACTTCAAAAAAAGATGGTTCTCACACGGCCAGAACTCAGTACCAAGAATGAGATGTGGCTAGCATCTCTTGCTCCAAGGCTAGCCTTTCTGGACAAGTCAATCGTTTGTCACTCCTCCAACCCAGATGCCCATGGAGGTGGCATTGTGCTGTATTTGGCCTGGAATTTGCCCTAGGCTCTGTCTTTCATCTTTTCTGTAGAGGCTTCTTAGTCTGGCTCAGTGTCTTCAACAAAGAGCAGGCCTCAGTCCAGCAGGGGGATATTTCCTGGGGATGTGTTTCATGTCAGATTCCCCATTCAAACTTGTTTCTGGATGATTGGGCAGGTGCGATGATCATGGAGCTCTGGGCTTCCATCCCCATGTTGGACAGGGACACACTCAAGGTCTCCATGTCCCACTGGATGACTGCCTGGCTGTCCTTTGCCCTCTCCACAAGACGGTATTGCAATTCACTTGCCCTTCCTCTCATTCTTGAGGGCTATCCGGCTCCTCTGCTCCTGGGGAAAGTGCCTTCAAGCACTGAATCTTTTGGCTGCCATGGATAAAAGAGTGAGCCAAAAAGTTTGGGTCTCCCTGGGTGCACTGGAGGTTGCATCGGGAGTACCTGCCATTTGGCGATGTACTGCCCCACACCTTCAGGCCCATGGGATCTTTGTGAATATCAGTGAGGGCCTTCCCCACCTCTCTCCATTGTAATCCCATTCCCACTTACCCAGGTGGGATCCATGGTATGTTATGCAGAGTCCAGAGAACCCATCAGGCGCCCTGAATCTCTTGTTCTGCTGGGAGCCAAAGCAGATCGCTCAACGATTGAAGCCCTGAGGGCATGATTACTATGGGTTTGAACCTGGCTTGGTCTATTACATGCCCCTTTATCAGGCCTCCACAAACCCTCCACATTCGCCACTGCTTTCTCTACTGCCACATCTGCAGCAGCTATTTCTTAAAGGAGCTGCAGCCTGACTTCCGGGAGCTAGGCAGGAGTCGAGTCAGCCATGCCAGTGTGCATGCGTGAAGATCGAGCTTTTCCTCTGGTCACAGTGACATTCAATGTTGCACCAGTGATGGGTTCCTGAGAAGTCACAATGTAGGACCCCCTGTAGTAGTGTGTCAGGAACGGTGCTCAGACCTCTCCTCGTCAGGATGTCCAAAGGATAGACTCCAGAGGCCAGGATTCACTAAAGGTGGGCCAGGAGGAAGAAACCTCAGGTGGAGCAATCACTGGTGTCACAGCACATAATCCAAGTCTCGGGTCTCAGCTGACTGTGTACAGGTGATTTACCCCAATTGTCATGCCCTGGTCATCTCCAGGACACCTCTGCCTGTGTGGCATTGAGCTGTTCTCTCACCCAAGGGTCCTAGTGGTGGACAACAGAACGCTGCAGCTTCAGAGGCTGCCTGGGGGTAAGTTATAATCTGCCACCACTGTGTCTGTGTGTGTGGAAGGGGTGTTGTTTGTGTGTGTGTGCCTGTATCTCTCTCTGGTTTCTCTATCTCTTCATTCCCGCCCTCTCTTTCTGACTCGCTGCGTCTGTGTGTATGTGTCTCTATGTGTATGTGTTGGTACAAATGTGCCCTGTGTGCCGGAGGGTGGTTTCTTGCACGATGGTCTCTCTTTTGTTGAGCCTCTCTGCATCTCTGTCTGGGTCACGTGGCCAGTCATCAGTCATTTCCCTGGTGGTTCCACCTGGCGTTTGTTAAGGCATGGACAATGTGGGGGAGGGAGCTGTTTCAGACCAGCATGGGTTTCAGTAACCTCCCCCATTCTGAGTGGCCTCTTTTTTTAGGACCAAAACGATCACACACCCCCAGCCATGGAAAAAAGCCTCACCAAAACTCACTGTCTGTCTTCAGAAGGTCTGCCCGCTGACCTTAAAGCAGATGGTTCTCAATTCTCTGGACTTTGCCCTCACTGAGAAATCTAGCTAGAGTTTGACACAGGGCCAGAACAGGGCGCCAAGAACAGGATGTGGCAATCATTTCTCTCACTCCAATGCTGACCATTATGGCCAAGTCAACCGTTTAGTACTCCCCTTACCATGGATGCCTGTGGAGGTGGCATTGTGCTGTATTTGGCCTGTATTCTGGCCTAATCTCTGTCCTCCCTCTTTCTCAGTAAAGACTTCTTGGTCTGGCACAGTGTCTTCAACATGGAACACTCCCCAGTCAGGCAGGGTGAACCTTCGTGGGGGATGCGTTTCATGGCCTTTTCCCCCTCCAAACCTGTTTCTGGATGACTGGGCAGATGCGATGGTCATGGAGCTCTCAGCATCCATCCCTACATGGGAAAGGGACCCTCTCTTGGTTTCCATGTACTACTGGATGGCTGCATAACTGGCGTTTGCCCTCTTCAAAAGACAGTGTTGTAAGTCACCTGTCCTTCCTCTCATTCTTGAGGGCCATCTGGCTCCTCTACTCCTGGGGAAAGTGACTTCATTCACTCAATATTTTGGCTGCCACGGATTCCAGGGAGTGAGCCAAAGGGATTGGGTTTCACTGGGTGTCAGGGTGGTTGTGTCAGGAGTACCTGCTGGGTGGCGGGATGGGGCACCACTGCTTGGGCCCATGGGATCTTATTCAGCACCAGCAAGGGTCTTCCAGCCTCTCCCCATTTTAATCCCTTTACTGCTTACCCAGGTGGGATCCAAAATGGTATCCTAAGCAGAGTCTGGAGACCCCACTGGGCACCCAGAATTTCCTCTTCCACTGGGAGCTGAAGAAGAAGACCACTGCCTCCTGGAGCGCCTGAGGACATGAGTCTTATGGGTTCGACCTTGGCTTGGTCTCTTCCATGCCCATTTTTCAGTATTCCACAAGCCTGTAACTTTTGCTGCCACTTTCTCCGCTGCCACCTCCACTGCAGCCATTTCTTTTCTTCTTGTTTTTTTTTTTTTTTTTTGCATTTCCAATAGATTTAAGACTTTATTAAAATAAGCTTTCAGAATTTCTTTAAATAGCACAATAAAGCTTACCAGACTTTTCCATCCAGATAATTTTTTGATGTGCTTATAATATAAGCCATTTTTGCTGCATTTAAGTCTCTCTTTATTGGGTGGCATAATAATTCTTTCCATATTTGTTTCTAACTCAGTTTTTTAAAACTTTTTTCCCATGAATTGTTTTCTAAATTTAAAATGTATTTTATTTTTCCTTTCTTATATATATATATATATATATATATATATATATATTATTTTTATTGCATTTTAGGTTTTGGGGTACATGTGAAGAACATGCAAGATTGTTGCATAGGTACACACATGGCAGTGTGATTTGCTGCCTTCCTCCCCCATCACCTATATCTGGCATTTCTCCCCATGCTATCCTCTCCCCCAACTCCCCACCCCCAGCTGTCCCTCCCCATTTTCACCCCCGACCGACCCCAGTGTGTGATGCTCCCCTCCCTGTGTTCATGTGTTCTCATTGTTCAACATCCACCTATGAGTGAGAACATGCGGTGATTGATTTTCTGTTCTTGTGTCAGTTTGCTGAGAATGATGGTTTCCAGGTTCATCCATGTCCCTACAAAGGACACGAACTCATCGTTTTTGATGGCTGCATAATATTCCATGGTGTATATGTGTCACATTTTCCCTGTCCAGTCTATCATCGATGGGCATTTGGGTTGGTTCCAGGTCTTTGCTATTGTAAACAGTGCTGCAATGAACATTCGTGTGCATGTGTCCTTATAGTAGAATGATTTATAATCCTTTGGATATATACCCAGTAATGGGATTGCTGGATCAAATGGAATTTCTATTTCTAGGTCCTTGAGGAATCGCCACACTGTCTTCCACAGTGGTTGAATTAATTGACACTCCCACCAACAGTGTAAAAGTGTTCCTATTTCTCCACATCCTCTCCAGCATCTGTTGTCTCCAGATTTTTTAATGATCGCCATTCTAACTGGCGTGAGATGGTATCTCAATGTAGTTTTGATTTGCATTTCTCTAATGACCAGTGATGATGAGCATTTTCTCATATGTTTGGTGGCTTCATGTATGTCTTCTTTTGTAAAGTGTCTGTTCATATCCTTTGCCTACTTTTGAATGGGCTTGTTTGTTTTTTTCTTGTAAATCTGTTTTAGTTCTTTGTAGATTCTTGATATCATCCCTTTGTCAGATAGGTAGACTGCAAAAATTTTTTCCCATTCTGTTGGTTGCCGATTCTCTCTAATGACTGTTTGTTTTGCCGTGCAGAAGCTGTGGAGTTTGATTAGGTCCGATTTGTCTATTTTGGCTTTTGTTGCCACTGCTTTTGGTGTTTTGGTCATGAAGTCCTTGCCTACGCCTATGTCCTGAATGGTTTTGTCTAGATTTTCTTCTAAAGTTTTTATGGTGTTAGGTCTTATGTTTAAGTCTTTAATCCATCTGGAGTTAATTTTAGTGTAAGATGTCAGGAAGGGGTCCAGTTTCTGCTTTCTGCACATGGCTAGCCAGTTTTCCCAACCCCATTTATTAAACAGGGACTCATTTCCACATTGCTTGTTTTTGTCAGGTTTAAATGGGCCACAGTCTAACTTTTCAGAGCCAGATGGGAGTCAGGTGCACCTTGCCAGTGTGCACATTACAAGCATGAGCTGCTACTCAGGTCATAGTGACATTCACCATTGCCCTGGTGATGGGTTACTGAGACGACACAAAGGAGGAGACACATGTGGCAGTGTGTCTAGAATGGGGCTCAGGCTCCTCTTTGCCAGGACTATTACAGGATAATCTCTGGACAACATAGTCTCTGGAGGCCAGGATTCGCATAAGGTGGGCCAGGAGGACAAAACTTAAGGTGGTGGGAACAAAAAGGGGAGCAGGGCGGAATCCCAATGTCAGGCCTGTGCCAATGGTGTACAGGAGAGTCTCCCCAAATGTTGTGCCATGGTCATCTCAATGACAACTCTGCCTGTGTGCCTGTGGGCAGCTCTCTCAATCGAGGGTCCCAGTGGTGAACAACAGAATCCTGCAGCTTCAGGGGCTGCCTGGGGGTGAGTGATACTCTGCCACTGCTGTGTGTGTGTTTGAAAGCTGTGTTGTGTGTGTGCACGCCTGTATGACTCTCTGGTTTCTCTCTCTCTTCTATCCTGCTCCATCTCATTCTCACTCTCTGTGTCTGTGTGTGTGCGTGTTTATGTGTGTGTATGTTGGGATGCATGTGCCCTGTTCGCTGGAGGGTGGTCTCTTGCACGATGGCCTCTCTTTTGCTGAGCCTCTCCCATGTCTTTGCCTGGGTTGCATGGCAGACGGTCAGTTATATCCCCGACAGTTCCAGCTGGTGTTTGTGAAGATCTGGGCAATGTAGGGAGTGAGTTGCTTCTTACCAGAATGGGTTTCAGACACCTCACCGCCCTGAGTGGCCTCTGTCTTAGGAACAAGATGATCACACCCCCAGCCACGGACAGCTCACTATCCACCTGCAGGAGGGCTGCCCACTGACCTCAAAGAAGATGGTTCTCATTTCTATTGCCTTTACACTCACCGAGAAATCTGGCCACAGCTCAACACAGGGCAGGAACAGCGCGCCAAGAACAAGATGTGGCAAGCATCTCTCATACCAACTCAGGCCTTTCTGGCCAAGTCAACCGTTTGGCACTCCCCCCAACCCGGATGCCCGTGGAGGTACCATTGTGCTGTATTTGGCCTGGAATCTGCCCTAGGCTTCGTTCTCCATCTTTCTCTGTAGAGGCTTTTTGGTCTGGCTCAGTGTCTTCAACAAAGAAGACTCTGATGTCCAGCAGGGGGAATCCTTCATGGGGATGCATTTTATGTCCGTTTCCCCCTCCAAATCAATTTCTAGATGATTGGGCAGATGCGATGATCATGGAGCTGTGGGCTTCCATCTCAGTGTGTGACAGGGACACAATCTTGGTCTCCATGTCCCACTTGATGGCTGCCTGGTTGGCTTTTGCACATTCTGCAAGACGATTTTGCTATTAACCTGCCCTTCCTCTCTCATTCTTGAGGGCCATCCAGCTCCTCTGTTTCTAATGAAAGTGCCTTCAAGCACTGAATCTTTTGGCTGCCATGGATGCCAGGGAGTGAGTCAAAGGGATTGGGTATCCCTAGGTGCAGGAGAGGTTGCGACAGGGGTACCTTCTTGGTGGCGAGGTGGGGACAACACACCTTGGGGCCCATGGGATCTTTCTGAGCCCCAGCGAGGTCCTTCCTGCCTCTCTCCATTGTAATCCCATACCTGCTTACCCAGGTGGGATCTAAACAGGATCCGAGGAGGAGTCCAGAGAGACCATTGGGGGCCCTGAATCTGCTTTTCTACTGAGAGCCAAAGCAGAACACTGCTCACTCCTGGAGGCCCTGAGGACAGGAGTCATATGGGGTGACCCTGTATTGGTCTCATACATGCCTCTTTCCCAGGCCTCCCCATACCTGCCACTTTCACAGCCAGTTTCTCTGCCACCAAATCCTCTTTAGCCATTTCTTAAATGGGCCACAGCATGACTTTTCAGAGCCAGGTGGGAGTCGTGTTTGCCTCACCATTGTGCATGCAGTGAAGAATGAGCCACTCCTTCGGTCATAGTGACATTCACCGTTGCCCTGGTGATGGGTTTTTGAGATGTCAGAAAGGAGTAGGCCCCTGTGGCAGTGTGCCAGGAACAGGGCTCAGGCCCCTCCTCGCCAGGACGTCCACATGATAGTATCTGGAGGCCAGGATTCACCCAAGGTGGGCTAGGAGGAAGAAACCACAAGTGGGGGGTAGCACTGGGGGGAGCAGTGCAGAATCCCAGTCTCAGGCCTGCACCGACAGTGTACAGATGAGTCTCCCCAAATATCATTCCCTGGTCATCACCAGGACACTTCTGCCTGTATGCCCATAGGCTCATCTCTCATCTGAGTGTTCTAGTGGTGGACAACAGAACCCTGAAGCTTCTGGGGCTTCCAGGGAGTGAGTGATACTCTGCCTCTGCTGTGTGTCTATGTGGGTGCAAGGGGTGTTGTTTGTGTGTGAGCACCTGTATGTCTTTCTCTAGTTTCTCTCTCTCTTCTTATCCACTCCCTCTCTTTCTCACTCTTTGCAGCTGTATGTGCCTGTGTGCATGTGTGTGTGTGCATGTGTGTGTTGGGATGGGTGTGACTTGTGTGCTAGAGGGTGGTTTCCTGCACAACGACCTCTCTTTTGCTGAGCCTCTCCCCATATCTCTGCTTTGGTCACGTGGCCGGTCATCAGTCATTTCCCTAGTGGTTCCAGCTGGGGTTTGTGAAGGCCTCAGTAACTTGGGTAGGTAGCTGCATTGGATCAGCATGGGTTTCAGTCACCTCCCCATTCTAAGAGGCCTCTTTCTAAGGACCAAGGGGATCATACCCCCCAACCATGGACAAAAGCCTCACCTTACTGTCCACCTGAAGGCAGGCTGCCCACTGATCTCAAAGATGATGGTCCTCACTTCTATGGCCTTTGCCCTCACTGAGAAATCTAGCCACAGCTTGACATAGGGCCAGAACAGAGCACCAAGACCTGGATGTGGCAATCATCTTGTCAGTACAACGCTGGACTTTCTGGCCAAGTCAACGGTTTGGCACTCGCACTTCCTGGATGCCCATTTAGATGGCATTGTACTGTATTTGGCCTGGACTCAGGCCTAGGTTCTGTCCTCCATCTTTCTCTGTAGAGTCTCCTTGGTCTGGCTTAGTGTCTTCAAGAAAGAACGGTGCAAGAATGGGATGTGGCAAGCATCTGTCACTCCAATGCTGGCCTTTCTGACCAACTCAACTGCTTGGCACTCACACCCCTGGATGCTCGTGGAAGTGGCATTGTACTGTATTTGGCCTGGACTCTGGCCTAGGTTCTGTCCCCCACTTTGTCTGTCTGCCCTGTTTCTGAGAAGCCTATAGGCTTCTTGGTCTGGCTTAGTGTCTTCAACAAAGAACACTCCCCACTCCAGCAGGGGGAAAATGGCGGGTATGTTTTTCATGTCTTCTTCCTCCTCCAAACCTATTTGTGTATGATTGGGCAAGTGTGATGATCATGGAGCTCTGGGCTTCCATCCACATGTGGTACAAGGATGCTCTCTCAGTCTCCATGTCCCACTCAATGGCTGCCTGGTTGTCCTTTGCCCTCTCCACAAGGCAGTGTGTCAATTCACCTGCCCTTCCTCTCTCATTCTTGAGGACAAGCTGGCTCCTATGCTCCTGGAGAAAGAGCCTTCAAGCCCTGAATCTTTTGACTGCTATGGATGCCAGAAAGCAAGCCAAAGAGATTGGATTGCACTGGGTGCATGGGAGGTTGCATCAGGGGAATCTGCTATGTGGCATATTGAGGTCACTACACCTTGGGGCCCATGGGATCTTTCTGAGCCCCAGCAAGGTCCTTCCCGCCTCTCTCCAGTTTAGTCTCATTCCCGCTTACTGAGGTGAGATCCAAAATGTTATTCGAGGAGGAGTCTGAAGAGCCCATTGAGCCCCCTGAATCCCCTGCCAAAGCTGAAACAGAAGCCTGCTCACTTGTGGAGGCCCAGAGGATACGAGTCCTATGGGTTTGACCATGGCTTGGTCTCACGCACACCCCTTTCCCAGGAATCCCTGAAATCCCCGCTTTGGATTAAGCTTTCTCTGGCGCCACCTCCACCACAACCATTTCTTTGAGGGGCTGCAACCTGACTACCCAGAGCCAGGTGCAAGTCAAGTCTGCCTCACCAGTGCACATGCCCAAAGCACGAGCCACACCTCGGGTCATAATTAGGATCACCATTGCCTTGGTAATGGGTTCCTGAGACTTCACAAAGGAGGAGCCCCCTGTGACAGTGTGTCAGGAATGGGGCTCAGTCCCTTCCTCCCCCAGGACATCCACAGGATAGTATCTGGACAGGATAGCCTCCGGAGGCCAGGATTCACCAAAGGTGGGCCAGGAAGAAGAAATCTTGGGTGGATGGAACACCGGGGGAATCAGTGCAGAATCCCAGTCTCAGGCCTGTGCCTAAGATGTAGAGGTGAGTCTCCCCAAATGTCATGCTCTGGTCATCGCCAGGACACCTCTTTCTCTATGTCCACTCTTTCTCATTCTGTGTCTGTTTGTGCCAGTGTGTGTATGTGAGTGTGAGTGTGTTGGGATGGGTGTACCCTGTGCACGGGAGGACAGTTTCTTGCACAACAGCCTCTCTTTTGCTGAGCCTCTCCCAGCATCTCTGCCTGGATCACATGGTTGGTGGCCAGTCCTTACCATGGTGGTTCCAGTAAGCATTTGTGAAAGGCAGGGGCAACGTGTGGAGGGAGCTGCATCAGATCAGCATGGGTTTCAGTCACATCCCCATCATGAGCAGCCTCTTTCATAGGACCAAGACGATCACACCTACCAGCCATGGACAAAAGCCTCACCACAGCTCACTGTCCACCTGCAGGAGGGGTGCCCATAGATGTCAAAGAAGGTGGTTCTCACTTCTCTCACATTTGTTTCCTCTGGGTTTCAAAGCCAGTCTTTCTGGTTTTTCCCAAAGGCCAGGTTTTCATTTGAATGATCTGTTTTTAGGTTCTACACAAAGAGCGTTTCTACATTGCTGAATAAAACATCAGTTAAACTCTGGAAGGTGAATGCACACATTGAAAACCAGTTTCACAAATAGATTCCTTTTAGTTTTTGTTGTGAGCTATTTATCTTCTCACCATAGGCCTCCATTCAGTCTGAAATGTTCCTTTCTAGATTCTACAGGAAGTGTGTTTCTTATCTGCTGAAACAAAACATAGGTTAAATTCTCTAAGTTGAACGTACACACAGCAAAGCAGTTTCCAGGATATCTTTCCTCTTTGTTCCAAAGCCAGGTTTTGGATTTTTCCCATAGGCCAGGGTTTCATTGGAAATATCTATTTTCAGATTTTACACAAAGAGTGTTTCCAAGCTGCTGCATAAAAACCTCAGATAATCTCTGGAAGGTGAATACACACATTGCAAATCAGTTTCACAAATGGCTTTCTTTTAGTTTTTATTGAGAGATATTTGTCTTTTCACCATAGGCCTCCATTCAGTCTGAAATGTATTTTTCAAGATTCTACAAGATGTATGTTTCTGAACTGCTGAATGAAAACATAGGTTCAACTCCCTGAGTTGAATGAACATACAGCAAAGCAGTTTCAAAGATACCTTTCCTCTTAGTTTCAATGACCATCTTTCTGGTTTTCCCCATAGGCCAGGGTTTCTTTGAAATATCTGTTTTTAGATTCTACACAAAGAGTATTTTTAACCTGCTGAATACAATCGTCAGTTAAGTTCTGGGAGGAGGTGCACACATTGCAATGAAGTTTCATAAATAACTTCCTTTTAGTTCTTGTTGTGAGATATTTGAATTTTCACCATAACCCTCCATTCTGTCTGAAATGTCCCTTTCTAAATTCTACACGAAGTGTGTTTCTAAACTGCTGATTCAAAACATAGGTTCAGCTCTCTGAGTTGAATGGACATACAACAAATAAGTTTCAAAGATATCTTTCCTCTGTGTTTCAAAGCCAGTCTTTCTGGTTTTTCCCATAGTCTGGGGTTTTGTTGGAAATGTCTGTTTTTAGATTCTATACAAAGAGTGCTTTGTATAGAAGTCAGTCTTTCTGTTTTTTTTTTTTTTCACATGCTGAGGTTTTGTTAGAAACATCTGTTTTAAGCTTCAAGACAAAAAGTTTTTCTAAGTTGGTGAATAAAAATATCAGTTAAACTCTGGAAGGTGAATGCACACATTGCAAAGCAGTTTCACAAATAGCTGCCTTTTAGTTTTTATTGTGAGATATTTGTCATTTTACCATAGGCCCCCATTCAGTCTGAAATATCCTTTTCTAGATTCTACCTGACGTATATTTCTAAACTACTGAATCAAAACATAGGCTGAACTCTGTGAGTTGAATGAATACACAGAAAGGCAGATTTTAAGATACCTTTACTCTTAGTTTCAAAGCCAGGCTTTCTTGTTTTTCCCATAGGCTGAGGTTTCATTGACAATAACTTTTTATAAAACCTACACAAAGAGGGTTTCTTAGCTGCTGAATATGAACAATACTTAAATTCTGGAAAGGGAATGCACATATTGCCAATCAGTTTCACAAACAGCTTCCTTTTAGTTTTTATTGTGAGATATTTGTCTTTTCACCATAGGCCTCCATTCAGTCTGAAAGGTCTCTTTCTAGTTTCTTCACGAAGTGTGTTTCCTAACTGCTGAATCAAGACATAGATTCAACTATCTGAGTTGAACTGACACACAGCAAAGGAGAGTCAAAGATATCTTTACTCTTAATTTCAAAGATTGTCTTTCTAGTTTTTCCCATAGGCCAGAGTTTTGTTGGAAATATCTATTTCTAGATTCTACACAAAGAGTGTTTCTAAGCTGCTGAATACAAATATCAGTTAATCTCTGGAAGGTAATGCACATATTGAAAGGAAGTTTCACAAATAGCTTCCTTTTTGTTTTTTATTGTGATTTCTTATTCATTTCTCCATAGGCCTCCATTCAGTCTGAAACGTCTTTTTTAGATTCTACATGAAGCGTGTTTCTAAACTGCTGAATTAAAATATAGGTTCAACTCTCTGAATTGAATGAACACACAGCAAACCACTTTCAAAGATATCTTTCCTCTTAGTTTCATTGACCTTCTTTCTGGTTTTTCTCATAAGCCAAGGTTTCTTTGGAAATATCTGTTTTTAGATTCTACACAGAGATTATTATTATTATTTTTTTTAGTTTCTGTATACAATCATTGGTTAAACTCTGGAAGTAGGTGAACACATTGCAAAGCAGTTTCATGAATAGCTTCCTTTTATTTTTTATTGTGAGATAATTGAATTTTCACCATAAACCTTCATTCAGTCTGAAATTTCCCTTTCTACCTTCTACAAGAAATGTGTTTCTAAACTGCTTATGCAAAACATAGGTTCAACTCTCTGAGGTGAATGGACGCACAGCAAAGCAGTTTCAAAGATATATTTCCTGTGGGTTTCAAAGCCAGTCTTTCTGTTTTATTTCATAGGTGGGTTTTCATTGGAAACATCTTTTTTAAGATTCAAGACAAAGAGAGTTTCTAAGCTGGTGAATAAAAACATCAGTTAAACTCTGAAAGGTGAAGCAATAGCTTTCCTGTGGGTTTCAAAGACAGTCTTTCTTGTTTTTCCCATTGGCCATTGATTTCCTGGGAAATATCTCTTCGGAAATTCTAAAAAAAGAGTATTTGTAAGCTGCTGAATACAAACCTCAGTTAACCTCTTGAAGGTGCATGCACACATTGAAAATCAGTTGCACAAATAGCTTCCTTTTAGTTTGTATTGTGAGATTTTTTTTTTTTCACTATTGGCCTCCATTCAGTCTGAAATGTCCGTTTCTAGATTTTATATGAAGTGTGTTTCTAAGCTGCTGATTCAAAATGTACATTCAACTCTCTGAGTTGGAAAGGACACAATGCAAAGCAGTTTCAAAGTTATCTTTCTTCTGGGTTTCAAAGTCAGTCTTTCTGTTTTTTCCCATAGGCTGGGGTTTCATTGGAAATTTCCATTTTTAGATTCTACACAAAGATTTTTCTAAGCTGCTGAGTACAAACATCAGTTAATATCTCGAAGGTGAATGCATACATTGCAAAGCAGTTTCACATTGCAAATCAGTTGAACAAATAGCTTCCTTTTAGTTTTTATTGTGAGATATTTGTCTTTTCACTATCGGCCTCCATTCAGTCTGAAATGTCCCTTTCTAGATTCTACACAAAGTGTGTTTCTCAACTGCTGAATAAAACCATAGATTCAACTAACTGAATCAAAACATAGGTGCAACTCTCTGAGTTTAAAGGACTCTGAAAAATCATTTTCAGAGATAACTTTCTTCTGGGTTTCAAAGCAAATCTTACTGGTTTTTCCAATAGGCCAAAAGCCCACACAGCAAAGGAGTTTCAAATATAGCTTGCTTCCAGGTTTTAAAGCCGGTCTTTTCAGTTTTCTTAATAGGTCCAGTGGCATTAAAAATGTCTGGTTTTTGATTTTACAGAAAGAGCATTTCTATGCTTCTTAAACTAAACAGAAGTTAAACACTGGAAGGTGAATGCACACATTCCAAAGCAGTTTCAAAAATAGCTCCCTGTTAGTTTTTATCATATTTGTCTTATCACCATAGGCCTCCATTATGTCTGAAATGTTCCATTCTAGATTTTACATGAAGTGTGTATCTAAACTGTTGAATCAAAACATAGTTTCAACTCTCTGAGTTGAGCAAATCCACACAAAGCAGTTTAAAATATAGCTTGGTTCTAGGTTTTAAAGCCAGTCTTCCAGCTTTACCCCAAAGCCCAAAGTTGCGTTGGAAATATATGTTTTTAGATTCTACACAAACAGTGTTTCTAGATGCTGAATATAAACATAAGTTCAACTCTGAACTTTAAATGTGCACATCACAAAGCAGTTTCACAAGTAGCTTCCCCTTAGTTTTTATTGGGACACATTTGTCTTTTCACCAGTGGCCTCCATTCAGTCTGAAATGTCTCTTTCTAGATTCTACACGAAGTGTGTTTCTAAACTGCTGATACAAAATATAGGTTCCACTCTCTGAGGTGGATGCACACACAGCAAAACATTTTCATAGAGAGCTTGCTGCCAGGATTTAAAGCTAATCATTTGGGTTACCCACATAGACAAGGGTGGCATTGGAAATATCCGTATTTAGATTCTACAAAAAGAGTGTTACTAAGATCCTGAATGGAAACATAAGTTAAACTCTGGAAGGTGAATGCACACATTGCAAAGCAGTTTCACAAATATCTTCTTTTTAGTTTTTATTGTGAGATATTTGTCTCTTAACCATAGGCCTCCATTCAGTCTGAAACGTCCCCTTCTAGACTCTACAGGAAATGTGTTTCTATACTGCTGAATAAAAACATAGATTCAACTCCCTGAGTTGAATGGGTACACAGCAAAGCAGTTTCAAAGGTATCTTTCCTCTGTGTTCAAAGCCAATCTTTCTGATTTTTCCCATAGTCCAGGGTTTTGTTGGGAATATCTGTTTTTAGATTCTATACAAAGAGTGCTTCTAAGTTGCTGAATACTAACATCAATTAAACTCTTTAAGGTGAATGCATACATTGCAAAGCAGTTTCACAAACAGCTTCCTTTTGGTTTTTATTGTCAGATATTTTTCTTTCCACCACAGGGCTCCATTCAGTCTTAAATGTCCCTTTCTAGATTCTACATGAAGTATGTTTCAAAACTGTTCAGAGAAAACATATATTCATCTCTACTAGTTGAACTGATGCACAGCAGAGCAGTTTCAAAGATATCTTTCCTTTGGATTTCAAAGCCAGTGTTTCTGGTTTTTCCCATCATCCGAGGGTTCATTTAAAATATCAATTTTTACGTTCTACACGAAGAGTGTTTCTAAGCTTCTGAATAAAAATATCAGTTAAGTTCTGGGAGGTGAATGCACACATTGCAAAGCAGTTTCACAAACAGCTTCCCATTAGTTTTTATTGTGAGATATTTGTCATTTCACCTATGGGCCTCCATTTAGTCTGAAATGTCCCTTTCTAGATTCATACATAAAGTGTGTTTCTAAACTGCTGAATGAAAATATAGGGTCAACACTCTGAGGTGAATGAACACACAGTAAAGCAGTTTAAAATAGAGATTGCTTCCAGGTTTTAAAGCCAGTCTTTCTGGTTTCCCCCCATAGAACCAGGTGGCATTGGAAATATCTGTTTATCCATTATACACCAAGGGTGTTTCTTAGCTGCTGAATACAAATATAAGCTAAACTCTGGAAGGTGAATACACACCTCACAAAAAAGTTTCACAAATAGCTTCCCATTAGTTTTTATTGTAATAAATTTGTCTTTCCACCATAGGCCTCCATTGAGTCTGAAAAGCACCTTTCTAGATTCTACACGAAGTGTCTTTCTAAACTGGTGAATCAAAATATAGGCTCAACTCCCTGAGGAGAACCCACACACACCAAGCAGTATTAACTGAGAGCTTGCTTCCATAGTATTTAAATCTAGTCTTTCGGGATTACCCAATAGTCCAGGGTGGTACTGGAAATATCTTTTTTTACGATTCTAAACAAAGAGTGTTTATCAGCTGCTGAATTCAAACTATTAGTTAAACTCTGGAAGGTGAATGCATCACATTACAAAGTAGTTTCACAAATAGGTTCACCTTAGTTTTTATTATAAGATATTTATCTTTTCACCATAGACCTCCATTCAGTCTGAAATATCCCTTTTGAGATTCTATACGAGGTGTGTTTCTAAACTGCTACATGGATACTTAGCTTCAATCCTCTTAGCTGGACTCACTCACACCAAAGCAATTTAAGATCTAACTTGCTTCCAAGATTTAGAGCCAGTCATTTGGGGATTACCCTCATAGCCTGGGTGGCCTTGGAAATATCTGTTTTTAGATTCTACACAAAGAGTGTTTCTCACCTGCTGAATAAAAATATAAATTAACCTCTGGAAGGTGAATGCACACATCACAAAGCAGTTTCACAAATAACTTCCCTTTAGTTTTTATTGTGAGATATTTGGCTTTTCACCATAGGCCTCCATTCAGTCTGAAATATCCTTTTTTAGATTCTACAGGCAGTTTGTTTCTAAAGTGCTGAATCAAAACATAGGTTCAACTCTCTGAGGTGAACGTATACACAGCAAAGCAGTTTCACAGAGAGTTTGCTTCCAGGATTATAAGCCAGGCATTCCAGTTACTGCCATAGACCAGGGTGGCGTTGGAAATATCTGCTTTTAGATTCTACACGAAGAGTGTTTCTCAGCTGCTGAATCCAAACATAAGTTAAATTCTGGAATATGAATGCACACATTGCAAAGCAGTTTCACAAATAGCTTCCCCTTAGGGTATAATGTAAGATATTTTTCTTTTCACCATAGGCCTGCATTCAGTCTGAAATATCCCTTTTTAGATTCTACACTAAGTGTGTTTCTCAACTGCAGAATCAGAACATAGGTTCAACTCTCTGAGGTGAACACACACAAAGCAAAGCAGTTTCACAGAGAGCTTGCTTCTAGGATTAAAAGCCAGTCATTGGGGTTACCTCCATAGACCAAGGTAGAGTTGGAAATAACTATTCGTAAATTCTACACAAAGAGTGTTTCTCAGCTGCTGAATACAAACATAAGTTAAACTTTGGAAGGTGAATGTACACATCTCAAAACAGTTTCACAAATAGCTTCCCCTTATTTTTTTATTGCAAGGTATTTGTCTTTTCACCATAAGTCTCTATTCAGTCTGAAATTTCCCTGTCTAGATGCTACATGAAGTGTGTTTCTCAACTGCTGAATCAAAATATAGGTTCAACTCTCTGAGGTGAACACACACAAAGCAAAGCAATTTCACAAAGTGCTTGTTTTCAGGATTAAAAGAGTCATTCAGGTTACCCCATAGAACAGGGTAACATTAGAAATATCTGTTTTTAGATTCTACACAAACAGTGTTTCTCAGCTGCTGAATCTAAACATAAGTTAAACTCTGGAAGGTGAATGCACACATCACAAAGCAGTTTCACAAATAGCTTCCCTTATTTTTTATTTAAGATATTTGTCTTTTCACCAGGCCCATTCGTTGGAAATATCCCTTTCCAGATCCTACACAAAGTGTGCTTCTAAACTGCTGAATTAAACATTGGTTCAACTTCTCTGAGTTGAACAAATACACAGCAAAACTGTTTAAAATATAGCTTGCTTCTGGCTTTTATTTATTTATTTATTTATTTATTTATTGCATTTTGGGTTTGGGGGTACATGTGAGAATTGGAAGATTGTTGCATAGGTACACACATGGCAGTGTGATTTGCTGCCTCCCTCCCCCATCACCTATATCTGGTATTTCTCCCCATGCTATCCCCTCCCCCAACCTCCCCACCCCCCACTATCCCCTCCCCTTTTCCCCGACAGACCCCAGTGTGTGATACTCCCCTCCCCTGTGTCCATGTGTTCCCATTGTTCAACACCCGCCTATGAGTGAGAACATGCGGTGATTGACTTTCTGTTCTTGTGTCAGTTTGCTGAGAATGATGGTTTCCAGGTTCATCCATGTCCCTACAAAGGACACTAACTCATCGTTTTTGATGGCTTCATAATATTCCATGGTGTATATGTGCCACATTTTCCCTGTCCAGTCTATCATCGATGGGCATTTGGGTTGGTTCCAGGTCTTTGCTATTGTAAACTGTGCTGCAATGAACATTCGTGTGCATGTGTCCTTATAGTAGAACGATTTATAGTCTTTTGGATATATACTCAGTAATGGGATTGCTGGATCAAATGGAATTTCTATTTCTAGGTCCTTGAGGGATCGCCACACCGTCTTCCACAACGGTTGAACTAATTTACACAACCACAAACAGTGTAAAAGCGTTCCTATTCCTCCGCATCCTCTAGGCATCTTGTTGTCTCCAGATTTTTTAATGATCGCCATTCTAACTGGCGTGAGATGATATCTCAATGTAGTTTGATTTGCATTTCTCTAATTACCAGTGATGATGAGCATTTTTTCATATGTTTCTTGGCTTCATGTATGTCTTCTTTTGTAAAGTGTCTGTTCATGTCCTTCGCCCACTTTTGAATGGGCTTGTTTGTTTTTTCTTGTAAATGTGTTTCAGTTATTTTGTAGATTCTGGTTATCAGCCCTTTTGTCAAGATGGGTAGACTGCAAAAAACTTTTCCCATTTCTTGTTGGTTGCCGATTCACTCTAATGACT
>JAZHEH010000427.1:0-15024 GCA_036589455.1 Ateles fusciceps | reverse complement strand
GAAATTAGAGACCGCAGTAAATGGAGAAAAATATTCTTACCACGCATTGGAAGACAGTGTTAAGAGGCGTTATTGTTAATTCTCTCAGAATGATCATAGAAATCATATTTAAAATTCCACCATGTTAACAAAATGTTTTCTGAAAATTGACAAGCAGGGATCGTTTTAAGTATATGCAAATTAAAGATTTGGGAAGGCCAAGACAATATTTAAGAAAAAGAACTAAGTTTCGTAGACATACACTACTACATAAGAGATTTACTGTAAGAGTAGAGTAACTAAAACAGTGTGGTATTGGAGCAATGACAGGCAAATACACCAAGGGTAGAGGACACAGAGGCCAGAAAGAATCTGGAAATGGAAAACAGCTAAATTTACCACAGAAGAGCTCCTGTAAAACACTGTGGAAAGACTAGTGCTTTTAATAAATGCACTTCATAAAATGCAGGGAAAATACAAACTTTCACTCTTACCCCATCCCACTCCAGAAAACATTACTAAAGATGGATAGTAAATCCAGAAAAAACATAAGATATTAGCATTACAAGCTTTAGAATGGGCCAAGGTATTTCTATTAGAGATAAAAAGGCACTATAACAATAAAGAATACATTGCTTAATTAGACATGATTAAATGGAAAATTTCTATTCCTCAAAAGAACACGTCTTAAGAGAGTGAAAAAGCAAAGCTTATTTGTAGATTACATATTATATAATATATAGTACAGGTCATATATAAAAATATATATTAATTACACACACATACATATACATATGTATTTATATATACATATTTTTATATATACATACATATTTGTTCCAGATATATATAAAGGATGAGTTCATGTCCTTTGCAGGGACATAGGATGAACTGGAAACCATCATTCTCAGCAAACTAACACAGGAACAGAAAACCAAACACCACACGTTCCGCTCATAATGGACACAGGGAGGGAACATCACACACCCGGGCCTGTGGGGGTGGGGGCTTGGGGAGGGATAGGCCTCAGAAGAAATACCTAATGTAGATGATGGTTTCATAGGTGCAGCAAACCAGCACGGCACGTGTATACCTATGTAACAAACCTGCACGTTCTGCACATGTATCCCACGAACTTAGAAGTATTAATAATAATACAAGTAAAGAATATTATTGTCATGGCATTGGGTGAGGCAAAGATGCTTCTTAAAATAATGAAAAGCACTAGCCATAAATAATACATGGATTAATAAAATTAGGAGGGATGTGTTCATCTAAAACACGTTATTGAGATCGTGTAAAAACAAAACAGATTTATGGAAGATACTAAAATTGTACATATATTTTTATATAGGTACATATAGTGCCTGTGTGTGATGTGTGTATAACTGAAATCCTTAACATATGTAAACTACAAATCCATTTTTAAATTACAAACATCTCAGTACAAGCTGGAGGAAAAGACCTGAAAAGGAACTTCATAAATGACATAGTTAAATGACCAATAAACACATAAAAAGGTGCTCAAAAAAAAAAAAAAAAAAAAAAAAAAAGCTAGGCGTGGTGGCTCTGCACTCCAGCCTGGACAACAGGGGATGACGCCATCTCAAAAAAACACAAACAAAAATCAATAAATAAAAAAACTTTAGAAAAAAAAAAAGGTGCTCAAATTTCAGTAATCAGCAGAGAAATGCAAATGTAGACATAAGGAGAGATCACTGCACACCCATCAGAGTGGCTGGAATGAAAGACTAACTGCTACAGCGAGTGTGTGAATGTGGCACAGTTGGAAACTTCAACTATTTCTGGACTCCGACTCCACACAGATACAAGGCCGGTGGCTCAAAAAAGTCAGATAGTACCCTGGGAAGAGCTCCTCCAGGACTGAGAACCAACCAAGGAAAAGCACCCAACCCAGGGCGAGACAGAGCTCCCAGGGGTCAGGTGGCCTCTCCTCATGGCTGATACAGAGCTCCCCGAGTCCCACCGTAGGCTCAGAGAATCCAAGAAACAGCACCCCACTCCCTCCGCAGCACCGGGAGACAGCACCCACAGATAATAATTTGAAAACCCAGCACCAAGAGAAAGTATCCGGTAGGCGTCCCCATCGGGGATAAACAGATCCAAAGAAAACCAACACATCCTAGCTAAGAGTGAGCAACATCCAGGGACAAATGTGCCCCACCGGCCGACAATCACACCCAACGAAGAGTCCCTCGCGGGCTGAGATAAGCCACGACGGAGAGTGACCCCAACAGGCGGCGATCATGTGTCCGCGTAACAGCCACCCCGACCCCGCCCCAAACACAGACAGAGTCCCTAAGGCAGAGTCCCCCCGCAGGGTCCGTGGCCTAGCGGGGAAGGAAGAAACACCGCCACACCCGAAGCTGACACAGGCGATCAAGGCGGGGTTCCCCACCCTGGGTTCAGGTCATTGCAGCAGGAAAAGTCCTTCTCTCACCGAGAGGGAAGCCCCAAGAAAAAGCTCCCCAACCCCACAACATAACCAAGACGGGGGTGCCCAAGGAAAAGACTCCCGACGGCTGAGCACAGGCCCCACGGTGGTGTCCACGGAGCAGAGCCGCATTCGCCCAGGAAGACCCACACAGACACCCAACAACGGAGAACACCCTAGAAAAGACACTTTCCTAGGACAAGGACACTTTCCCGGGGCGAGATTAAAACATCCGGGGAAGAAGTTGCCCCCCTCACAGTCCTGAAGTCATGACCTTGCCACTGTCCTCTTGGGAGTTGTGGGAAATGTGCCCCCTTAGGACACCTGGGGATTGATGTGCATGGGACGAGTCTCACCAGAAGCACCAACACATAGTGCCCAAAGGAGATGGAAGGAAGGGAAGCTGCCAGGCCACCAACTGCCCTGCCCAGTCCGAACACTAGGAACCTGTTGGGAACGCCAGAGGCCAGAGAAGAAAAAGCCTGGTATGAACAGCAGGACAAAGGGTGCCAGCCCAGAGAACAAGGAAGCTAGGCTTACCCTACCTGAGCTCTGGCGCCTCTTTAGGCGACCTTCCGTAACAAGTGCACAGCGACATAAGCAGAGGAACACAGAACCTTCTGTACACAGCGAGATGAAATCACCTGGGTAACACAGCGAGAAACTCCTGGCTCTCCATAGCAGCCAAGCAACCAAAGAGATAGAAAAGAACGAAAAAGAAAAATAGAGAGAAGGGAAAGAAGAAAGAAAGGGGGAGGGAGGAGGGAGGAAGGGAAAGAAAGAGGAATGAAGGAGGCAGGGAGGGAGGGAGGGAAGGAAGGAAGGAAGGAAGGAAGGAGGGAGGGAGGGAGGGAAAGACACAAAAATTAAGCCGGGCATGGTGGCACTGCGCCTGTAATCTCAGCTACTCGGGAGGCTGAGGCAGGAGAATCGCTTGAACCCGGGAGGCAGAGTTTGCAGTGAGTCCAGTTCGTGCCACTGCACTCCAGCCTGGGTGACAAATTCTAGACTCTGTCTAAAAATTAAAAAAATAAAATAAATAAATAAATAAGGTCAACCTCTATCTGTTGAGATAATCATTATGTGTAACTGATAAGAAAAAGGAGGGCTCGGTGCTGGCTCACAACCCTAATCCCAGCACTTTTGGGAGGCCAAGGTGGGTGCATTGCTTGAGGCCCAGAAGTTCAAGAGCAGCCTGGGCAGCATGGTGAAACCCTGTCTCTACAAAAATACAAAAATTAACTAAGGGTGTGACCTGTGGCCCCAGCTACTCGGGAGGCTTGAGACCAGGGGTTGAGCCTTGATCGCACCACTGCACTTCAGCCTGGGTGACATACCGAGACTCTGTCAAAAACAAAAAGAACAAGAAAGGAGGAGAAACCTTATTATTGTTACATATATTATCCGTTTTTACTTGGAACTTTTTAAAGATTTTTCCACTTTAGTTTTTTTGTAGGGTTTTTCTGAGACAGAGTGCTCACTCTGTTGCCCAGGCTCGAGTGTAGTGGTGTGATCTCGGCTCACTGCAACCTCTGCCTCCCAGGTTCAAGCGTTCATCCTGCTTCAGCCTCCTGAGTAGCTGGGAGTACAGGTGTGCACCACCACGCCCCAGTAATTTTTGTATTTTTAGTAGAGACAGGATATGCCATGGGCCAGACTGGTCTCGACTCCTGGCCTCAAGTGATCCCGTCTGCCTCGGCCTCCCAAAGTGCTGGGATTAGAAGTATGTGAGGCACCCGCGCCACCCATTTTTCCACTTTCAAAGACTTATTTAAAGTGCAGCAAAACTACTTGAAATGTTTCTTAAAGTGGTAAAAAGTATTACAGCGAAATTTTCAGAGTTTTAATGGAAAAAGCAGCTTCACTCTCTAACACAATTATTTGGAAGGGATTATTTCACTGGTTTTGTAATTCAAAAGTTATGTTAGTAAAAAAAATTAAAATTAAAAAATATAGCCAGGCATAGTGGTGGGTGCCTGTAATCCCAGCTATTCGGAGGCAGAGGCAGGAAAATCCCTTGGATCTGGGAGGAGCAGGCTTTAGTGAGCTGAGATAGCGCCACTGCACTTTAGCCTGGGCAACAGAAGGAGACTCTGTCTCAACGTTGGAGAGGGATAACATGGGGAAATGTGGATATAGGTGATGGGGAGGAAGGCAGCAAACCACATTGCCATGTATGTACCTATGCAACAATCTTGCATGTTCTTTACATGTACCCCAAAACCTAAAACGCAATAAAATATATATTTAAAAAATAAAAAATAAATAAATAAATTTAAATTTAAATTTAAATTTAAAAAGGTATGCTTTGTTAAGTACCCTGTCAGAGAGAGTCATTTTCAGTATTACGGCTTCCTAGCCTATTGTGTTAAGATTTGACTGTGCTTCAGAACCTTCATGGTACACATTTTCTTGTGGAATATATTTGATTGACGAGAAAGCTTAAACATTGTTTTTGCTTCAATCTAGGAACACACGTGTTTTGTTTGTTTGTTTTTCTTCTAGTGTTATCAAAATAAAATACTCATTTTTGCATTAAAAAAATCCCACCACGTGTTGAACAATGTAGACACACATGGACACAGGGAGGGGAGCATCACACATGGGGTCTGTTGGGGGGGGCCAGGGGAGGGACAGCGGCGGGGTGGGGAGGTTGGAGAGGGATAACATGGGGAGAAATGCCAGATATAGGTGATGGGGGGATGGAGGCAACAAACCACATTGCCATGCATGTACCTATGCAACAATCCTACACGATCTGCACATATACCCCAGAACCTAGAGTACAAAAAAAAAAAAAAAAAATCCCCACCACAGCAGTACTCATGTGAGTATTGGATTGAATAACCATGAGACTAGAATCTTGGTGGGGCATAATTAGAATCCTGCCTGCCACACAAGTCAGAAGTGGACAGCTGCATTACGACAGTCCTGACTGGGACAGGCCTGAAGGACAGTGGTGAAGGGAAATCCTCTCAAAGGGAATAACTTTGAGCAGTGCACCCTTCTTGGAGGAGACATACCCAGACGTATAAGTATGTATCACACATAGGTTGTATCCCATTTTATTAGCTGAATTGTCAGGGACGTTGAGGACACATGATTAAAACTTTGTGACAAGGAGGTCTGAGAAAAAAAAATATGTGGACAGACCTGTCCAAATGGACATGCAATGTGAAGAGTATTTGGGTCTAATGAGAGTTCTCAGCAAAGGGTATCCTCAGCAGAGCAGAATTTTAATAATTGGATGGATAAGGTGCTTATTAGCTAGATATTTATTAATCAGCCTCTTTCCCTAACACTTGTGTCACAATCTTATAGGCTCAACAAACAAAGTGGTCAAACTGGCAGGGATGGAGCTATGCGCAGTAGCATGGACTTCCACTCACCATGGCAAACCTGGCTGTGGTCATTGCTGAGTGAACAATCTTCAAGAAATGGAGACCAACACTAAGCTCCCCAATATGGCACCAGACTCCAGAGTGATCTGCCAGCCACCAGGTGGTAGGTGGATTACAATGGATCACTTCTATGATAAAAGAGAAGTGCTTTGTTCTTACCTGAACAGACATTTAGTCTGGATGCGGATTTCCTTCCCACTGGCAGTGCTTTTGAGAAAACAAGTATTTGCGGATTTGAAAAATGCCTTATCCACCATCATGATATTCCACACAGCACCACTTCTAAACAAGGAACTCACCTCACAGAAAATGAGTGTGGAGATGGAGCAATACTCACAGAATTCACTGGTCTTATTATGCTTCCTCTCATCCTGAAGTGTAATGACCTTTGGAAGACTCAGTTATGTTTTTGGCTAGGCGGCAATAACTTGAGGGGCAACAGCGTTTAGGACATGGTAATGCTCTATCCAAGCATTTATATGCATAGATATATGGTGCTGTTTCTCCCGTAGCCTGCATTCACAGGTCCTGCAATCAAGCTGTGGAAATGAAAGTGCCTCCCCCACACTGTTCATCCCTAGAGATACAATAGGAAAAAATGTTGCTTCTCATCCCCACAATTCTGTTCTCTTCTGGACTAGAAATCTTAGTTCCAAAAAGAGAAATGCTTTGATTAGTGGAAACAACAATGACTCCATTGAATGGGAAGTTAGACTTCCACCTGGCTGCTTTGGACTCCCCATCCTTCTCAATCAGCAGGCAAAGCAGGGCTGTACTGTACTGGCTGGGGTGATTGAACTTGACTCTCAAAGGCAAACTGAGTGCCTACTGCAAAAGGGGGGTAAGGAGGAGTATGTCTGATATGTGTGGAGCGCTTCTTAGTACTCCCATGTTTTGTGATTCAAGTCAATGGATAATTCTAATAACCCAATTGAGGCAGGACATCCTGGAAAGTCCATTCAGGAATGAAGATTTCAGTCATCCTCCCGCCCCAGGCAAAGAACCTTGAACAGCTGAGGTGCTGCCTGAGGACAAGGGCAATGGAAGAAGGCAGTTACAAATACCAGGTATGACAATGTGACTGCTATAGAAACCAGACTGTAATAGTGTTTAGCTTGATGAGTTAATAACAGACCCCCCTCCTCAAGTGGCAAAACAAGCTATATTTTCAAAAGTAATTCTTAGGACAAAAGTTCGGCTCGGTACTGGTAGAGAATCGTAACATGAAAAAGTTTCACTGTTTTTTCTTGGCCTATGGAAGACAATTCCCTTGACTGCCTCATTCTAGGAAACTTCACCAAAATACATATCCATTCTACAGCCCAGCAAACTTGTCTGTTTCTCACAGATAGTTGTGAAAACCTGATTAAATGGTTTTGATGTGGTTAACTTTGTTGTGAAGGTGGTGGAAATTTATTTCTTCTAACACTGTCTAAAGGTCCTAAATTAAGACTCTTCTTTTAAACTTGAAAATAAAGAGACATTTTTATTAACGGAAAGATACCTAGAGCACATGTGATCTGCAAGACGTTGTAAGGGTCAGAAACAGAAGCTTACTATGTACATGGGATTATGAAATAAATTATCATGGAAAGTTGCAGGATATAAAATCAACACACAAAAATCAGTTGCGTTTCTATGCACTAAACAAGCCAAAAGACAAATTAAAAACATGATTCCATTTATAATAGCAACAAAAGAATAAAATACTTAGGAATAAACCTAATCAAGAAGGCAAGAGATTTGTACACTGAAAACTACAGAACACTGATGAATGAAAGAAATGTAAAAAGGCACACATAAATGGAAAGACCCCTCCCATGTTTGTTTATGGATTGAAAGACTTAATATTGTTAAGGTATTAGACTACTATGCAACCCAAAGAGATCTGCAGATTTAATGCAATCCATATCAAAATCCCAATGTCAGTTTTTTGCAGAAATAGGAAAAAAATCCTAAAATTTACATGGAATCTTAAGGGCCCCATATAACCAAAACAATTTAGAAAAAGAAAAAGTTAGAAGACTCACATTTCCTTATTTCAAAATATAATACAAAGCTATAGTAATTAAAACATTGTGAAACTAGCATAAAGACAGAACAAACAGACCAATGGAACAGAATAAGAGCACAGAAAAAAAAAAAAACCCTGGCGTATGTGGTCAGATGATCTTTGACAAGAGTGCCAAGACCACTTAATGGGGAAAGGACATTGTCTTCAACAAATTTTCTTGGGAAAACTGGATATTCATATGTGAAAGAATGAAGCTGACCTTACATCATATATAAAATTATACAAAAATCAACTCAAAATAAATAAAAGACCTAAATGTAAGATTTACAACTACTAAACTCCCAGAAGAAAACATAGAGGATAGGAACACTTTTACACTGTTGGTGGAAGTGTAAATTAGTGCAACCATTGTGGAAGACAGTGTCGCGATGCCTCAAGGACCTAGAAATAGAAATACTATTTGATCACTAATCCCATTACTGGGTATATACCCAAAGAATTGTAAATTGTTCTATTATAAAGACATATGCACACGTATGCTCATTGCAGCACTGTTTACAAGAGCAAATACTTGGAACCAACCCAAATGTCTGTCAACGATGACTGGATAAAGAGAAATGTGGCACGATACACCATGGAATACTATGCAGCCATAAAAAACTATGAGTTCATGTCCTTCATAGGGACATGAATGAATCTGGAAGCCATCATTCTCAGCAAACTGACACAAGAACTGAAAACCAAACACCGCATGTTCTCACTCATAGACAGGTGTTGAACAATGAGAAAACATGGACACAGGGAGGGGGAGAATCACACACTGTGGACACTTGAGGGGCTTAGGGGGAGGGGCAGCGAAGAGGGTGGGGAGGGTGGGGAGGGTGGGGAGGGATGGCGTGGGGGAGAAATACCAAATATAAGTGATGGAGGGGGATGAAGGCAGCAAACAACCTTCCCACTTATGTACCTATGCAACAATCCTATATGATCTGCATATGTACCCCAGAACCTAAAGTACAATTTAAAAAAAAGGGAAAAGAAAAAAAAAGAAACATAAGAGGAATAGCTCATGATATTGGACTTGGCAATGATTTCTTGAATACAACACCAAAAGCAAAAGTAGACAAATGGGACTACATAAACTATGTGCATAGAAAGAACGTAATCAACAGAGTGAAAAGAACAACCTATGAAATGGAAGAGAAATATTTGGCACATTGTTTATCTGTTAAGGGGTTGATATCCTGAATTTGTAAAGAACTCCCTAGCCAGGCACGGTCTTGCAAAACTCTAGTCCTAACTACTCAGGAGGCTCAGGGAGAAGAATCACTTGAACCCAGGAGGCGGAGGTTGCAACAAGCCAAGATCTCGCCACTGCAACTCAACAATAATAATAAAATAAAATAATTAGAATTAAAAATGAGGAAAGTTTGGCATGTTCTGGTGTAGCACAAACATTGGACAGATGATTTGAATGAACATAACTGCATATCTCCAAAGATGATATATAAATGGTTAACAAGTATATGAAAAGATACTCAACATCAATAATCATCAAAGAAATGTAAATCAAAACCACAGTGAAAACCTCACACCCATTAGCATGGCTATAACAAGTGTTGGTAAGAGATGGAAAAATTTGAAACCGTTCTGCACTATGGATAGAATTGATGCAGTGGCTATATAAAATAGTATGAAGGCTCCTCAAAAAATGAAATAAAGACTACCATATGATCCAGCCATCCCACTTAGATATATATCCAAAGGAATTGAAACTGGATATCAAACAAATATTTGCATACCCATGTTCATAGCAGCATTCTTCACAATAGCCAAGAGGTGGAAGCATCCCAAAGGTCCATCAAGAGATAAATGGATAAACAAAATGCAGTATACACATAGAGAATCTTATTCAGCCTTAAAAGGGAAGGAAATCCTCTCACGAGCTATGACATGGATAAACTTGAGGACATTTTGCTAAGGGAAATGAGTCAGTCACAAAAAGATGAATATTATATGATTCCACTTATATAATGAGGTATATAAACTAGTTAAATTCTTTTTGTGTGTGTGAGACAGAGTTTCGCACTGTCGCCCAGGCTGGAGTGCAGTGGCTCAATCTTGGCTCACTGCAACCTCTGCCTCCCGAGTTCAAGCGATTCTTGTACCTCAGCCACCTGAGTAGCTGGGATCACAGGCACCCGCCACCACCCGGTTAATTTTTTTTGTATTTTCGGTAGAGACTGGGTTTTACCATGTTGGTCAAGCTGGCCCTGAACTACTGACCTCATGCGATCTGCCCACCTCGGCCTCCAAAAATGCTGGGATTTAAAGGCATGAGCCACTGCACCCAGCCTAAATTAGTTAAATTCAGAGACAGAAAGTAGAACAGTGGTTGCTAGGGGTTAGGGGAGGGGGGAATGTTTTGTTGTTCTTGTTGTTTTGTTTTTGTTTTTCTTTGTTTAACGGGTAGAGTTTTCAATTTGCAAGATGAAAAACTTCTGGAGATCTGTTTCACAACAATGTTAATATACTTAACACTACTGAACTGCACACCTAAAAACTGTCAAGATGGTAAATTTTATGCCATGTGTTTTTTAGCACATTTTTAAAATTTAATGAAAAATGAATCCTCATGGAAAGATACCCTCCAGCAGCTACTAACAGAGATAATTGAATGTGCAAATGCACATAAGACCATAAGACTGAAAAGTGTACACTACTGCCAGTTTTCTGAATCAGCCCATATTTGCTGAGACTAGTTAACTCATTAAATAGATAATTCAATTAATTGGGTAGAATACCATCTCCTACCATGTTCATAACCTCTGATGGAGCAGATTTGACAAGGTGCCATCAGGTGGGGTTTGACCACTTCCATCTTCTCCTCATGGACATCGCAAATGACAGTAGCATCTGGAAACCAAATTAAATGGTAGAGCTGCAAGGCAGGTACATTTCATCACCCCCACAGGGATATCATTGTACTCTGCAGTTTCTAGGAAATTACTATTTCATAAAGGAAAATGATAAACCAGACGGAAATCTCAGACCTGAAAAATTGAGCTCAGAAAAGATAATACACAAAACTACCTCCTAACTTCTTGGCACTATCAATACGTACAGAAATCGAGTTAAACTATACAACTAATAAGCATTCATAAATTCCTGATACGGAGTCTCGCTCTGTTGCCCAGGCTGGAGTGCAGTGGTGCGATCTCAGCTCACTGTGACCTCCGCCTCCCTCGTTCAAGCGATTCTCCTGCCTCAGGCTCCCAGGTAGCTGGGATTATAGGCGCACACCACCACGTCCGGCTAATTTTTGTATTTTTTTAGTAGACAGTGTTTCACCATGTTGGCCAGGCCGGTCTTGAAATCCTGACCTCATGATCCACCCGCCTCGGCCTCCCAAAGTGCTGGGATTACAGGCATAAGCCACACCGCCTGGCCGGTACTCTTTTTTTTTTTTTTTTGAGGTCAGGGTCTTGCTCTATAGCCCAGGCTGGAGTGCAGTAGCATGCTCATGGCTCACTGCAGCCTTACCTTCTGTGCTCAAGCAATCCTCCTGCCTCAGCCTCCCTAGTAGCTGGGACTACAGGCATGTGCCACCACCCCCAGCTAATTTTTGTATTTTTGTAGAGATGGGGTTTACCACGTTGCTCAGGCTGGTCTTAAACTCCTGGGCTCAAGTGAGCCTCCCACCTCGACCTCCCCAAAATGCTGAGATTACAGGCATGAATCACCACACCCAGCCAAGATACTCTTCATTTAATGTTGCCTTTTTGCCTTTTACAAGTTGATGAGCTGAAAGTCTGCACATGATGTCATGATTTCTGAAATTTGCATATAATTTTGCATGTTTTCTGAAGTGGAAACCAGACAGCTTGGATATACCTTGACCTGCCTCCTCTCTACATCAAATATATTCTGAGAAAATAGAGGTGGCCATTAGTGCTGAAAGTTCGATGTGCACTCCATCACCAAAAATCCCTTTTAGTGTATGATCTTCCTCACCCTTCTTTTCTGTATCAGAAAAGTGACTTTTTCACTCCAGGTCTGACATCTCTTTCATTTATTCATCATCTGTGGCAGGCAGCATGCTGGGAGCTGGCAATGAGCAGCAAGCAGCCCAGAGAGCAACGTTCCCTGCCCTTGTGGAGCTCACATCTTCACGGGACAGTCCAGACAGTGTGTGCACAATGAGCAAAACAAACGGCCTTGGGCTGGTGTTGGGGAAGCTGTCCACAGGCCTGTGGGAGACAGGGAGCAGAGGGAGCCCCAGGAGCTGCCACTGGTTGGGCAGGGCCTTCTGAGGAGGTGCCCTTGGGCAGGGCTTGGAAGAAAAGCAGAGCTGCCTGTGCAGAGGCAGAGGAAGAGTTCCAGGCTGTGGTGAAGCCAAGGGTAGGGGCTGGAGTGGGGATGGACTGAGTACTACAAGGTGAAGGACAGAGGCAGAGAGTCAGGAGGAGATGGATGAGACCCACTTTAGGAGAGGGTGACAGAGGGCAGGGCATGCAAACCAGAGCGGGGAGTTTGGGATCTGTTCTGAGTACTAGGAGAGTTGAGAACAGGATTTCAGGAGGTGCATGGCGTGATGTGATTTACATGCCAACATGATGACCTGGCTGCAAGGTTAGAGAGTATGTGTTGATGGGGACAAGAATGAGAAACATGGAGATAGCCTAGTCACTCAGTGATTGATCATGGCAGAGTCGACTGAGAGAGGTGGAGAGAAATGGTGACGTTTGGGAGTTATTTAGACATAAAGTTGCCTGGAGTTGCTAAGAGATTGAATGTAAGAGAAGAATAAAAGAAAAATCACAGTGATTGTATGGTTTTCTTTTTTTTTTGGCCTGAACCACTGGGTAAATAGTAGGGCCAGAGTGTTTAGGAGCCAGCATACAACTTGCAAAGAGTAGACTGTGCCCAATTCTTCCGGACTCAGTGTTCAGTAACGCATGATAGCTCAATGCTAGCCATGTCAGGATTAATTTACACAACATAGTAATCTGCAAAGACTGCAGCCAGGGCTTCTCTACCCTACCACCCTACACATACCTGTGGACAGGGGATTGTTAAGTTTACCAGTACATTACTGTATGGTGTCATTAACTCGAGTTGGCAAGTGCTGTGGGTAGAGAAGGTTTGTTGGGAGAGACAGTTCAGGAGTTCAGTTTAAACACGTGGAATGAGCCAGCCAGGCAGTGGCTCATGCCTGTAATCCTAGCACTTTGGGAGGCTGAGGAGGGTGGATCACGAGGTCAGGGGTTTGAGACCAGCCTGACCAACATGGTGAAACCCTGTCTCTACTTAAAAATACAAAAATTAGCCAGGCGTGGTGGCACGCACCTGTAATCCCAGCTACTTGGGGGGCTGGGGCAGAATTGCTTGAACCCAGGAGGCAGAGGTTGCAGTGAGCCGAGAGCGTGCCATTGCACTCCAGCCTGGGTGACAGAGCGAGACTCTGTCTAAAAAAAAAAAAATGGAATGGAATGAGCTAAATTTTAAACGTTTCTTGGACAAGCAATTGGAGATGCCATGTATGCATTTGATTCGAGTTGGAAGAAGCGAAATTGGTACTCTGATCTCTCAACATATATCAAAAATCAACTCAACGTGGGAAAAAAGTTTAAACGTTAAGACCTGAAAGTTGAAAACTCTTACAAGAAAACATTAAAGGAAAAGCTTCTTACCATTGTTACAGGCAATACTTTTTGGGTAAGACCCAAAAGCACAGACAACAAAAGCAAATAAGTTCTGGAAACCTGTTGTATATATGGTGACTATAGTTAATAACATTGGATTGTATACTTGAAAGTTGCTAAAGAGTATACTTTAAATGTTCCCACCACACAAAATAAATATATGAGATGATGGGTACATTAATTTGCTTGATTTAGTCATTTTTAACAATGCATACATATATCAAAACCTCGTGTTGTACACAGTAAAAATATACAAGTTTTATTTGTCAATTATACCTTAATAAAGCTGGAGAAAAATAAATCTAGAAAAACGTGCAATAAAATTCAATAATTATTAATGAGGACAAAATGAAAAGCATTGTTAGGAAGTGAATCTACCAAAAACCTACAGTGTGCATTACTTCTAGTGATTAAAAATTTAAAAATATTCTTTGTAAAATCAAGAACAAGACAAGCATGCCCATTAGTGCCACTTCTATTCAACACTGCATTATAAGAATTCCCAGCTTATATCCTGAGATAAATTATTTGTCTAAACTAAAATCTCAAAGTAGTCTATAGACAAAGAGTTTTAACAAGGTGGCTACATATAAAATCAGAATATAAAAATTAACTGTGCTTCTATATAGAGTACCAAGAAACTTAAGGAAATGTAGAATTTTTAAGATAACATTAGCAGAAACTATATAAGGATTAAGTATATAAAGATATATATATATATATCTAGAAATATATATCAGATATATGGAATGCATATGGACTATATATGAATATGTGAATATATATATATATAAAATGAATATAAGCAGATATACCAACCAATATGCAGATAATTATAAAATTTTACTGAAAGACATAGGAGAAAACTTAAAGGGAGGGCTACACTGTAAAATAGGAGACTCGATGTCCATCCCCATCTCCAGTTTAATGTATAAATTAAATAAAATGACAATGAAGATGCCAACACGTTTTTTCATGGAACTGACAAGCTGATTCTGAAATGTATATGGGCTGGGTGCAGTGGCTCACACCTGTAATCCCAGCACTTTGGGAGGCCGCGAGGAGGGTGGATCACCTGAGGTCAGGAGTTGGAAACCAGCCTGGTCAACATGGTGAAACCCCGTCTCTACTAAAAATACAAAAATTAGCAGGGCATGGCTGTAGTCACAGCTACTAGGGAGGCTGCCTGTAGTCCCAGCTATCAGGAGACTGAGGCACGAATTGCTTGAACCTGGGAGGCAGAGGTTGCAGTGCAGGAGCTAAGATTGCACCACTTCTCTCCAGCCTTCGGGTGGCAGAGCAAAACTCTGTCTAAATAAATAAATTAATTAAATGTATATGGAAAAGTAAATTCTCAAGACCAGTCAAGATAAACATAGACAATGGTAATGTTATGTGACACTGGTAATGTTATGTGCACTGTTCCCTTGGTAATGTGTCGCCTTGGATCGCGTAGGTTACATATGTTCC